>JAODKN010000127.1:13000402-13018153 GCA_026774425.1 Petrocephalus zakoni | reverse complement strand
CCCCCCCCCCCCCCCCCCCCCCCCCGCCCCCGGCCCCGGGGGGGGGGGGGGGCCGGCCGGGGGGGCCTGGCCCACCCAGCCAAGAGGGGGAAGTGTATTCTTTTATATGAAATTGCCCCCCCTTCCTGGCCCACCCTGTTACCGAGAGCTGGAGCCAAGCCTGCATATACTAGATGATCATGAACAGGAACAATGATTAAAATTGCAAAGTAAGTGAATAAACCTTAACTTATCAGAGGACTTGTAAAGCACTGCCAATTATATTACGGCTAAAATAATCGTTTTATGCTTTACTATGTATATAGTCGCACACACACACACACACACTACTATATAATAGTATGTATGTATAATATATATACACACACTAATCTGGAATATTTGACAATGCACACTCATCCATAATAATTACCTGAGGGTAAAATTTCTTGATCCCAGAAACAATGCCAGTGTTATGTTAAGCACAGAAGTACATTTGGCCTTTGGTGTATTCAGTATTTTTTTTGGAAAAAAATGATGGCATTTGGAGATCTCTTTAGGCTGTCATCAAAATCCAGTCATGGTATGTAAATTGTTCTGGAACACATCACACCCAGATGCTTTATCTGTAAAAGTACCACGGTAAAGAACGCGGTATTTGCTGAGGAGAAGCCCTGCCATCTGGATCTGCGCAGTGATTAATGAATCCACAGGCACCACTGAGAAAGCGAAATGTCACTTCGGCTCCCTCCATCCTCCCTGAATGAGGCCAGCCAGTTGGGCAGATCACTGCATTAATGCCGGCGCGTGTGACGGTGAGGATGCTAAGACTGCAGAAGTTGAAATGCAGTGGTGCCGCGGGAGTCGGCGGGAGTCGGCGGGGGGGTTATAAGGCAGCAGGAGGCGCTGTGGTTAAAGTGAGCTTAAAGCTGTTAGTCAGAGCGGAGACAGCTGCTGTTATGTTGTGCAAGATACTCAACTTGAATAGCTTACATAACATGTCCAGCAGTTTACGGTAAGCTGCTATTGAGGAAGAGTCTGCAAACAGTATTATTGTCATTGGGTGTTTTGTTTTGCTGAGAACTTAAACCTGTATATGTGTTATTGCTTTAATTGTCTGATCCTGCATTCTCGGCTTTATGTAGCTTTAGCTAAGAGCATCTGCTAAATTAATGACTGAATGAATGTAATGTGATGTGAAACAGCCCAAAATCCAAGAGGTGCAAGACAACAGTACAACCCACTAAGCCACGCTAGTAAAAAACATGGTGGCTTTACAGTATGTACATGCCTAGGTAATTTTTGGTGTTATATTGTGTATTTTTTGGTCATTTGGTGGTTCTGTCTCAGTGAGTCCCAGTATTTGCATGTGTGTGTGTTCATGTGAGGTTCTGTCTCAGTGAGTCCCAGTATCTATGTGGGTTTGTGTCTGTGTGTGTGAGAGAGATTCTTTCTGAGTGAGTCCCAGCATCTGTGTGTTTGTGTGTGTATCTGTTTGAGGTTCTGTCTCAGTGAATAACAGTATCTGCATGTATGTGTTTGTGTGAGGTTCTATCTAAGTGAATCCCAGTATCTGTGCGTGTGAGGTTCCGTCCCAGTGAGTCCCAGTATCTGTGTGTGTGTATTTGTGTGAGGTACTGTCTCAGTGAGTCCCAGTACCTGTGTGTGTGTGTGTGTTTGTGTGTCTGTGAGATTCTGTCCCAGTGAGTGCCAGTATCTGTGCATGTTTGTGTGAGGTTCTGTCTAAGTGAATCCTAGTATCAGTGCATCAGTGTGTGCATGTGTGTGTGTGTATGTATGTGTGCGTGTGCATGTGAGGCTTTCTCGCAGTGTGTGGGAGTGTGTGAGCCCATGTCCGGGAACATGCCAGCTGCCCTGTGAAATTGTGATGTTAATGGTGATTCTTGTGAAACCTGCCCTGAAACCAGGCCACTCTATAGGCTATGTGTCTCAGGCAGCTTTACCCCTAGGAGGCAGGCAGACTCAGGATGTCATTTTCAGGGCTCCTGTTGGGAAGATCAAGTAGTGATGCCAAGCATGTGCTGGAACGACAGACCTATAGCCAGAGCTTTGTGGATTTGCTGCTTCCTTCTCAGTACTACTACTTTGCGAAATGTGACAAGAATCTGTCTATTTTTTTTACCATTAGGGTTTGACACTTTTTAAGTGCCTCCACAATGCTAACAGATGGCATTGAAAGTGTGTTTATGGAAGTACGGAAGTAACTAGTCTCTTTATTTGCCTGTTTTAAGCACTTCTTTCTGCACTGAAGAAGAAAATCGCACAGACGTTGTTCGGTGACTCACAGTAACACTGTTTTAATTTATCCTGAAGCGACGCACATTTATCACTGTCTGGGATTGCTTGGAGAATAACACAGCAGACGTCGCTTTTTTGACAGGAGAGGATCCCAGTTGGATTTAATCACGTCTGCTAATTACTTGCTCATAGCGAGACGTGAATGGGAGTGAGAAGCTCACGTGTGATGAATAGCTCCCTTCGAAACACAGACGGAGACTTAGCAAAGTAAAATAGTACTTCAGCACAATTATTATGAAATAAAGCTGCAGTATCAGCCAAGTAAATCGGAGCTGGATCCTTTTGTATCACCACTGGTGAAAAATGCAGACAGACCTTCAGTGGCCAGTAAATCTCTGACCCGGTATCGCTTAGCCGGTCAAAGTAGCCGAGCCTGTCTTTGTTATCATTTTGACTTGTAATAAATTATTTTGCTTATTATGATTAGTAAAGTAATAGCTGTGAAAATAGAAGTTACCCCCATTGCTTAGCCACATCATTTTACATAGCCCAATACCCTGCTTAGTAATCAATTGATATGAATTATTTTTTGTTAATGTATTGTGTGTTTTGAGTAGGACTGAACGATACTAGAAAAATAAAATTGCGGTATTAACTACATAGTCAAATATTGAGCTTATTACCTACTAACAGTCTATCAGATAAGTTACTGGTGTTGCCGTGAGCTGTAACCGCAGATCCAAAGCAGTGCCGACAAATCACTTGCTTTTGCTCAATATAATCTCTATGGAATACAAAATACTTCCATAAAGCTGAAGACGTACACATTTCTGTGACCAGGTCTTGTTCCCTTTATTCCTCTTAACATATTTTTGTTTATTCGCACAGAAACGCGCATGAGACCTCCGAGTGAGCACAGGGAGGAGGAGAATGATTGTGATTGCCTCGCAGAGCGCATGCAGGGCTCATGCAGTAGCAGTGGTGCTAAACTAGACTTATTTTTTAACATATACTACATAATGTTGAAACGGAACCATCATAAAAATTGCAACGCCTGCTAAGTTTGGTTTCCTATGACTGAGTAAAAATGTTTCAGTGCAGCTTATTGGTGGCCCGATGCCAGCAGACATTTGCGGTGTCTGTGCAGTGTGACACATGCAGATATCAGCACGGCACAGTGCACGAAGCCTGAACGGCCCTTAGTGGTGCCGCGGCACACTGGCTAGTGCCGCCGCTTGGCGGCTGTGGAGTTCGCAGGCTCACCCTGTGTGTGCCTGCCTTTTTGGCCAACCCGCCGATTTCATTATACTGCATTGTCCTAAAACATCCAACTTAAGTGAAGTGGAGCACCTAAATTGACTTTCTGTGTGACTGAGTGTACACCCTGCAATGTGTGGTTTGTTCCTGCCTTGCTGGAATTGCAATGTATATATTATTATAGATTACTTGATATCAATTGATATCAATAGTGAAAGACCTAGTTATATGCCTTTTTTGTTTTTAATATTAGCTCCCATTGCTGTTATATGCCTTATGGTTTGTAACATCAATTAATCCAGAAGACATAAACCAACCTTGTACTCAGCAGTGTTTTCTAGAGGTAATTCAGTGTCTTGGGGTCTAGAAGGTTCTTCACTGTGGCTCCAGTTGCACCCCTAGGTGCTCCATTTTCTCGCCCATTTGCATTGGGATTTCTCTACTTAAGCCTTATAAGCAAGTTTAACTCTCAGAAATGCTCTTATAAATATTGCCATGGAAACCAAGTACAGAAATGATAAATCGGTGAGCGGAAAAGTATTAGCGGTTCATGTTTGCGGAAGGCCATGCCGGTTTGCCCAGGGGTTTGTGATGATCTAAAAAAGGCTCATCCAGGAAGCTGATATGTTATAGTGAATCTTATTTAGGGGTCCCTATTGTTTCATTACATTTTCTATTGTATAAAATATTATGTGCTTAAAAGCCTTACGCTATTCTATATTACGTTGGTTATGAGTCATTTTGTTTAGGTTTGGACTCCATAACTGAGGCTCTTTGAGTGTTTTAGTGGTTATATCACTGGAATGGGCATCTGTGTAGCCTGGTGGAGTTAACGTGTTGGACATTTGAAATTAGCAGTATTTATGATTATGCATTAAATACAGGTTGAAAAAAAAGAGCTTAACTTTTGGGAAGATGCTATTAGTAGTAGAAGGAGAAATAAAGCTTTGAAAAACAACATGGCTAGTGTGGTTTGAATGGCTAACTGCTACACAGTTAAAGCAAGCATTAATTGGAAGGGCAAAGTCTGACCTCCTGTTTGTGTTAAGCATAAGTTTTCCAACACGGAGTCGGTCATTACAATGCATTTATGTGATTTGAAAGTGCATTACACTGAGATTACCGTGCTTGAGACTATCACTGATATCGTCACCGCGCATAAGACTGTCGTTGATTTTGTTACTGCACGAGAGACTATCATTGTGCAGTTTCTCCTGACTGCCCTAGCACATATAACTAGCACTGATCATAGTTACTATAACTATGATGTTTCTAAGCCATTGTGAACATATGCTGTGCACCCAGTAAAGGACAGCTACTTTTCTGAACCTGTAACTGAGAAATTAATTAGTTTGCCCGTGGCTTTATACAGTAATAGCATAGCAGTAAACGTGTGGCTTGTTCAAGCAGGAGAGTCCCTTATGCCTGACTAGCTGTTGAGTCACAATGGAGATCCCGTAATACATGTGTATACGTATGCAGGATCATTTTTCATAGATACTGGGTGGTGTGTAGCTCCACAGCTTAGGTATCTGTGCCAGAGTCCGGAAGGTCATGGGTTCGAATCTCATGGTTAGCAGAGTTATCATATTCCTGTTGCTTTCCACAGTTTGTCTGTTGCTTTGGACACAAGTGTCTGCTAATTAAATGAATCTATGTATAATGTATCCCACTCTTAACCATTGCTTTATTAAAAGAGCCATTGCTAATTATTAAATAAATGTTTTTTCACAGACCTCCTAGCGACCTAAATAAAATAAGTATGCTAGTGATTTCCCAAACAAAAATTCCACAAAAGTGTTAAAGCCTTAAAGACTCAACTGTCTCATAATGATTCAGTTAATTTCAGTTCAGATGATTTTATAAGTGTGTATTACTGTGAGTAATTTGTAAAAATGCTTTAAATATAATTATACTTGCTGAACAATTGTGAGTGATTTCTCCTAGAAAGTTATCTTCATTTTATGCATAATGAAATGCTGACTAGTGAACATTTGGTGCTAATTAAATGATTTGAACTAAAAAGCATTATTGATATTTAGTTTGTAATGGGTGAAGCAGACTTTCGGCATAGCTAGTGGAGGTACGGAGGCTCAGCAAGGGTAGTGGGGGTACGGAGGCTCAGCATGGGTAGTGGGTGTGCGGAGGCTAAGCATGGGTAGTAGGAGTGCGGAGGCTAAGCATAGTTAAAGGGGCTATGGAGGCTCAATATGGGTATTGGAGATGCAGAGGCTCAACATGGGTAGTGGGAGTGCAAAGGCTCAGCATGGGTAGTGGGAGTGCGGAGGCTAAGCATAGTTAAAGGGGCTATGGAGGCTCAGCATGGGTATTGGGGATGCAGAGGCTCAGCATGGGTAGTGGGAGTGCAAAGGCTCAGCATGGGTAGTGGGAGTGCAAAGGCTCAGCATGGGTAGTGGAAGTGCAGAGGCTCAGCATGGGTAGTGGGAGTGCAGAGGCTCAGCATGGGTAGTGGCAGTGCAGAGGCTCAGCATGGGTAGTGGCAGTGCAGAGGCTCAGCATGGGTAGTGGGAGCGCAGAAGCTCGGCATGGGTAGTGGGAGTCCAGAGGTTCAGTATGGATAGTGGGAGTGCACAGACTCAGCATGGATAGTGGGAGTGCAAAGGCTTAGCATGGGTAGTGGGAGTCCAGAGGCTCAGCATGGGTAGTGGGAGTGCAGAGGCTCAGCATGGGTAGTGGGAGTCCAGAGGTTCAATATGGATAGTGGGAGTGCAGAGGCTCAGCATGGGTAGTGGGAGCCCAGAGGCTCAGCATGGATAGGGGCTCAGCATGATTAGACAGGTTATGGATGTTTAGAATGGGTGGTGGGTGTGCAGAGGCTCTCAGCTCAGTCTGACCCATGTGTCTCACCACTGCAGCGTTCCTGTGAAGAAACCGCAGCCTGGTGGAGGGGATGGAGGAGCAGCAGCAGGAAGGCAGGCCTCGGACAAACAGTCACCCGCGGCGCAACAGGGCGTACCTCCGACCCAAGCGGATAAGGGTGGGATGCCCCCATCGGCCCCCCCTGGGAGCGGGAGTGCGCCGGCCTCGCCATACACCGTGCCGCAGATCGCCCCCTTGCCCAGCAGCAACCTGTGTCCCGTGTGCAAGACGGCAGACCTGAAGGCAGGCAGCAGCACCACCTGTACACAGTGCCGCCAGGCGGTGTGCAGCCAGTGCGGCTTCAACCCCAACCCGCACCTCACTGAGGTAGGCCTGGCAAAGAGGGCCAGAATCTGATATCATATATCAAAGTCAGAACTCCTTTAGCTCTTAACCCTAACCCAATCTCAGCCCTGTGTCACAGTCAGGGGAAAAGAGGGCTGGAATCTTATTATATGAAAGGTCAAAGCTTCTTTTTTAACCCATATGGGTCTTTGCAGTTTTGTAGTTATTTCTGTTGAGGGGGGGCAGGGGAGACGGGATATGTGACTGCATGCCCCTGCTCTCTGACCCCAAGCCTTCCTCACATCTGTAAGTTTTTTGTAGGGTTGCAACTCTTTACCCCACTATTTTACTAAGCATGCAAAATAAATCTTTCAATTTCCGAAAAAAGAGAAAATAATGAATACTGCATGCTGCCCCTGTTGACTGGCAGTAAATTACTCCTTCTCTAAATGTTCTAAAAGGGATGTGCCGATCTGACTTTTCAGTCCTGATACAGATAATGATACCTATGTTTTGGTTATCGGCCGATATCAGTGTATAAGTTTAATAATTCAATATCAGGCTTGACTTGACAGGTGGGGGTTTACATACACATGCCTGAGAATTTATGAAGGATAGTTCAGATTATGTTTTGGCCATCTGAGTTTATGAATGCGCGCACCCATAACAGGCAGCCTGCTAATATTACTTTTAATTATTAACTCACGTTCATATTTTAGATAATCATGTGTGTTCTGGCATGCATAACATATCTGGGGCAATGGCGGATGAAGCACCGTATGAGCCAAGCCGTCCAAAACTGTGAAACTCTCCGTCTGAATGTGATGCACTTTCGATAAACGCTTAGACAGCTTGCTCGTGTTTCCACCTTTACACTCATTTTTGGCAACGAGCACTGTCATTGATTCTAGTGAAGTGCAACTGCGCTTTTGATTTTTTAAAACTCTCCGCCATCATCACTAGTCGCGGTTGCCAGATCTGCGGTCGCTGCCTGATCTGTGGGCGCATGCACATGTTTTACTTTACCACAGATCTGTGCAGCAATGTGTTAAGGTCTCTGTCCTATTTGTGAACGCAGGAACAAACTTTTCATGCAATACCATCGACATAGTAAGCTGGCATGGGAGTTAATATATTCCAAAAATCATTATAATAAGATAAAATAACATGCACAATCGTTTTTGTTAGTTTTAATTCTTTCTAATTCTCCGTCCACAACGAGTTTGTGTTAATTTATTTAAGTGCTTTACAATATCACATAAAATTAAAAGCAGCATATATGCTTGGTAGGCAGGCTGTACTTGTCATTTATTGTAATGTCCAATAACGGATATTATGTTAAGTTTCATGTGATTGTGTACGTCTGCTTTTATATCCTACAATGTATTCAAATCTAAATTTGTGCGCATACTATCGCCGATAGGGCCGGGTCTAGTTGATGTCAGTATACAAATCACACACAGCCATAAGCAGAACAGAACTTTGCTCATGCGCATGCGGATCGGACAGCGGCACCGGCTTCTGTGCGCGAGTTTCCCCATGAATCGCACACGCGAGAGATCTAGATTAACGTCTTAATCAGTAACAGAGCTGGTCGGATAAACTGGGACAGATTACGTGTATGTAGAAACAAAAAATCAGATTTATTAATTTCTCTAGTACCGAAAGCAATATCATTAACGTCAGAGCTTGTCGATACTCTGGTCTTGAAAAATTTATCCCAGTTTAGTACTGGATTTCGGTACCCATCCCTAGGCATACATACTATGTATGAAGTCTAAATATATACACTATATTGACAAAAGTATTGGCATGCCTGCCTTTACACACATGAACTTTAATGACATCCCATTCATAATACATAGGCCCACGCTTTGCTGCTATAGCAGCTTAAACTCTTCTGAGAAGGCTTGTCACAAAGTTTAGGAGTATGTTTATGGGATTTTTTGACCATTCGTCCAGGAGAGCATTTGTGAGGTCAGGCACTGATGTTGGACAACAAGGCCTGGCTCACAGTCTCCACTCTAATTCATCCCAAAGGTGTTCTTTCAGGTTGAGGTCAGGGCTCTGTGCAGGCCAGTCAAGTTCCTCCACACAAAATTCACTCATCCATGTGTTTATAGACCTTGCTTTCTACACTTGTGCTCAGTCATGTTGGAACAGGAAGGGACCATCCCCAAACTGTTCTCACAAAGCTGGGAGCATGAAATTGTCCAAAATGCTTTAGTGTGCTGAAGCATTAAGAGTTCTTTTCAGTGGAACTAATGGGCCAAGCCCAACCTTTGAAGAACAACCCCACACCATAATCCCCCCTCCACCAAACTTTACACAATGCAGTCAAGCAAGTAGCGTTTTCCTGGCAACTGCCAAAACCAGACTCATCCATCGGATTGCCAAACAGAGAAGCATAATTCAGCACTTCAGAGGACATGTCTCTCTTGCTCTAGAGTCCAGTGACGGTGTGCTTTACACCACTGCATCTAACACTTTTTTTACATTGCACTTGGTGATATAAGGTTTGGTTGCAGCTGCTCGGCCATGGAAATCCATGCCATAAAGCTCTCTCCACACCGTTCTTGAGCTAATTTGAAGGCTACACAAAGTTTGGAGGTCTGTAGCTATTGACTCGGCAGAAAGTTGGCGCCTTCTGCACACTGTGTGCCTCAGCATGAATTGTCCCCACTCCGTGCTTTTACGTGGCCTACCACTTTGTGGCTGAGTTGTTGTTGTTACCAATTGCCTCCACTTTGTTTTAATACCACTAGCAGCTGACTATGGAATATTTAGTAGTGAGGAAATTTCACGAGTGGACTTGCACAGGTGGCATCCTATCATGGTACCACACTTAACCTGAGCGCGACCCATTCTTAGACAAATGTTTATAGAAGCTGCCTACACATGTATAAAACACTGTTTGTAGCATGTTGACACAATAATTGTGATTTCCCGGTGTCATTCACACGTGTTTTCGTGACAAATGCAGCTTGCCAACCAGACAGATTGGTTGGCGATTACTCCTAGTGAAAGATCCTGTAGTGTGTGACCCCCAGTCGCTGACTAGTCATGTAATGTGTTACCACAACGTCTTCGAGACTCTCGATTACAAAACGACGAGTAATGTAGTGTGAACAGTACAGCGATTTCACGACTTTGTGTAGTATGAACAAGGCATAATACATAGGCATGAAGAGAATAATAAAGCATAATGAGAAGCAAAATAACAGAAACGACACATCAGGGCAACAGGCATAACAACGCAGTCAAATGAGTGGAGCGACACATCATGACAACGTGCTCATGTATTTAGTCGATATGCAATAGAACAGTCAAATAACAGGGAGTACTAAGATGACAGAAGTATAATTTAAAGTTGAATTGGTAGGCAAATGTTTTGTCAGGTGAGCAATTGACGTAGAAAATCTCATTGGCAAAATAGATTTGTCACAGCTGAAGTGCAGTTCGAAGTTTTATAGACACAGACAAATGTTTTGTTACATGTTCAGTTGACATGGACAGTGAGCTATTCACATATATTTGGCACAAATGGGAACCCCATATGCATGTCACCATATTTTTGGTACAAATGGAACCACATATATATACACTCACCTAACGGATTATTAGGAACACCATACTAATACGGTGTTTGACCCCCTTTCACCTTCAGAACTGCCTTAATTCTACGTCATCAAAGTAATATAAAAAAAAACATCCAGTATAATGAATCTCTGATATGTAGGCTAGACTATTGTAATGCTTTGTTATCTGGGAGCACACCGTACAATAAATATCTTGCAACGTATTCAAAATGCCACAGCTCGAATTGTGACCAGGAGCAGGAAGTTTGATCACATAACCCCTGCTCTGAGTTCCCTGCACTGGCTTTCTGTAAGGTACAGGACGAATTTCAAAGTTCTCCTACTGTACTTGCATATAAGGCACTTAAAAGTTTAGCACCTACCTACCTAACTGAATTACTCCAAGTTTACAAGCCACATTATGCACTTAGGTCACAGAATGCAGGTCTCCTTGTTGTGCCACATATAAATAAAGTGACAGTTGGCGGTACAGCATTCTGCTACATCATATTGTGAAATAGTTTACGAGCTTTTGTTCGTGATGCCGAATCGGTCTCAGTCTTTAAATCTCGTCTAAAGACCTATTACTTCAGTTTAGCTTACCAAACATAACACAACGTAACTATGGCCGCTGGTGTTGCTGTACATGGCATTTCTTGCCAATTATGCCTGTCCATCAGTGTGTCTGCACCAGGGGTGGATTTACCATAAGGCAAAGGTAGGCAAGACAATTTCCAGAAGTTACATATACATATAAGCTATAGCATAATACGATCATTTAAATCATTGCAACGTTTCTTATTTGCATTTTTAGCTACAGTTTTCAGGATAGACAAACCTGCCCCCCGCCCCGGCTATAATGGAATATTTCTACTTTTAGTCACTACCAAGCTTTCTTTTACCACTGGAGTGAACTGGTAGTTTCACTGTAAAGCAAGTTAGCAAAAAGTAGCCCTGCAGAAGAAAACAACACTAAAATACAAGACTAACACTATATATTCAGTATATTTGAAGCTGTTGCACAAGAGTGGTATACAAATTTTCAACAGACGTGGAGAGAACACAAATGAACGTATGCATAATTTCAAGACTAACCATAGCAATGAGTGAACGGCTAAACTTTTTAACTTTGGTTGATTAATCCGCCAGCATGATAACTTTTCCCGCCATTGGTAAGTTTTACCTGCCCCCACCCAATCGGTAAATATTACTGCTGATTAACAAATTGTTAATGTTCCATCGTCTCTTATTTCTCTTTCGGCTTCAAAGAACAGCTGAAATGGCCCCTCTCTGGGGGCACCAGAGAATTATTCTTCCAATAAATTAATAAATTAGCATGTTCTTGCTTTATTAACAGAATACCAATCAAAGTAACACTAGGTGTTCACAACTTAATTTTAATGTTATCTATTTATTTTTTCCAGATCCACAGCTTTTTCAAAGAAAATCTCCACTTAATAGTTTATGCCACTATCCCTTTTCCATGTGCACTTAGCGGCCCAACCCTGGAAGCACAGGACAAGGGTGTGATGCTAGTCTATCACTGTGCATACACATACAAAAAATTCGGACAATTTATTATTGTTTGGTATGTCTTTATTATTTATTCTCTCCCTTACTTTTTTGACCATGTGTTTAATATTTAAACGCTACTTGTAGCATAAGTACTGTATGCTATCTGCCTCTGCCTTATGCTTACGCTCAGACAAACACAAAAGCAGTACCTCCGGCTATTGGTCTCAGAGTCTGCATTGGATCCTCAGCAATTAATGACACGTTTCAGATAGAAGACCTCAGCATATGTGTTTCCTGTGTTAGTACTTTAAATACAGGTCAGTTTACTGCCCTTTCTGAGAAAGCCTTGACAGATGCAGACATTAGAACCAGGTCCATGTGGTCGTGATTCCCTTTGTGATTACCTCCACTGCTTCACAGAAAATGTGTACAGAATGAATAGATGCTTGCATAGAGAGAGAGGTTTGCCTTCTGGTGCCTGGTGTATGCAGACTGCATTATCTATCCATTCAGTACAAATGTCACTGAGCTTATCCTTCACAGCATCAGCCTTTGTCCATCTCCTGTAGGTCTCTTGCATCTTATAATGTTGACGCTTCAGTGTCACTGGTTTATGGCACCCTGCTTGTCTTTGTGCAGGCACTGACCCCCTTTGGCTGCAGAGGAGAACAGGAAGTTCTGGTGTTCCCTATGGGCTATTAGTAGTACATACGTGTGGAGTGGTTTTGTGTTCCACATGTGAAATACTAACGTAGCGTGTACTAGCGTGAAATACTAGTGTAATTTACACATGGTGTATATTAGGGCTGCAGCTATCAATTACTTTACTAATAGCTTACTAGAGTGTGCACATAGAATATAGGTCATAGCAGAGAGTTTGTATCACTGAGTAAGAACAATGCTAAGCAAATTGATTCGCATCCTGTAGTGTGAAAATGGCATTCAGCTGTATAAGGGTAGCTCATGGAAGGAAATTTATGTAGCTGGTAATCATGTGTTGATATAATTACGTGAAACACAGAGCCTGGCTTGCTGGGAAATTGCTCTGCTGTAGCTAACACAAGGCTTAGGATGCTGCTTGAATGGCATGGAGAGAAAGAAAGCGTGATTATGTGCTGAGCCATTTATTAGGAGCTACAGGTGCCTGATCTCCAGCACTTAGCATGGGTATGGATCTGATCCAAAAGCCAGTGTACTGCTGGTTTTTGGGTGTTAGACACCACAGCTGATGAGTAACATGCCAGAAACTGAGCCCTATGTAACTGGGGATCACTTTTGTGTATGTTTGTGAAGTTGTTGATGGGATTATAGTGAGGCAGTATGCTGCTAGATTTTACGTTAAATGTGTGTCTGAGCAGGGGCACCCGTCTGTCAGTCTCTGCCCTGTGCTGTTACAGATGCCCATCTGGAGATAAAACATGCAGGTGTGCTTGTCACTGTGGCGTGACCCTGCTGTCTCGCTCACCTCTACTGCCATTTCCTCACTGATGAGCTGTTTAACCTCTGATCCCAGAAGCTTCCTGACTCCACGGTGTCAATGATGGGGGCATCCCACTGGAGTGCTGAGGACTTTTCTGCCGGGGCGAGTGAGGTGATTCAGCATAGAGGCAATGATGCGTTGCACACATGGATGGCCAGGGGACAGAGGCCCTGCAGCTACTTCTGCAGCTGGGTCCTCTAACAAGGCTTTGAATTAATGCCAGCATGCACCCATGAAAGATGCATTACCCATTCTGTGTTCTCCAGAGGGAGCCAAAATAGAGACAATTTGGCTGAAGTATAATAGCAGCCCAGTAAGGCCCCATAGTGTGTATTTATTAAGTGGTCAGCACCAAGTGGCATCCTTGCAGTGAATAACATAGAGGTTGCTTGCTCTATTATTGTTTTTTGTAATGATAGAGGATGTTTGACTGTAGAATGTGGACTGTAGGTTAAGCTTGAGTATGTAAGGACGTGGCAGCAGTGAATCAGAACTCAGGATAGTTGAAGACAATTGAAAATTTCCAGAACTCACTCAGTCCATGGGATACGATTTTAAGAACTTCAGTGGACTTAATGAGTTTTTGAAATTTAATGAAAGTTCTTGGATTACATGAAAACTGAATGAGTTTCGGTTCCTAATACTGTAACATGATGAGGAAGTCTGACTTTAGGTCAGCATTGGCCACATCTCACAAACAACTTGCTTGATGGGCCGAATGGCCTCCTCTCGTTTGTATAGTTCTTATGTTCTAACTAAAAATGGACTGAGTTTTGGAAATTTACTGCTGCAAAGAAAGAAAATTACAGATGGTCCCCGAGTTATGATGGTTTGACGTAGAATTTTTCGATCTTACGATGACGACAGCGATACAACGACATTGTAAAAATGTTTTAAGTACAATACCGTATCGTCATCAGGGATCAGCGTATCATAGCATGTTTGCGGGTGATTCTAAATAGCTCCTTGTTTTATTGTTATGACTCTAAATACTTGTATTCCTGATTGTGGCTGCTATGTTGTTCTTGTGTGCACATTGTCCGTCCCTCATGTGTCCATAGCTTTATGTGTTCTGCCACTCTAATTGGTTTGGTTCTGGTTTAGTGCAATGCAATTTTATGTATATAGCGCGTTTTCACAGCATTCCATTGTCTCAATGCGCTTTACATAATCTCTGCCACATAAACCCCCCAGTGCCCATGCTAGTCCTGTTCAGAGCTATGGTCTCCCCGCAAGCGAGTCAACTCATCATTCACTGCTCTCATGATGCTTTGGTCCACCCGGCACCACAATACATTGGGATGCTGCCGGGATGTACAAATCTCCCGCCTTGGGAGATGCCTCACTCTTGCCCTTGATCGACAGGGTTCAGTTGTCTTGGTGTTAGAGACCAGTTTTTTCAGTGTTTTTGGTCCCGTCTCAACATACGATATTTTCAAGTTATGATGGGGTCATCGGAACGCATCTCCATCGAAAGTTGGGAACTACAGTACCTGTATCTGTATAGCTGATGCAATTATGGCAAGTGGTCTTTAAATCTTACAGTGAGTCCAATTTAACTGATACTACACTGCTAGGCCAAAAAAGTCACTGCTTGAATATAAATTAGCAAGTACTTAAGAACCAATGATTGGATCATTATTACAGCTCAGCAATGTTATGCAGCAGTAAAGTAAATTCAGCTGAGTACCTGAATCTACAGAATGACCAGGCTATCCAATCAATGGGTTTTTTCTTCCCTAATAGCATGGGCTTATTCTAGGATGAGAATGCCAAGATTCATTTGGCTTGAATTATGAAAGAGTGGTTCGCAGTATATGAAGAATCATTCAGTCACACATGCAACCTTAACTCTACTGAAAGTCTTTGGGATGTGCTGCAGAAGACTTTACAGAGTGGTTTAACTCACCTATCATCAACAAAAGATCTTGGCGAAAAATAAATGTGCATCCAGACAAAAAAAATGTTGAGATGTTGCATAAACACGTCGAACCAATGTCATGATGAATGTGCACTTTAATCAAAGCTAAAGGTGGTACAACAAAATATTAAAGTGTGTGACTTTTTGTTTGACAAGGCACTGTAGCTGGTGTATATTCTTCTACTATTTTATAATTACATGAAAATGGTTTCAGCACATTGAATGGGTGAATCCAATACAGCACTTACTTTACTTGGTCCCAGTAGGGTTTCTGCTTTTCATGCCTTTGACCTGAGGTACTTTGTAAACACCATTTTATATAAATAGATACATTTCAAGGCATATGTATTTTGTAAAATGTATATAAATGTAATTACCTTATTTAATCATATTCACTTTTTATATCAATGCCATTTGAAAATGAACAATTGCTTAAAGTATATAAAACTTCTTCAGGAATTACCAAAAATTAATGTCCATCAGCATGGGGTGGGTTGTGATTTAGTTCCTGCAAATTCCTGGGTGTGGACTTTTTTTGTTTCCATGGGTATTTTGCTGCAGGACAAAGTCATTTAGTATCTGTACAGTTGCCATTATGCAGCATTGTGAATCCTTCCTGAAACTCTAGGGTAGTAGTTCTGGTGGATGGATATGTTACATCATTTTCAGTGACATATCCTGTCGTCATTCCTCCTAAGTGAATTGAGTTTGGCAGTGTTTTACCCATGATAGTTTAAGGTGTCCAGCAGGTCACTGAGGATCTTTACTCACGCATTGTTTGGGGGCTGAATTGGTATGACCATCCTGTCGGTCATTTGGCATTCAGCAGTTTGTCAAGCTTGTTTAGTGGCCCCCATTTGCTTAATGAATAGTGATGCTTTCTTATGATAAGAGGATGGAGTGGCTCATAAAGGGATTGAACTCTACCTGCAAAAGGTCACTTGATTTATAGCTTCACTCTGGAAGACTTCACATTTCAGGGTCATAGAATAGAAACATGATGTTAATTTGTCTTTGTTTATCTGGGTCAACCTTAATGACTAATGGTGTCTACTTTCAGGACATGGCAGGAGATGGCCGCATATCACAGGAAATGAGGAAATGAGGAAAATGGATTCAGTTGAATAGGGGTGACATTTCATTAGGTCCAATGTTTTACACAAATTAGTGACTTCATTCTTTAAACACAGATGCTCTGTGTCACACAGAAATTAGTTTGTAGCATTATGAAGTCATCTGGATTCTGTTTTGCTTAAAATGGAAATTTCATCGATGTTAAAAAATTATTAATTATTAAGCATATACTACATAATCTTGAAAAGGAATAATGATTAAAATTCCAAAGCTAGCTAAGTTTTTTAGCAAATATGGACTTTTTTATTTTAAAGACGAGTAAAAAAAAGAGAAAAAGTCAATTCTGGGGCCTGTTGCACAAAACATCTTAGATTATGGGAACTGGCATAATGATAGTGAGCCTTCAACCAGTTGTAGCTTACAGGTAACATTAAGGATGGGTATTAAAAGAGTTCTGACAGAGTTAGTTTCGTGCGGTAATTTAAGTTTATATAGTTTTTTTTATATTTAAATTTACACTTATGGTTTAAGTCAGTATTCTACAAATGTTGTTACCTTGAGAAATTTTGTGTATCCTTTATTATTAGTGGGATATTTTACCATGCAAATAGAGGGGATAACTTATCGGCCAAAAAAAATCGGCAGCATATATTGGCCGTCGATGAACCATGGGAGGCTGAGGATCCCGAGCTCTATGGGGCACAGGTGCAGGAACTGACTGTAACTGCTGTGCATTGCCCTCGGAACCCTGATAATTGTACCTATTCTGCTGTGGCCTGCTCGCCGAGCAGGGAGGTGACCACAGAGAGAATGAATTCGCCCAGGGATAGCCTAGCCGTCATTCCGGTGAATGACACGTTGTGTTTCCAGCTCATTGGTGCGACCAAGCCTTTGGCCCTCACATCTCCACCTGAGCATTGCAGGGTTTCTGTTAGCTTCTCTTTCCCTGACGTCACCCCATTGGTGGCACCGCCTCGTTCTGCGTTCATCTGCGGGGGTAGAAGCTCCCTCAGAGGTTATACCGTTTTGTCTGGTCTAAGGAAAGGGGCCAGCTGGTATTGCTACCTGGCTTATCTCGTTCCTCCTGTGCGTGTGGTTCCGGAGGTTTAGATGTCCCTTACTGTGCGGGCCCATGTACGACACAGACGGTCCCTCAGTCGGACGGAGCAATGCTTTGGGATATTTATCCCATCCCTCGGGATGGCAGACCTGCAGACAGAGGTGGCTGTCCTGCAGGCTGCGATGGAAAGGGTGGCCAATCAAACACTTCACACCGTCAAAGCTGTTAAAGGGGAATTAACCGCAGTAAAACAGGTGGCCTTGCAAAATCATATGGCGCTTGACCTCCTATTGGCGGAGAAGGGTGGCATCTGCACTATGGTAGGAAAAGAATGCTGCATGTATATACCCGATTCATCTCAGGCTGTCCAGGATTTGGAGGACGTGGTGCATAAACAGATGTCAGAAATACATAGAGAGCACGGCCTGTTCGGGTACAGCTGGGACAGTTGGTTTTCCTCATT
>JAODKN010000127.1:12948099-12967837 GCA_026774425.1 Petrocephalus zakoni | reverse complement strand
TTTTTAATGTAGGTAGATCTTTTTGACTGGGTCATTTTAAAAGTAGCTCACAAGCTGAAAAAGTGTGGGCACCCCTGGTGTAGTGCATTGCACAGTGGTCTAGAAATGAAATAGCAGTGAAGCAGTGGCAATATGACATTTAGCTAGATAACTACCTAATGTCAGTCAGAAAATGGTTTGCTATTTGTTTTTAAAATATGTTGGAAAAGGTTGTGTTGTGTTGTTGCTTGGAGCTAGCTAGCAAATATTGAAGGCAAGTGTTATTTGTACAGGCAGAACTACAAACTCAGTTGATCTGCCATCTGCCTTGCTGGCTAATGTAAATAACCAACATTAACATAAGTTCATAACACAAATTCACAGTATGTCTGTGCTAGCACATTGATTATATCAGACGTGGGGTACTGTACTTCCTAACCAAAGCTGTTATTTAAAGACAATTAAAGATCTTGCAACTCCAACCGGTCACAAGCAGTTAGAAGATGGATGGATGGATGTAAAAGGACATTGCACAAATAGTAGAATATCCATCCATCCATCCATCCATCCGCCGCTTATCCGTGGTTGGGTCACGGGGGAGTCAGTCTAAGCAGGGATGCCCAGACCTTCCAGATCTCTCTAGCCACCATCTTCAGCTTCTTCAAGGAATATTCAAAATCATTCCCAGGCCGGCCTAGACACATAATCTCTTCAACAAGGTGCACCAATCTGATATTTGGGATTGGTATTATCACTGATCCATACCTATTAGACGGATCAGGTATCGGCCATATGTGACTGATCCACGTACAATACTTACTTATTTAGTTTTCGGCAGTCTGTAAAAAGATAGCTCCTATTTCTTGTTAAATTGATTTGTACAACTAATTGCACAACAGCTGCCACTCAGTCTATTTGCCACTCAGTGGGTGCACATGCAGTGACTTCTGCCTGCTGTGATGTCATGCGCATACCCTCAGCACAAGAGCATAAGAACATCATATAAGAGGGTGACGATCTGGAAGTATTTTATGCTTGAAACAACACCTCGTAGCACAATAATTTGCAACCTTTGTAAAACAAAGTTTTGAATAAAGCACACGCAATCGTGCAAGACAACGTGAGTAATATAAAAACCAATGGATGATTTGGGGGTCACTAGGTTAGGCTGTTTTGCACACTCGCAAAAGCTTCTGATACACGAGTGGCTGCTATTTCAAGTGTAAGTAATGCTGTTGTCAGTGGGAGAAAAATTATGGGACATTTTTTAGTGCACATTCTGGCGAAACAAGAAAAAATGATATGTTAATGTTAGATATGGATAACACTTCAGTTTCAATCACCAATATAAGTATACCTGGGATTTATGCTTTCTTTGGGCCTATAAAAAAACTAATGCTACCAAATAGACCAATCACAGTTCTTGCAGTCTGCATCGCAGCAATGTGTAGTTACATTTCTGGGATGGTGCACATCAAGCAATCACGTAGGGTCCACAGCTATGCCATACCTACGCCATGAATTCAACGCCAAAGTATATATCAGCCTTTACAGTCAAGGTTTTGTTCCTTTGTAAAGGTCTTTCAAACTGAGAACTTTACTGAATTGTTGTTATATATATATATATATGCATGCATGTGTTACATTTTGTTTTACAAAGTTAGGAAAGTTAAGTTAAGCCTGATGTTTCTTTACACATAAAAGAATGATCACAGTCTCTTCCACACAATGAGGCAAAGCCTGATGCTTATTAATTAAACACTGGTATCGGATCAGTATTGCGACAGACAAAGTCGGATCGGTGCAACCCTAGTCTGCACTAGTGATTTGCTTCCTAAAGAACGAATGTTCAATAATGAGTATTTTATGGTGGGTTTATGTTGTAGCTCATTTAATCTTAACAGCGGGATTGAAATTAAGTTATTCGCACAGGAGCTCCCAGTGGACTGTTTAGGTCTAAGCCTAATAATAGTTATTATATTTTTTCCAGGCTCACTTAACTCTGTATCTAAATAAGTATAGGAGCACCTGGTATAAGAATAAACAGGCTTCGATTTATGATTGCAAGGCTGAGGCGTGAGGCCCTACTATATGTTATATCCTCTCTATACAGAATTGGTAAGGGAAACAGAGACAGGCCAGAGAATTAGATACAGGCATTTTGTTTAAATTTGTGCTTACATAGAAATTTTTGGTAATTGTTTTTTGCTTATATTTCACAGAAAAAGGAATGGCTGTGCTTAAACTGTCAGACTCAGAGGATGGTGTCTGGAGGCTTGGGAGACGCATCACTTCCTGTCCCTCAGCCGTCTCCACAGCAACCCCAGCCACCAGCCAATCAGCAGCAAGCATTGCAGAAGGAACCATGTCAACAGCCTGAACCAAAGCCTACAGGCCAGGAGTCAAAACAGAAACCTTCTGGGACTGAAATAAGTGGACAGCCGGACAAACTTCAGAAGGAACTTGAAATCAAATCATCTCCAGCCAAGCCTGATACCTCTACTGGAGCAACAGATGGCAAGAAAGAGGAAGAGGCCCAGGGTCTGAAAAACGATAATGTAAGTAGTTAATCTTAATCCACCTCATTATCCTCTTCATCATTTGGCACTTTTCCACTGACACCAGGAACTGAGCCGTACCGAACCCGTATCATGAGCTGACAGTTTTCCATTGCCAAAGTATGTGATAGCCAACCCATACCCATGCTGACATGGCCCTGCTTACTAGCAGAGCCAAAAGAGTGCCTAAAGTAAGCTGCTGCGTCACCACCATCTGATTAAGCGGAATGCAGCGAGATACCATGCAGTGATCTGCCTGGATATGCATAGATTAGCTGTAGGAAAAAATAGTCTGTATATTTGTTATTGTTAGTAGTATTGGGCATTGTGATGTATTAATAGTGATGTACAGTGGTGGCCAAAATCATTAGAACACCTGACAGATCTGAAAATGTTGACTTTTTGCCTCCAAAACATGATTCATGAAACATGAAGTTGGTTGCACACAACAAATATCAGTTGAGACTTACTGTTCTTATCCACTTTTAACTTTAACTTAATTTGGTATGTCCACCTTTTGCAGCAATCACACCTCTCTGGCATAGTATCAATATGTTTCCTTATCCCATGCCTTCTGCAACTCAAGCCAAAGGCTTTCTTTTAAATGTACAATAGATCTGTCCAGTTTATTTTCCAACTCATCACAAATGAGCTTGATGGGGTTGAGGTCCAGACTTAGCGCAGTGATTCTCCTTATGAAGGCTCAATTCTATTGTTTATAGAGCATAATGGTCACTTTGTAGATATTTTATTCGTTCTATGGGTATTTTAATGGCCAATTCAACAAAAACAACTGAAATCTTTTAAATATGGCAAGTGTTCTAATCATTTTGGCCACCACTGTATGTCTACACCTCCATCGTGAGTTCATTAGCCCAAGATCTGAAGGGCTCACCAGATTCACGTATAGTTTCTTAACCTCATGAGAGTCTGGTAATTGTAAGACAAGGTGGTCTATGGCTTACAACAAGAGTTAATGTTGACTACTTTTCTGCCATGTCCAGATCTTTATGTGTTGGCCAGTGTCATAGTTTTCTATTTAACATATTGAATTCTGGCAGGGGAATTGTTGGGTCTTTTATGTTTTGACCTCCTCCTGGTGGATTTTCTGGCCATTTGTTTTTCCAGGCTTCTTTGGTGTTAAAATTCTCTCTTTCTAATGTACAGAAAGGTTTTCTGGATTTTGTTATAGAGTTTGTTAGTGCTTCATCAAGTATATGTTTAATTGGAGTGTTGGGTTGCCCTTCTTTCATGTTTGTGGTATTTTTGTGTTAATGAATCGGTGCATTGTCGATAAATTGGAACTTTCCAACCTCCTACTTAAAAAAGTACTATAGAACAGCTGAATGGAATGGACTCATGATGCAAATGTACAGTAGTGAATGATAATTCCTCTGACCTTTTATATTTACATATGATGATTTTCACAGACGTGCTAATGGATATTAGCGCCCAGTAAAATAATAAAAAAGATAATTGCACATAGTAAATCATGATGTATAGCGTGTGAACATAAAAAAGCTTCTCTTTAGTTTTACGTCACTGTCGCTCTCCAAGCCCAGCGACGCATTTACCGAGCTGACCCTTCTGTAGTGAAACACCGAAGTGAACTGGAACCACGCTGCAAGGTGCTTGCTGCTCTGGTACGGGTATAGGTCACTTCCTGTATCCCAGTGGAAAAGTGCCAGTTGTCTTCATGATCAGCACAGCTCTGTTTGCATTATGTGACTATTATAACAGTTAAATTAATGTTTACTTTTGTCCTTGTTATCATGTTCTGTTTTACATATTATTTAATGTTTCCTGTTTAAATTTATTATCCACACCAAATATCAGTTGCATTTCTTAATTTTTGGTATCACGTATTTCATTACTGTCTTCCACCTCCTTTATGGTCAAATGTTATTTAGGGTTTATCAAATTTAGTTGCCTTTATTGGGATATATTTTCACTACCACCTTTACATTCTGCTCACTGATGTTTTCTTTGTGTCCTTTATCCCCAATTTTATTGTTATATAATGTCATACTTTGGTTAATCCTTCCCATCACTCCTCTATTCAGAGAATCGTGATCATATGATTGATATTCCATAATATATCTGTGAACAAATCTTTGTAAAATGCAACAATTCCAAATATTCTAAAGACACAAACAAAAAGACATGCATGCAGAAGAAACCATTACAGATTATCCCTGACTTACAGCTGGGTTCCATTCCAACAGTCTAGTCGTACAGTATGTCGGAATTGGTGTATACCGTATAGTGTACCAACTTCTAACATAAAAAAATAGGATTCAAAAAAGTTGTTTTTATTTATATGTAACAAACACAACTGTTCAACAGTCTGGAATCTCTGGAATTGGTTAGAAATATAGTCTAGATATTGTTAATGTTGTAATTGTCTATTTTAGCGAGAAATGGCTGATTCTTAATGCAGTTTATACATAGGTGTACAAAGGCTCATTTTCAGCATCACTCCTGTGCCCCAGTGACAAATTGCATTAGCTGTTCTTAAGTTATCATGATAATAGGATAATTCATCTTTGGAAAACCCTTGTGCGATTATGTTAGCACATAGTTGAAAATCATTGTACTGTTTAGGGAAGCAATGAAACTCACATTTTCTGGTCTACTCTGGAGCATCAGCATTTGTGGGTTTGATTATGGTGTCAAAATGGCCAAAAAGAAAGAGCAGAAGAAAAAAGAAAATTTCTCAAAAACTCATCAGTCTTTTGTTTTGTGAAATTAAGGCCATTCTATGTGAGAAACTACTAAAGAACTTATATGATATCTTGCAAAGGTGTGCACTACTCCCTTCACAGAGCAGTGCAAACTGGCTCTAATGAGGACAGAAACAGAAGTGGGAGACCCTGGTGCACAATTGTGGGGAAGGATATAAACATCATTAGTCATTAGTGTGAGAAACAGATGCCTCGCTGGTCCTAGGGTGGCAGATTTCTTAAATAATATCTGCAAAAACCAGTCGCATCTTTAACAGTGAAGAGGTGATTCTAGGATGGTGAACTTTTAGGCAGAGATTCAAAGAAAACTTTAGGCAGAGTTTCTAAGATAAAACCACATCTGAGAATGATCTATCATAGGCACTGGTTTGAGGATGACTGCAAAAGTAATTACTGGATTTCAACCCTGTTGAGCTGTTGTACAAGCAGCTTTACAGTACAGTACTTTACAAAAGATGTACTCATCAAGCCAGTCTTACTTGTGGGAGGTGCTTCAGGAAGCATGAGGTGAAATTTGTGCAGATTACCTCAACAATCTGACAGCTAGAATGTGATTCCAAACTTTTGAACGGTAGTGTATATAATAATTTGGTAATTAAAATTATGAAAAGCACCATGTTTGAGTCTTTAACTTAATTAAAATAGCATGAGAAGTTCTAATAACCCATGCTGCTCCATTTTCTTTCATATCACAAAGATCATTTATGTTATCTTCTTATCAGGTTGGGTAGTCTTGGTGGAGTTCTGGCATGGAGAGGGGCGCCTGAATGCATACCTTTCTCCTTAAACCTCCACTCATGTTTTCACTCAGTAATGCACATACTGTACCATTGCCAGAAGCCAGCAGACCTTTCATATATTCAATAAACATTTCAGACATTTCTGTACATATTTCTGTAGTTTCTCTTCTATGATTTTTATTACCATTTATCAGTTATGCCGTATACTGTAATTTTTTGTGGAATTTATCATACAATGCACAACACGCACTAGGTAGGACATTGCTTCCAGATAAAAGGCCAAAATTAATTAATTTATTTTTTAAATTTCAATTGTATATGTGAGTGGTTTTAAGTCACATAGGTCATACATTGGGGGTAATTTGTACATGATTACTGAGCTAATCCAGAGAGATCTGCATCTACCAAGAAAATATTGTATCAGTTAAAAAAATTGCCTGTAAAGGTTACTATTAGATTTGGAATAAAATGTTTTTTTCTCTCTTATTTAGGAGACAAAATCCAGCACCCAAAGCCTAAGTGATACAGGATATTCCTCTGACGGTGTGTCCACCTCACAGAGTGAGATCACAGGGCTAATACAAGAAGATGCAAATAAGCTTAGCATGAAGGGGGCCGGAGTGCACAGCCCCCCCAGTGCTTCTGAGATCACTAAGCTACAGACCAACGTGCACCATAGTGAAGCTAAAGAAGGTGATGATAAGAAGCAGCGCCCATGTTCCTTATCTATCAGCAACGAGGGGCATGAAGAGCAAGTAGATGGCATCAGGGAGGAGGACCGTATGAAACCACATAAAGACACAACAGATGAAGAGTTCATGAGAAGGAAGAATGTAGAAATGAGTGCGGACAGGGAAAACATGGACGACAGCATGATGTCTTCACAAGGAGGACTTCGCCGATTCAAGACTATTGAACTGAACAATACAAATAGCTACAATCGTGATACAGAGCTCAGAAACAACCGAGAACCAGAGCTTGAAATGGAGAGTCTGACTGGTTCTCCCGATGAGCGTACAAAAGGGGAATATTCATCAACCCTCTCTGCGACCACACCCAGCTACACTTCTGGCACTTCTCCAACTTCTGTCTCCTCTATGGAGGAAGACAGTGACAGCAGTCCCAGTCGCAAACAGAAGCTTGAGGATGCCAAACAGCAACGAAAAGCCCGGCATCGCTCCCATGGACCACTCTTGCCCACCATTGAGGACTCTTCTGAAGAAGAAGAGCTGAGAGAAGAGGAGGAACTTCTCAGAGAACAGGAAATGATGAGAGAAGTGGAACAGCATGGGATTCGAAGCACTGCCAGGAAAACAAAAAGAGACAAAGAGGAGCTGAGGGCTCAGAGACGCAGGGAAAGGTCAAAAACACCTCCCAGTAACCTGTCCCCAATTGAAGATGCATCTCCTACAGAGGAGCTCCGGCAAGCAGCAGAAATGGAGGAACTTCACCGATCATCTTGCTCAGAATATTCTCCATCTATTGATTCTGAAGCTGAAGGGTTTGAAATGATTACTTCAAAGTCACGCAGGACTGCAAACGAGCATAATCTTCCAACTTTTATGTCACTCTACTCCCCTACTGAAAAACTAACTACCATGTCTCCCTGTTCTGCTGATAAAACACTAAAAAATGCAGAAGAGGCCTATGCGGAAATGTTGAGGAAGGCTGAGTTGCTGCAGAAGAGTCAAGGAGAGCAACTGCTAAATAATTCTAAGGAAATTGAAAAACAGCTATTAGATGCTAGATTAACAGCCACTAAATTACTGGAGCAAAATAGTGCTCCTCTGACCCCTGGGACTAGTCCCACGCAAATTTCAGCCCCTGCCTCTCTTCCTGATGTTCACGCTCCTACCCAAGCAGCAAACAGAAGCATTTCCAGACAGCAGTCCTTGCAAGAGCCTGCCAGCTGTAAGCTGATGGCCATCAACTCCTCCACATCTCCACTTTCCTCGCCAACAAGACTAAGTCGTCAGTCAACAATTCATAGTTATACACCTGAACCTAGTTCTCCAACCTCCGCACAGCGCAGATTTCCATATCATTCACCTCAACACAGCTTTCCCAAAGACAGACTTTATCACAGCGTAGGAACAGTAGAAGGAGAAATGGAAAACATATCCCTCTGTAGAATTTCTTCTGTTCCAGGAACATCCAGGGTTAATGACCAAGGCAAGATTCAACAAAGCAGTAGTATTGTTGATCTCAGGGCACCAATACGGCCAGCCCCACTCATTATGACAGAGCAGGGCATGGATTTAACCTCTGTAGCTACAGAAATACGTAGGTACTCCATTGGCAGCGATGTGAGCTATAACCGTCATTCCACAGCTGTTCAGCCTCTTATCATGAATCTGAACACTCACGAGCATCCACGTGTGGCTGCCTCAACACCAACAACAGTGAGTGTAACTGTAGCAGCCTCTAAGTTTATATCCCAGCCAAAAAAACCTGTGATTTATGGCGATCCTTTGCAGAACAAAATGGACCTTGGTCAAGGGCTGGGATCTGCAGTGTGCCTGACTCAAAACAAAGTGCCACCAAACTACGCTTCCATTCCGAAGATAGATGCATGTCTGGAAGATTTGGGCATTCAACAACAACAGCTGCAGTTGCAACAAGAGAAATTACAAAAAGAGAAGCAGAAGCTCCAACAACAACTCCAAGCAGCTTCATTTGCTAGGTATAACTTGGCAAATCAAGCCCAGCCGATGCTCCTGAAGAAAGACCTTCAGGTCTGCCAGACTAGCAATTTCCAGACACCTATTAGCAAGTGTGTAATATCCAGGACATCATCTCTTCCATCACAAACTGTTTCTTCAGCATCACATGACATCTATTGTAGCATCCCTCTGGAGCTGAAGTCTAAACCCACTGCTGTGAATCTGACCATGAGCAAATCTCACGCTATGGTGGTGCAGCTGGTGGACAGCACTTCTCAAGGGAAAACAGTTACACAGCTAGTTAAAGCATCAGAACTGCCTTCCCAGGAGGTCCTGGATTTGACTGGGCAGATGAAGGCAGAGACTAAGTTAGCATGTTGTGATGTAGTCTACAACTTGCCTTTTGGAGGAAGCTGCAAGGGACCCTTCAGTCAGAAAGTAACGATAGAAGAGAAGATGACTACAGATGCCTCACAAACCAGGCATTCCGCCCCTGGTCCTCAGGTCAGTGGGAACCTTCAGATAGAGCCTACTCAAGAAAGTCATCAGTATCATGCTATAGTCAACCAAAATGTAAATGAAGACAATAAATCCAAACCTTTATCTATATCTGGACAACCTGTATCTGTATCTGGACCACCTGTATCTGTATCTGGACCACTTGCATCTGTATCTGGACAACCTGGCTCTGGACAACCTGTATCTGTATCTGGACCACTTGCATCTGTATGTGGACAACCTGGCTCTGGACAACCTGGATCTGTATCTGGACCACCTGTATCTGTATCTGGACAACCTGGATCTGTATCTGGGCCACCTGTATCTGTATGTGCACAACCCTCCTTATTACCTCCTAATGTTAATTATGTTGATTCTGAACGACAGGGTGATCAGTCTAAAGCTAACCCTGGAACAGATTTAAACACAATACAGAAAGCTTACATAGGAGGTTACCTTGGGGTAGGTGCACAGTATGGATCCTACACAGATCTAAGGCAACAAAATGACATAGGTCAGTCATTCCCTATGCGAAGGTATGGATCCATGTCCAACATTAACTCAGACTATGGTTATTCTTCTATTCAGGAATCTAATTTAGCTCAGTATAGTGCCACCACTGCCCGGGAAATCAGTCGAATGTGTGCTGCCTTGAACTCAATGGATCAGGTTGGGGGAAGATATCCTGAAGGTTTCCATTATGGTTCTGTACCAGGAGGCAGTGCTTTAGGCAGACTCAGCTTACAGCAAGGCTTAACGTCAGTGAGAGCTAACCTAATGTATGGTCCTAATGGGGGGCAACCTGTACAAGGTCAAATATATGCAAATTTAATCAATTCAAGTCAAGCTAATCTACGTTATCCCTTAGCTGTTAGAGCTGCAGATGGCATGATTTATTCTACTATCAACACCCCAATAGCTTCCACGTTGCCAATCACAACCCAGCCTTCCTCAGTTCTGTGTCCCACGCTACAGGGAATTTATAGACCCTACACACCTGGCAATATGACCTCAGTACCTTTAGCTAGCCTAACCAGGTTGCCTCAGGTGACTCCAAGAATACCTCTTGCTGCACAGGGACCTTATCATTTACCTTCACCTAGCCGTTTCCCCTCAGGCCCCTGTGCAGCAGCCAATGCTACACCCCAGATTCCAATCTATCTTGGAAAGCCTTCTGTGAAACCTGCAGTGCCCAGTACTATACAGACAGCTGAATCCTTACCACCAGCTCCATCTAGCCAACAAGCCACACATCCTGCATCTGTCACGCAACAACAATCCCAGTCTCACTTTACGATGCAAATTGCACCAAAGATTTCAGTTCAACCCCAAACTCAAACACAATCACAAATTCAAATTCAACCTGAAACACACCAAAACATCCCCCTGGTTGCACAATCTACAGCAATCAAAATCAGCAATCCCGAAAAAGAGAAAGAGGAAGAACAGTTACGTCAAAAACAGGAACAGCTGTTACAGTTAGAGCGAGAACGTGTTGAGCTGGAGAAATTACGTCACTTACGATTGCAAGAAGAACTTGAAAGAGATCGTATAGAGTTACGACGACACAGAGAAAAAGAACAATTGTTAGTTCAGCGTGAGATTCAAGAGCTGCAGACTATCAAGCAACAGGTCCTACAGCAGCAACATGCTGAAAGAGAAACTCAGCTGGTCTTGCAAAGGGAACAGTTAGCCCAACAGAAAGTGCAGCTGGACCAGATCCAGTCACTGCAGAATCAGCTCCAACAACATCTTGAAGCACAAAAGAGACAGAAGACAGCAGAGACAGCTGCTGCAGCTGCAGCTACAACTGCTCCAGGAGTCTCTCTTATCTGTCCCATAACTGGCAGGGTAATTCAGAAAGATCTCCCGCAACCTTATGCAGATGGACAAGAACTGGTTGCTTCCAGACCATTGCCCAGTTCCACTTCTGAAATGTCTCTAAAGACCAATGAGGAGCTTTTGGAATCACAAGCTATAAAGAAACAAAACTCAATGCCTCGTTTGAGGGATAGCGCAGAAGGGGAAGACAGTCAGCTCCTTGTGAAGAGAATTGCTGACAGCTGTGTGCAGACTGACGATGAGGAAGGGGAAGAGAGATCAATCATGTCTCGACGGAGGAGAACTAGACGTATTGTTGATAGTAGCGTCCAGACAGATGAGGAGGACCAAGATGAGTGGGAACAACCAGTGCGGCGCAGAAGATCACGCTTTTCCAAGCACTCAAGCTTAGAGTCAAGCTTAGAGAACAAAGCAGATACATCTAAAGTATCTTCCCTGAATGTTGCCATTCAAACTATAAATGACTCTTCATGTCAAACTGAACTAGAGCTTTTGCAAGGAATTTCTCCTTCAATTCATATAACATCAGAGCCTAAGGTTGAATTTTTGCACTATATTTCTGCCCCAGAGAGGAACCGACGGGGAGAAAGCCTTGCTTGTCAGACAGAGCCTGAGTGCCAGTCACAAGGGGTGGTTGTACCCCAGGTAAATGTGTCCTCCGTTGCAGACCCCCTCTCCTCACGAATAACAGGAGCAAGTAAATTTGAACGAAGAAAGCCTGATCCTCTAGAAATAGGTTTCCAGAATGAATCTGTCTCCAACCTGGTTCGACAGCCTCCTAAGTCACCCCAGGTGTTATACTCCCCTGTTTCCCCTCTCTCCCCACATCGACTACTAGAGAATTCCTTCTCCTCCAGTGAGCGTCTCAACAAAGCTCATGTTCCTCCACAGAAGCACTTTTCAGTTGATTCTCCAGAGCACCACCAGACTCTGCCCCGTCCTATAAAGAGCATGCAGCGTTCTATGTCAGATCCTAAACCCATCAGCCCCACATCAGAAGATCCTGCCCAAGCCAAGTACTCCATTTACCAGCATCAAGCTCTCCTGAACAATCAGGTAGGAAACTGGAATACAAACATATGAGAATTGAAGCAGTTAATTTAAATAATCAATTATAGTCACAGTTTCATCATTATGAAGTACTTACATACCCCGGCTGAACTCTGCAGAAACACAAGATGTGGACATTTTGAGAAATTGTTCCAGAGCACCACATAATGATAACGAAGTAAAGGGTAGCATTGACGGAATGCTGTTTAGTAGCAGCAGAGCGAAGGGGGACTGCAGACGATATTTGACCTTGTAAATGTGATGTCAAAAAGTATTTGACAGATTTTATTACTACTTCTCAAAAACATTATATGAGTGAAGAAGACAAAATGGCCCAAAATTAAAGCAGTAGTGTTAGGTGGAAACAAAGTGTCAGCTAGAGAAGACATTTGATCTTGTGAACACAGTAACTCATATTTGATGGATCTGGAACTGATCAGTTTTTTAGACAACTTGGATTAAAATTGAAGCAGAACCACATAGTGAAGGGCAACCTTGGACACTCTTCTCACTAAGGTAAATTTAGTCTTTATCCGAAGCAGTCTATTAGCCTATTGGCAAAATTTATTGTGGGGAACTTGGTAAGATTTATCTCTTTTCCACGCAAAATCATACCAGCAGCAGTGCATTAAGAGATTGAGGAAATTTATCACGAAAACTTTGATAGAATTTTAATAGAATGTTGTTCACTTCCCTGTCCACTCTTAATGTTCCTTGACTGGCAGAATGAAAAGTATGTAGTACTCCTCCATTGCAGAGCAAATCTGGCCTGACTATACAAGGCAACCAGACCATACATTCTGCTTGTCAAATGCATCAGGTAAGGATAAGGGGAGAAAAAAAACTGAAAGAATGAAAACCTGCACAGAAATTAACTTTCTAGAACCAGGAGTGAGGGCCCTTGTCTACAGAACTCAAGAGACTACTAAATTTGTCGTTTAAGGCTATATTATAATTTAGTCAGTACAAATTATATACAGTATAATGGTTGCATTAAATGGTTGGTGTTTCCCATACTGCCTGCCGTGCCTCTGGTACTAAATATGTGGTTATGGAAAACATAAACTTTACGTCAGATATCATTTTCCAGTGTTTATGCATACTAAGAAATATATGTGGAAGTCACAAACTAGTACTTTAAAATTAGGTTCAGCATCAGTGTCATTTTATAGCACTTCTCCTGGTGAGGGTTCTGTCAGCCACATGCCAAACAGATCAGACCAGACCTTTCCTTCCCCTACCGCAAATTCAAGCTTTTTCTCTGGGTTCCACAAATGGTCCTAAGTTGCCTGGGAGATGTAAACTTTACAGTGTGTCCTGGGTCTACTCCGGGGTCTCTGCCCAGTGGAACGTTCCAAACCGCCTCAACTGACTCCACTTTATTTGAAGGAGCAGCAGCTCTATTAAAGCTCCTTCACCTAACCTTCTCTTGGAGCAAGACCTTTGAAAGCTCATTTCAGCCTTTCGTGACTTTTGGGTCATTACCCACAGCACATAACAACTGATCAAGATAGAAGCATAGATTGACTGGTATTGAATTCTTAAATTCATTAAAAATAATACACTAAGGAACCTTGCTTGGATAATATACACAATATACACAATAATATACACAGTTAGTCAACTTATATATGGGGGGGTATACTCCGTACGTCGCTTAAATCATCCAAGATCAGAAGCCTCATCTTGGACCAGTTTATGGCGGTGAAAGTCATCCGGTTAAGTCGGTTCCTTAACCCTGTAAAACCCAAATGTAAAAAATAATTTGCAAAATTTTTCTCCTTCCAGATGTTGTTGTAGGAGGACTCTATGCAGAAATTAAAGTGTTTTAAATTATTTTTTGTTTTTGTTAGTTTTTAGGGAATTGCAACGTTGGCCTAGTTGGGAACAGAACTTCTACATTTTGTACTCACACTCTCTAAACAAATATAAACACCTAAGGGTTTAATTGCAAGTTTTACTGCTCATGTACCACCATAGGACTATATATTATGAATAATAATTGCACAACATTAGAATTTTTATAAATTATGATTTATTTATCATCATAATTTAGAAAACAGGATAAAACTGAATTAATGAAAACTGCCACGACTATTCATTTGCAGTGATAGTCCCAAAGTCGGTTCTTGTCATCTGAAAAGCCGACAGACACTGCTCTTGCTGCACAGCGTGTTGGTATATCCTGTACCACAGTGTCTTCAGCATCCTCTCTTTGTTTTCACGGGGAAATGTGCAATAAAAAAGTCCTTGTGCACATCCGGTGGGGGATTCACAGATGACGTCTTGGCTGAGATCCTATTTGGTGGACTCTCATCACCTGAAAATGGCCTCTTCTGTACATTCAAAGGGCTTCTTGATGTTTCTGGGCTCTTATTGCACTATTCATCACAGCTACTGTAAAGCATGGAGGCAGCATACTTTTAAAGGGATGATTTTATTCATCTGGAACTACATTTATGGCATTTAGCTGACACCCTTATCCAGAGTGACTTACATTACCCAATTACAGGGAATTACAGTCTCCCTGGAGCAACTTGGGGTTAAGGGTCTTGCTCAGGGACCCACTGGTGGTAGACAAGATTTGAATCAGCGACCTCTTGGTCCATAACTGGAGCCTCATACCAGTAGGCCACCACCATCCCTGCACTAGAGCTTGAACGGTTATTTAAGCTTGAGTGGACAGATCTTTCATGAGGATACCACAGTGTTTCATTGTTATATTCTGGTGAAAACCTATTGGAATGCAAATGGCAGTAATTAAAGAAAAGCATTATTATACCAAGTTTTAATAGCTTGCTGAAACCATTTTTGTTTTATCCACGTTTTATCTCAGAAAATGTGCGCATTTGTTTTTCATTTGGTGGTTTGTATTTCGATGTGCAAAGAAGGATAAATAAAGGAAATTTCCTTTTCCTTTGCTTTTTGATGGTTAAATTGTATTTTGTTTTGAAATTGTTTCTAAATTTTCTAAATGTTCTGTAGATATGTATGTAAATCTTCATTACATGATTTTCTTTGCGATGTTGGGAACACAAATAGCCATACACTGTTAGAACTGGAATATAGTCTAATCACCATACTTGATCCTGCTATATATATTAATTGGCATATATTTGACATTACATTTAAATCAATGATTAGAAATAGCATTTTGCCTTTTGTCATTCAAATTCCTGAGATGTTAATGTATCTGTAGTGCTGGTTTGCACTCTGACATCGCTTCCATCTTCCAGCAGAGCTTGCCCACACGGAAGGTGAAAAGGACCCTGCCTAGTCCGCCTCCGGAGGAGAGCTCCCTTTCCATTGTGACCCCTACCCACACTTCCATGTATACCTCTACAAATATGGTCCAGCCGGCACTCGGTGCCCCCAAGACTGTGCTGCTGTGCGATCTGAGGGTAGTGGAGCAGGAGTCCAGCAAGCTTCGCAAACAGCAAGCTGAACTAGAAGAGGAAGAGAAGGAGATTGATGCCAAGCTGCGTTGCTTGGAACTCGGCATCACCCAGCGCAAGGAAACTCTGATCAAGGAGCGGGAGCGGCGAGAGTTAGCCTATGTCCGCTGCATGGGTGAATCCAGGGACTACACGTCAGACAGTGAGCTCACTACCCACCACTTGAGGGGGACACCCTTTGACAGTAGTGGCTCACTCACAAGACTTAGCGCAACTTCTTTAAACCAGTTTACAGCTAATCAGCTGACCCCTGGCTCGTCGTTCCTCAGCTATGACTACCAGCAGAGCCAACCTGGACATCCCCCGCAAGGCTCCCCTGCCTACCAGCAGATAGGCTTCCAGCCTCCTCAGTACCAGACTGCTTCGCTAGGTCAGCCTCAGCCTGGCACATTTCAGCCCCAGTCCTCTGCTGCTGCACTCCACCAGTCACACATCTTCCCCCAGAATCAGCCTTCCTATCAAACAAGCCTAGGACTACAGCAGAGCCATACTGGGTTCCAACCACCTCCTAGTTCTGCATCTTATGTATCACAGACAGTTCCATATCCTGAGGAGACCGGTCAAGATATTTCTCTACAGCCACAGCCAAAGACCCAGCACCAGAAGCCTCGTCAGACCTCATTAGCTGACCTAGAACAGAAGATGCCCACTAACTATGAAATCATTAGCGCTCCCCCTGTGGCAGTGCCCACCACAGCTCAAGATGATATCTACAATTCTGCTTACTCATCCACAACTTTGTCTAACACTTATGGGCAGTATAGGCCACCAGAGCAGAGTCTCTCTGCCGAAATCCATTCTGCTCTTCACCCTACATCTGCCTATTCCTCAGAAGGTCACTACAGCAACCTAGAGCAAAACATCCCCAGAAATTATGTAATGATAGATGACATCAGTGAACTCACCAAAGAAAGCAGAGAGATGTATATGACTGATAGAAATGGTCGTTATGGGAACATGAGCCATTATGGAAGAGCTGGTGAAAATTCTGAAGATCTGTATGATCATCAGGGTAGAGGTAGGGGGGACTACAATTCACATGTGGATGGATCTTCCTATTACTATGATGACTACAGATCGTCTTCATACACACATTCTAAGAACATGGCCCCGGCTGTCATGTCTTCTAAACGTAGCAAGCACAGGAAGCAAGGCATGGAACAGATCTCAAAGTTCTCACCGATTGAAGAAGCAAGGGACGTGGAATCTGACCTGGCCTCATACAACATGGCCACATCAAGTGGCAGCACCATAGCATCTAGGGCCAGGAGGCTTCAAGATGACATTACCTATGGACTAAAGAAGAATGTTTATGACCAGCAGAAATATTATCGGATGTCCAGTTGTGATGGCCTGGAAGAAGAGAATCGTATGTACGCTTCTGGAAGATCAAGGTCAACGGGCTATGGGATGGATAAGATTGCATCCAGAGAATATGGCAGCTATAGGAGCAAGTCATATGAGAGGGACATTGAGGAACGTTCCCACAGGGGAAGTCGCAGGCGCTCCCAGAATCTTGATGAGTGCCCAATGAACGACGGACGAGACCCAGTTGGGTCAGAGTCATGTGATAAATACAAACAGTACGGCTCCAGTCACTCTTTACCTGATGTGCAGGACCGCACAACGGACTTGCCGCAAAGCCACATTCAAAAACAAGATGATCCTTACCTGGTAGATGACATGAATTGTGCTGTATCTGATAGTGAAGGTAATTGGTGCTAAATTATAAATCCTACTTGGGTTTCAGCAACCTCTAAACTTTCTTGTAATGCACATGACAGAAGCATGCTGGTCAGTTTTAAATGACTGTCGAATGCTATTCCCAGGGTTGAATTAACGTGCCAACAAATGTTCTGGTGTGTTTTGGTGCATCATCTGTGAATTATTTGTATTGTTTTTGTGTTCTGTGATGTGTAGAAATGCTCTATGAAGTATTCATTCTGTTCTGTTGATTTTTTTTATTAGCATTTATTTGTCCATCTGTTTTAACTGTGCATGTTTCCAAAGTACTTTCTTTTGCATGTGCATGCATTTCCTGTGCATGCTTTGCTGTCATTGCATGGATTGAGTAGACCACATACGCCTCTCTTGGACAAAACCGCAGACATTGACTGTGATTTGTGTTCGGTTTCCAAAGCGTATCATTTGGGACAGGAGGAGACAGATTGGTTTGAGAAGCCGCGGGAGAGCCGCTCAAGGCATCATAGCGGCAGTTCCTCAACTCACAGGAGGAGACAATCTCAGCATGAATATGATGAGCCCCTTGTGGAGGAACCCGTGCCGCAGGATGACTATGCTCAGCCACGTTCCTCTTCATCTGTGTCACAGGACCATGGGCAACAGGGGAGTAGCTCAAGAAGGCACTCCACCTCTTCCAGGCACTCAACTGATGACCTGCGTTCATCCAGGTCTTCCAGAGAACACACTAATGACCCGTCTGTGCACCCAGAATCTCGGGGGTCACCAAAGCGCAGGGCTTCAGACTCTAGGTCCACACAGGACCACCCTTCTGATCAATCCCAGGATCCATCCAGCCACCACCAAGGTTCACCTGGACCTAGGAGGCAAAAGCAGACATCGTCGCCATCATCAAGAAGACATGAAATGCAGCGCATGGCATCCACGGAGTCCAAGTCACAGTCCTCCAGTCCGAAGCACCGGGCCTCCAGTAGGCAGGTGTCTTCTTCTCAACAGCAGGAAGGATACCAAGGGAATGGGCAGCAAAAGCCGCAGTCCAGGAGAGGGTCAGGGGCAGGAACTGGGGTTGGGGCCGAGGCTCAGGCCGAGGCTGAGGCTGGTTCTGGGACAGCACAGCAGCAACAATCCACACCCAGCCAGCCTCCAGCCCAGGCCCCGGCCCAGGCCCCAGCCCACGCTCCAGCCTCGGCCCAAGCCCAGACCGAGGCCCCTGCCCCGGTCCAGGCCCCGGTCCAGGCCCCAGTCCAGGCCCCAGCTTCAGCCCAGGCCCCAGACCTTGCCCTGGCCCCGGCCCCGGCTGAAGCTGAAGCCCCGGCTGAAGCTGAAGCCCCGGCCGAAGCCCAAGCACAGGCTCCGGACCCGGACCCGGACCCGACCCCAGCCCCAGCCCCAGACCCAGCCCCAGACCCAGCCCCGGCCCAAGCATCAAGCCAAGCTCAGCAGCCACAGTCTAGCCCCAAACATACTCCAGTGGTTAGTACCGTGCCACCAGTCTTTTGATTAACTTTTCCCTTGTTTATTGCTGCACTTTTTTGTCAAAACCATGTCTATTTTAGTATGAGACAATACACAAATAGATATATTTAGATAGATGTTACTTTATAAAATTACAAATAGATGTTACTTTATAAAAGTGCCTCATAAGAGTTCCAAAGTAAAGTATATGTACAGCAGTCTAACAAACTTTTTCTGCATGGTTTTCTAAATAGGTTGTTTTTAGTCTATGTAATGATTATTCAAGAAACTGTTCTTGTTCTTTTTTCTTTTCTGATGAATTTAGATTTATTCTTTAACTGATGCAAACTTAAATTAGAGGACAGAATACATTTCTAAGTGACAGATTGTAATACAATTTTAAGCAGGCTGAGTCAGTATCAACTGGAACTTCTTTAATTGGCAGGCAAAGACAAACCCTACACCTGACGCTTCTAACCAGGGGATAAAGCCAACAGGGTCTCAGCCTGCCAAATCCCAGCCAATGCCGTCGGCAGGCATAGGTAAGCAGGTGCTCCAGCTAATGTAATCCACGGGAATAGGTAAGCAGGTACTATAGTCAGTGCCGTCTACGGGTATAGGTAATCAGATATACTAGCCAGTTTAATCCACAGGTGATCCAGCCAGTATAAACCATGGGCATAGGTAATCAGTTGTTCCAGCCAGTGCCATCTATGGGAATAGGTAATCAGTTGTTACAGCCTGTGTACTCCATGGGCATAGGTAAGCAGGTACACAGTGCAGTATAAACCACGTGCATAGATAGTCAGGTGCTCCAGCCATGGCCATCCATGGGCATAGGTAAGCAGGTGCTCCAGCTAGAGTAAACCATGGGCATAGGTAACCAGGTGCTCCAGCCAGTGCCATAGGTAAGCAGGTGCTCCAGCCAATGCCATCCACGGGCATAGGTAATCAGGTGCTCCAGCCAATGCCATCTACGGGCATAGGTAATCAGGTGCTCCAGCCAGTGCCATCCACGGGCATATGTAATCAGGTGCTCCAGCCAGTGCCATC
>JAODKN010000127.1:12929216-12943170 GCA_026774425.1 Petrocephalus zakoni | reverse complement strand
TAAGGCAGTTCTGAAGGCGAAATGGGGTCAAACACCGTATTAGTATGGTGTTCCTAATAATCCTTTAGGTGAGTGTAGTATTCACCTGTTCGAGTTGTGGTCATCAAACCGACAAGCTAGTTCAGTTTTCCTCTGCGGTTTAGATATTTACCTATAATTTGAGGCAGCCCATCCTTCCACCAGCCAAACTCATTCCAAATATGTAAGCATCCCTCTCACTTATAGATGGGATATGAGTTATCAATCCATAGTACAGCCTCGTTCTGCATTTTGCTGATTTCCCTTATTGGCTGTGTCACCAGGCCAAGCCAGCCATGAGATGCTGCACTGTTACATATTCAGCTGCAGCTTCTCCCTCCGGAATAATGTCACAGAACCAAGCTCAGCTCACCTGGGTGCTCTGACACTCAGCAGGGCACACCGTAGCCTTTCACTTCACAAGCTCTTGGTTTAACTGGGTCATCCTAATGATCTATTCTGGGCAGGTAAAACAGGCAGGACCTCCTTAACAAACCAGTCAGTTAAATACTTATTTTGGTGCCTCATGTATCATACTTTTGTACTAGAAATTGTAACACCCTGACTCATATGACCGTCATCCATAACCATAAATAGTACAAGCTGGATTTTATCCTTTTATAATGGAAAAATAGTTTTAGTAAGGAGTCCAGGCTTTCAGGTTTAAATATGTCCACGAGGGGGCAGACTTAAGGTCACACTGTAGCATAGGTGTGCAGAAGAGGGGCTGGCTTCCAATCACACTGCAGTGCAGGTGTGTGGGGGAGGGGCAGGCTTCCAATCACACTGCAGTGCATGTATGCGGGAGGGGCAGGCTTCCAATCACACTGCAGTGCATGTGTGCGGGAGGGGCAGGCTTCCAATCACACTGCAGTGCACGTGTGTGGGGGAGGGGCAGGCTTCAATCACATTGCAGCGCAAGTGTGTGGGGGAGGAGGTGCAGACTTCCAGTCACACTTTAACACAGGTGTGTGGGAGAGGGGCAGGCTTCCAATCACACTGAAACACAGGTGTGTGGGAGAGGGGCAGGCTTCCAATCACACTGAAACACAGGTGTGTGGGAGAGGGGCAGGCTTCCAATCGCACTGCAGCACAGGTCTGTTGGGATGGGGCAGGCTTCAATCACACTGAAACACGGGTGTGTGGGAGAGGGACAGGCTTCCAGTCACACTGCAACACAGGTGTGTGGGAGAGGGGCAGGCTTCCAATCGCACTGCAGCACAGGTTTGTCGGGAAGGGGTAGGCTCCCTCACAGCACACTCTAGCCCCTATCACACCTGGGACTCTCGATCGTAGCTCACTGGGGACACTAGCCCCTGCCTCACCAGAGATTCTAACTCCTAGCTTGCTGAGGACTCTAGCCTCTACCTCACTAGGGTCTCTAGCTCCTACTGGTACCCCAAATACTTTTATGTTTTTCCAGTTCTCAAACAGAAAAGGGTGGATTGCCATCTCTGGGTAGGGGATGAGTTAGTGCCTACTCAGTTTAAGTATCTCGTGGGCTTGTTCACAAGTGAGGGGAAAATGGAGTGAGGAGATCAATAGGTTAATCGTCAGAAGTATTATGGGTGTCGTATCGGCCAGTCCTGATAAACAGAGAACTCACCTAAGAACACCTTGGTATCCCCCCAGTGGAGCTGGAGGAGGTGGTTGGAGAGATGGAGATTTGGTTATCCCTGCTCAGGCTGCTGCCTCCACAACCCGGACCTGGATGATCAGAAGAAAATTAAAGGAATGGATGGATTTTTATCATAAGCATTATATCTTTAAAGTGAGAGAGAAAGTAAAATTTCAGAAATTTTACCATTGTGCTAGCTTGCCACTACAATCTGGCCGTAATCCTGTGTAATTGAGTGAAAAGCTCCTGTGAGCTGGATATCTTAGTTGGGGAGAGGATCGCAGTATGGAATGTCTATGGCACTTCCAGCCCAGAGGCAACTCAAACGCACAATGACATTATTGAGGAAAGAAAACAAACAGACCAGAACAGGTATATGTTTCTGCATAATATTTTAGAATGGGTTTAACCAAGGAATTGTATTATCTTAGAATCACCTCCCTTGACTTAAACTCCACACACCTGGAGATGTATCCCAAATATACTATTGGTCTTTTTAATTGCTTCCCCACACTAGGATGAGTGGGACATAGAAGCATCAACATACACACCCAGGCCTTTCTCACAATCAGCTTCCTTTATTTCAGTGGAACCCAGAAAGTACTTCATATTTCTGCTCCCTGCATGGATTACCTTGCATTTGTCTACATTCATCTGCCAGGTATCAGTCCAGTCACTAATTAAATCAAGATCCCGCTGTATCCTCTGTGCTGCTAGTTCAGTATCTGCTACACCCCCCACCTTGGTGTCGTCTGCAAATTTAGCCAAGTTACCGTATTTATTAGTGTGAATATCGTTTATGTAAATTAGGAATAGTACTCATCCTAAAATTGAACCCTGGGGTACCCAACTTTGAAAGCAGGCCGACTGAGACATTGTACCTCTAATAACAACCCACTGTTTCCTCTCCATTAACCAGTTTTCAATCTAAGCTGCTACAGTTACTAAAGTCCCTACTGCTTTGAGCTTAAGCAATTTGTTTGGGACAATGTCAAAGGCCTTCTGGAAATCTAAGTAGATCACACCGTAAGCCTTTTTAGGATGTTTTCCCTGTAGCTTCCTCAGAGAACTCAAGTAGTTTTGTTAAACAGGATCTAACGCTCCTTAATCCATGCTGGCTCTCCCTCAAAATGTTATTTGAATCCGCATCATCTACCATGTTCGCATGGATTATAGCTTCCGTTACTTAACCAGTTATGCGAGTTAAACTAATTGGCCTATAGTTAGAGGGATTACTTATGTTTTTTGAATATGGGCATTATATTAGTATGCTTCCAATCTGAAGGTACCACATCAGCAGATAAGGATTTCTGAAATAGCAAAGTTAAAGGTTGGAAAATAATATTTGTCATATACTCTACAGTGAAAACTTGTGCAAAACGATCATTAAACTCATTAACTATATCGATTACATTTTCAGTTAAAAGACCCTTTCTATTCTGTAGATTAGTGACTTCAGCTTTTAGAGCTCTTTTGGAGTTAAAATATTGGAAGACATTTTTTATGTTATCCTTAGCCTCTAATGCAATCTTCATGTCAACATTCCTCTTGGCAAGTCTAATATTGCAGAGATATGCTCTCATATGATCATAAATCTACAGATAGCTCCCACTGTGATTTGTTATACCCTTGTGCCCCCTAGTGTCCATTCAAAAACATTTGAATATGGATATATTACAGGAGTGAAGGGGCTTTTTTATTGGGGGACGGGGGGCTCAGGAAGGGGCAAAAAATGGGGAAGAATGATTTCCGGGGTTGCAGTTCCGTTAGGAGAAATGAATCCACCCGCATTCCCTTTAATAGGGCCAGTGGCCATTGGCTGAATCTCATTCTAGGTGGAATATACGTTAAAGTGTATATTCTGAACGGGGGAATTCCCATGATGCAGCAGGCCAACCCATGATATATATAATCAGTCATCCCTTGATGAGTAGTTACCACTGTATTTTTGGCATGTGGAGGCTACCTGTTCTAGAATCTTGAATGTTACCTAACAAACTTTTTTTATAGGACAAAGTGAAGAGAATAAGAAGAGTATAAGAAAATAATAGATTATAATAATGCAATAAAAAAGAGAAGAAATAGGAAAATGAGACAGATAAAATGATGGAGGAGAGATTACAGTAAGGAAGAGCCAAGGACTGTCTTTATTAATTTGCAATGCCTGATGTTAGTTGGCTAATGATGCCTGGGTCTTAACCTGATGATAAATTTTCTTTTCAGGAGCTCAGGACCACAGGGTCAAGGACATGGACCTCCAGCGGGCTGCCAGCTGTCCACACAGCTGGCTACACACTCTGCAAGCTGCCTCTGTGCTCTGCTACTTGGACTGTGTACTATTTGTGGGAGTCTGAGGATGTTAGCCACTGAAAGTGCTCTGCAGTGCCCCTCTGTGGGACTTGTGTATTAATGCCTCCCACTTGAGGAAGTGCTCTGCAGTGCCCTCTAGTGTGACATGCATTAAAATACAACTCTGTCATAGTCCTGTTTTCAGGGGCAAACACTGGACCAGGTTTGTCACCCAAATACTCTGCCCCTGCCTCCTTCCTCTCTCTTACCTGCAGGTCAGTGAGTCATAGGTTTTTCTAGGGCTGAAGACCTCTTTCTTCGGAACACAAGAAGGCAAAGGAAGGGAATTTTTTTATTACAACCAGCAAGAAAAATATGTCTGGTGTTTGCTGAGTCGTACAGTTTTACATTCCAGTACAGTAATTAGCTTCATTTTGAATGTTTGTTGGTCCTTTCTGAAGTTGTTCGCTGGAACCCCCCCCCCCCCTACATGGAGTGCACGTACTGACCTGGACCAATCACTGTTCAGCATCACCAACCTGGAGGCCATAAGACTCTGAGAGATACAGCTGGATGAAAGACAGGGGAAAAAAGAATCTGGTCACATGGCTGAGGACTGTCTCCTCCCCCTGGGTCCAGGGGCGGGGCATGAGGAATAGTGTGGCCTTGTCCATTGCCAAGCCATTAATCCACCTATCTGTGGGTTGTCCATGCTCACCATTCTCCTTTTCGTTTGTTTCTTATCGTTTGCCTGATTTTATTTTCCGCAATGGAAAGAAGCAGCCTTAACCATTTCGTATATATGTATGTGTGTGTGTGTATACTACATTTCTTTTTAAAACCCCGATTATTTACTTTGCACAACTGTATACTGCTGTATATAATTCCTGATAGTTGTATGATTTATTTATATTTTGGGGAATTTTGTTTTGCTTTGTTGGTTGATCGCTTGGTATTTATTTTTTCATGCGTCATGATTATCATGCTAATTTTGTTTGGTATCGTCTGAAAGCAATAGTTTGCTGGAAGCAGATTAAGAGCATGATGGTTTTTATCTGGACCGTGAATACGGACATTCTTCTTCGTATCCCACGAAGGTAGGCTCCACTAGACCAGAACACATTAGGGACCAGTCTCATTTACAGGTAAAAAAAGTATGTCAGATTGGGTTTCTAATGTATTGGGGACATACGGGCAAACAGCATTCCAGGCTGTAATGGTGACCAGCTGGGAGCTCTCAGGGGTTTCAGTGAAACCATGACCCAGTTGGCCCAGTGAAAAGCAGCCAGCATGCATTGCATGTGTGGATAACTCATGCGGCTCACACCTAGATGTTAAAGTCCTGCTCTTATTTTAGCATAGAAAGCTTTCTGGGCCTTTGCCCCCACCCATGGCCTTTCCCACATTAACGTTTCATCTCCACACCAGGCTACAATATTGTTGGCTGTCATGGAATCCAAGGTCCGTCTGCATTAGGTATTTTGCTGCTGAAGCCCAGTCCCACACGTGCACTCGCATGCATGCATGCATGCATGCACGGATGCAGGCATGCACATACGTGCATGCACAGATATATGTACAGACGCCCACCTGACACACACACAGGTATGCTGCCCTAGCATGCCCCTTACCTTCAGAATCCAGTAGTGACCGGGCTCCCTTTCCTCCATGTGCTACTTCCCATAACGGAACACGACGTGGAGAAGGCCTGGCGGAAAGCTGTTTTAATTCCCGATGTTCTATGCAATTATTCATTTTGAAACAGAAAAGGAAAAAGAACAACTGTTAATGTTTAATACCATTGTGAATATTATGTTTGAGAATACAGCTTATGTTGTTAAAGAATTAAAAGAATGGATATGAACATTAGCTACTTGTATGTATGGATTTGCATTACTGACTTTTTTTTTGTAATTTTAGCAGCATGCTCCAGTGCAGTCCTGTGGGACTCGTTGCCAAAGGGATCAGTAAATAGTTTTTATGATTATTCTTCAGCTCGTAGTTCTGTGCATGGTTCGCTGGTCTAGCCTGTCACCCTGGCTCAGCACTGACGTCTGTAACCAGCCACTTGCGCTCGTATCGTCAGGAGATGAACTCGTCAGCGGGAGTAGAAGAGGATAATCCCGCCCAGCCAGGTGCCCCCCCCACCCACCTCCTGCGACTGCCGCACACTTGCGGTTGCGGCTTGCGGATATGTGCAATATCTAAATTAACCTCATATTTCATATATATATATATATGTATATGTATATATATATATATATCTATATATAATACACATTCGTATTATCTGAATACATGGTTACCTTTGCTCTGGACGAAAGTTTCTTAAAAAAAAATTTAAAATAAAAAAAACATTTTTATGTATTCCTTAAGGGGATCCAAAGCCCTAATCAGTATCTGTCGACAGTGACATTATTAGCTTGTAATGTGACTCTGAAGGTTTCTATCCTGTGTTTTCAGTATGGTGCTTAATGTCAGAGGATGGCTCAGTGCTACCCAAAAGCATTACGTTCTGTGCCCAACAATTTCGCATAACTTTTCCACCTAGCTGGGCCCCTGTTACATCTGGTCCACCATGGTGACACCCCCCCCTGTAAATAGCCATCTGGCTGAGCGGTGTTCATGCCTAACGGCCTGTCAGACAAACCAAGTGTAGTTTTGATGGTTTGTATACATGCTGACAGTGTGTACCTGGCAGTATGTACACGCAGTTGACACGTATGAATGTATATCAGGTTTGTCCGCCAAGTTCCTGCTTTTGTGTGTACAGGACGCTAATCATAGAGGAGCATTGTGTTAGTGGTCGGCTCGTACTGACTATTGACAACAAAAAAGCTTGTGGTTAATAAAATATTGATATATGTAGAGTTTCTATATGTGCTGTTTGTACAATTTAAATAAAAGAGTTTCCATGGCATTCTAAACAAAAAAAAAATCAATACAAAAATGTAAGAAATGTAAGCAGTTTAAAAAGTTACATTCACTGTTGTAAGTGCAATGGCATAACTTCCATATATTCATTGTGAAACTTTGTGTATGCTTCCATGTATATCGATAATTAGTTATGGTAAATTTGGTGCATCATGTTTTGTCATGTGATAAGATAATGACTTTGCCGTACATCTTCATCAGGAAAGAATAAAAAACAATGAAACCGGTTGTGTCCTTGGAATGAGTGGGAGGTATCAGCTATCGGGGGTCCTGTGTGGGCTCTCGGCAAATAGCCCTGGGCGCACAAATTTTGGCACAGTTCATTTTGTCAATCATATATAATTTGTTTTTAGTACATTTTCAGATGCTGTTTGTGAGAAACTGTCACAACCTGTCTGGTCCACCCAGTATGACCAGCAGGGGTTGCCTCCCTCATCACCCCACTGAATGAGAGCGACCTCGAGGAGCCGAAGGAAGATGAAGACCCCAGTGAGTCTCCCAGTGTGCAGGTCGCCCCGCCTGTATGGACGCCAAGGTGGACTGGTTCGCTACTTCCTTGTGATATGAGGCCGCTCTGCTCGCTGCCTCTCCACAGCATGAAACCGCTCCGCCCACTGGCTCCCTGCAGCGTGAAGCTGCAGCTCCGCCTACCATCTCCAGCCACAAGAGGAAGAAGTGGAGGAAGATGGCTACGCCTATAGCTGCCGGTTCACCAGACCTGTTGTCTCCTAAGCCTTGCCCAAGGGATGCTGCCGCTGCACCTTCAGGGTCCAATCTAGAAGAGGCCACTGCTCGTTCTGAGTCTCAGGGGTCCAGCTTGGGAAGGGCCTATACTCATCCCGAGTCTCCAGAGTCTAACCAGCCGGGGCCCACTCCGCCTGTCCTTGCCTCCGCTGTGCCCCCAGAGGCCATGCTCCAGGCTCCCAGCTTCAAAGGTGCTGCTTTGCTCATGCTCCAGGCTCCTGGCCACTCTGCCTGTCCTTGCCTCCGCTGTGCCCCCAGAGGCCATGCTCCTGGCTCCCAGCTCCAAAGGTGGTGCTTTGCTCATGCTCCAGGCTCCTGGCCTAGAGAGGGCCACTCTGCCTACGCTCCAGGCTACCAACCCAGAAAGGGCCGTTTTGTCTCCAAAGAAGGCCACTCTACCTGAGTTCCCGGCTCCTAGCCTAAGAGGGGCCACATTGCCTGCACCCGGTCTCACAGTAGCTGTATCTCCAGAGTCTACCCCAAGTGTCACTGTTCCACTTATGTCCGTCCCAGGTGAGATCACGTCTCCGACTAAGACAATGCTCTGGGCAGTGTTGACTGCTATCTCGCATCTGCTATCCTGCAGGGAACCCCAGTGGTTGTGCAAGGAATCTCAGCTTTACGCTGCTAGTCTCCAGGTGCCCCAGTAGCTCCCTGCTTGCCTTTAGGTGCCCAGGCTCTGCCCTGCTCAACTCCAGGAGCTCCACCCGCCTTATCTCCTAGTGTTCCCCACTAGTGCTGCCTCATCTCCTGCTAGTCTCCAGGTGCCCCAGTAGCTCCCTGCTTGCCTCTAGGTGCCCAGGCTCTGCCCTGCTCATCTCCAGGAGCTCCACCTGCCTCTGCTGCTGCTTCCCTGCTGGTGCGTGCCACATCTCCTAGTTTCCAGCCAGTGCCCACCTCATCTCCTGTTGTCACCTTGGCAGTCTCCTCAGAACCTCCTGGCCCCCTGCAGGCAGTCTCCTTATTCCCTGCAGGTTGCCACCAGATTAGGTTGGGTCGGCACAGAGGATAACCAACTAGAGGACTTAGAGTGGGATCCTCTGGGCCTTGCCCTGAGTCCTGCTTCATGGGCCTCCACCTCAACCTGAGGTGTGTCTTGACCCAGTCCAGGGTCCCAGTACAGTCATCGGTGTTGGCTGGGGCCCAAGGGAGGGGCAGGCCAAGTCTCTATCTAACGGAGGGTTAGGGTTGGGGTTAATCTGGTCCTGCTAACAGACCAGACTCCCATTCACCTGACATTGTCCCCTGCTCCAGGCCTGCAGTCCCCTCAACACCCTCCCTGGTTTATTGTCCCTGATGTCTGCTTCTGTCCTGTGTCTGCTTCTTGGTCTGCTTCATCTCTGTGGTTTGGTCTGCTGTTAGTCTTTCCTGTTGTCCTTCTGGTTCCCAGTCCGGCCCTTGCCCATTTCATGCCCATTGTCATCCTATATAAACCTTGTGCCCTGTTGGTCCTGCTGTGCCCTGTCCTTTAGTGCTGTCTTTAGTCCTGGTCATGGTGATGAACTCCTGTGCCCAGAGTACACGATTTGGGGGAGGGGGCTCTATCACAACTTGTCTGGACCATCCATCCCCGTATGACCAGAAGGGGTTAGATGCAAGAGGCTTATTTTTCCACCAGAAATGATCACATCCAGTCTTAAGCCAGACCTGAACTTGTGGTCAACTTTGCAGAAGTCTTTGTTAATCGTGGAATTAACTGTGCCATGGGAGGCAGCAGTTGTTGAAGCGCATGAAAGTGAAATTCTGAGGTATGCAGATATATCAGCCAAAGCAGAACAACACAGCTGGCATACCCAGGTGTTCCCGGTAGAGGTAGAGTGTAGGTCTGTAGCCACATCGACAACTAAGCTCCTGAACGGGATGGGAGTATGAGGGCAGGCCGTCAGATTGCTGTCAGAAATTGCTGAGCGAAGCAGTACCTGCATTTGGGTGAAGAGAAATGATCCTAGGCACATCTAGGATGCCAGGTGTTGCTATTGAGCCCTCTAGTGATGTTGTGACCCTATCAATGAAACACCAATGAAGCAGGCTGCCCACCTGATGACCCCCATGAAGTGATTACCCCATCCTCATTCAAGACATTAAGAAAGTACCTAACAACTTTATTTATAGAAATTGTAATATTGCCACCACTCTTTTTGGAGTTCACAGATTGTTATATACTGATCAGTTATAACACTGAATCCACTTGCCTAATATTATGTAGGTCCCCCTTGTGCTGCCAAAACAGTTCTGCCCCATTGAGGAAGATGTCTTGTGGTATCTGGAACCAAGATGTTAGCAGCAGATCAGGTCCTGTAAGTTGCCAGGTAGGGCCCCAATGGATCACGCTTGTTTAGGTCTGAATCAGGCCAAAACATAAGAATAAAGAGAATAAAGAATAAAGGAGGTGGTGAGACCAAAACTGGAGTTGCTAATTATTTATTCTAGTTTCTCAAAGTAATTATAACTTTGGAAATCCACCAAGCCAAAATAATAAACAAAATTCCCTCTAACTACATTCTACATTATTTAAGTAACCCAGTCTAAAATTAAATAGAGTTCCTTTTCTCATCCCCTAACTAACCCAAAACTCAGAGAAAACAAACGTAAATAATGCCGACTTCCTACTAACCATGGTGATGGTTACATATATTATACATAATATATAGATACGGTGGTATGTGAACCTTTTGGAATCTCATGGCTTTCTGCATTAATTTGTCATAAAATGTGATCTGACTCTTTGTCTAAGTCAAAGAGGTTGGCAAATATAATGTCAATGTAATAACACAAAAAAAGATCTTTCATGTCTTGATTGAGAATAAATTATTATTGACAACCATAAAAACTCATAGTGCTAGTGGGAAAAGTAAGTGAACCCTTTAGTTAATGACCTCAAAAAAGCTAATTGGAGTCAGGTGTGAGCATACCTGGAGTCTTGTTAAGAAAATGAGTTTGGGGGCATCGACTAGAGCAGGGGTCTCAAACTCCAGTCCTGGAGGGCTGGAGTCCTGCACATTTTTGGGTTTACCCTCATTTAACACACCTGATTCAACTCACTGAGCTCATTACAACAGCACTTAAGCGCAATCATTTGTGATGGGACAGGGAAGGAATTAAGCTACACAGGACTCTGGGAGTTCCTCCAGGACTGGAGTTGGAGACCCCTGGACTAAAGCTACTTTGACTGATAAAAACCACTCAAACTTTTTGAGTTTGCTCTGCACAAGAAGAAAACGCTCATGTGAGCCATACCTCACCAAAAAAAGCCTTCAGAGGACTATGATCAAGAATTGTTGTTTTTTTTTTTTTTACATAAAGCTGTAAATGTTTACAAAGTGATTTCAAAGACTTTAAAAATTCACCAATCTGCAGTTAGGCAAACGATATATAAATGGAGACACTTTGGGACTGCGCATACCCACTTCTTGGTAAAGTAGCCAGTCAAAATGACCCCAAGAGCACAATGAAGACCCATCAATGAGGTAAAGAAGCACTTGTGAGTGACAGCCAAAGATTTGCAGGCGTCATTGGAACTGGCTAACGTGTTCATGAGTCTACAGTACTGTACGTAAGACATTGTGCCTATGGCAGGACACCATGAAGGAAGCCACTGCTTACTAATAAGAACATTGCTGCACACCTGAAGTTTGCAAAGAACACATTGACACTCCACAGTGGAACTGGCAAAATGTTTTGTAAACTGTTTGGTAAAGAACACGCAGCACTACATCTGGTGTAAAATGGGCACTGCATATCATAATGAAAACATCCCAACTGTAAAGTATGGTGGAGAAGACATCATGATTTGGCCCCGCTTTGCTGCACCAGGGCCTGGCCAGCTTGCAATCATTGAGGGGAAGATGAATTCCCAAGTCTATCAAAAAATTAATTCCAAGGGTTCACTTACTTTTTCCACTAACACTGTTTTTTTTTATGGTTGTTCTCAATAAAGACATGAAAGATCAGATTTTTTGTGTGATTATTATACCCACATTATTTTTGTCAATACCCTTGACGTAGATGAAGATCAGATGACATACTTCTTCTTGCCACTGCATGTACTGTATACATGACATAGGAGTAGAACAGTGTGGCAAAGTACAAATGAGGTCAAGCACAGACAGAGAGTCCCTTACAGAAGCCATTGGCACACAAATCAATTCAGAGGGCCCAAAGCAAAGGCAACAGTCTCTTCCCCTGGGAATGTAGACTGACAAAGTTGTCTGTAAAATGCACAGCTATCAATCCCAAAACAGGAAGTGGAAGCCAAGCATGTAAGAGTGGTGATCTTCCAATAGTAAGCAGGACTGTGACATTGAAGTGAAGTGAAGGTAATTAATTGTCATTAAATCATAATCAACATTAACTTTGATTACAATTTGTGCAATTTGTTACAATTGTGCTGCAGTAGCTTTCTTGTGGCATCAAAACAAACAGGTTAGTTTTCACTCCCCATGTGCATCAATGAGCCTCCACTCGTTCACCGGTTGGCCTTTCTTGGACCACTTTTGGTACTGACCACTGCATACTGGGAACACTCCACAAGACCTGCCACATTGGAGATACTCTGACCCAATCATCTAGCCATCACAATTTGGCCCTTGTCAGTGTCGCTCAGATCCTTAAGCTTGCCTTTTCTTCCTGCGTCCAGCACATCACCATCAAGAACTGATGGTTCACTAGCTTAATATATAACGGCATCCTTGACAGGTAACATAATAATCAATGTTATTCACTTCTCTTGTCAGTTGTTTTAATGTTTGATCAGTGTATACTGTAGTTTTTATGCTATGTGCCCCCCCTAGTGTTGAGGTGAGAAATGCATCTTTCCCACCATCTGAGCAGCAGAATAAAATAGTTTTGTGACCACTTCTTCTACAACAAGTAACAGACTCTTCCAATCACTGGCTGTACCATGTAATTTGTGTTCCTTTATCTCTGTGTCAGCTTTGAGGCTACTACTTTTAATGCTTGATTCTTTGCTGAAAATACCAATTCTAGTTGCTAAATTACTTGTCCTTCTGCGTAGTAGAAAAAAAGCTAAAACATCTATACAATTCATTAATCTGGCTTTTTTAGATGATCCCATTCTACATAAATAGATTAATAACCCTATATTAATATTCATCTCTGAAAGCATGCTGTGTTCTATAAACCTCTTTCAAGGTCTGGTTTTATTGGAATGTTATATTAATAAATCACCACAGCCACACCCAAAATAGAGGGGGCTGCCCACGCTGTATTGTTGCTCAAAGCTCATTGTAATTGTATCCTACAGTATATCCTATACAATTATATCCATCTTCTGATGACCCAAATGACCTTGAGGCACCGACTCCAAACCATATCCGCCAGGTAAGAGGTCATCCAATTCTACCTCCAGGTCTGTTCAAGAAGGAAGAACTCTATATACATAGACAATGGAGGCAGGCACAATACATAGTGGACCTGTTCTGGAAGCAATGGATAAAAGAATGCCTACCGCCGATGAAAGAGCGCCAAAAATGGAATTAAGAACAATGATGCTTAGCCATAGGGCATCTACTTATTGTAGTGGACCTTCTCTTGGTAGCAGTGTAGCTCATTTCAAGCATACTTTACCCTTTGCTGGAGTCAGGTTTCCAACCCTTATACAGTAAGTCACATTCCCAAGACAAAGATGTCCACACACACAACCTTCGCCAATTTTGGACGATCTTCAAAAGAACCATTTGGATTGAACTACAGTATTATTACGAATTTTTCTTTTTTTTAATTAATGGACTGTTACGCTAATTAGCCATGTGTAAGCATACCCAGGCATTTGTAAATTATGCATATTTTGGCATGGTTTGCTGTTTATTATTGCTACTGATCTCATTAATGTTGTAATTCAATATTATACATCAATTAGGTTCTTACAGGAACTGTTTAAAGTAACAAAGTAACCATGTGAATGTCATAATCTTAATGTCACCCCGCCATGGGCCTGAACCAGGACTCCAGCTCAGATGGTGTCCACTCTGGGTATCAATCTGGACAAGTGGGATGGCAGAAAGCATGGAAGGTCAGAGCATTGACACACTAATGGACAAGCATAGTAGATAGAACTGCTAGAACTTTTAAGTGTCTTGTAAGCATGTAGGAGAACTTTGGAGTCCTGAACCAAAGAGGAAGCCAGTGCAAGGAACTATGACCAAGGGTCATGTGTTAAAATTTCCTGTTCCTGGTGACAATTTGAGCTGCTGCATTTTGAATACACTGCAAGGTGTATATAGTGCAGTGTATGCTCCCAGATAACAGAGCATTACTGTGACAGGACGACCGGCGGAGGAGCAGACAAAGAGAGCCCAAGTAGTGGTCGATGGAAAAATATCATTTATTTTA
>JAODKN010000127.1:12914205-12929116 GCA_026774425.1 Petrocephalus zakoni | reverse complement strand
AGCATGTTGGAACCTGCCGGCAAATGGCTGCCTGCACGCTGGTTGGCTGCGTAAGCGTCACAGGTCACCCTGTGACAATTACAGTAGTTATAGCAATTAGCTAAAGTGGTAGATGTTGTGTAACCGAAATGTATATTTGGGTGTCATCAGCATAGGAGTGATAATTAAAATTTTATGCTCATAATGTTACCTAATGTAGAGAGAAAACAATAAAGGACCAAGAACTGATCCCTGTGGTACTCCATATTTGACTGGTGACATAGGCGACAGAGTTTTTATCAACACTATCGACACTATTATTCGAACATATTTGGTAACAATTAGTCAAATACGATTTAAACCACTTCAACCCTTCCACGCAACCCGACATCAAATTTAAATCTATGTAATAGGGTAAAATTGTCAATCGTGACAAAGGCTGCACTAAGGTCCAAAGCATTAGCACAGTCACACTGTCAACATCAGTTGCCATTGTTATGTCATTTATGACTTTAGTTTAGTTTTAGACTTTAGGCAGTTTCAGTGCTCTGTCCTGGTAGAAGCCTGACTGGAATCTATCCAGTACGTTGTGTATCTCCAAGTATGACTGAAGTTGAGCAGAACTTATGACAAAAATGGTACATTGGAGACAGGTCTGTAATTGCTGAGCTCCTGAGGACCCAAACTTGGTTTCTTCAGTAATGGTCTATTAGGGCTGGGTGATATCATATCGATTTTATATTGCACATGTGCAGTAATCACCAGGGCTTCATATGACTAGCGAAACATTTGGCTGGACGCCAGCTTTTCGGTATTATACGGACATTTATTTATGCCCACAATTTGTTAAGCAGACTAGTAGTATGGCTGAAATATTAATGAGGCATTTTATGACACCAAGTTAGCAATCAGTATAAATTCGGCATACTCTTAGGTTTAATAAAAGTGTCAGACTTTAAGCCACAAAAAGTACCGCCAGAACTCCGGTATCTTTTTATCTTGTTTATCCAGATCTCCTATTATAAAAGATGTCATGGCTGCTCAGCGGTTCCTTTCTTCACCGCCAGAATTATAGTATACCAAAACAGTATTATGTGGCATGCTCTATTATCCGAATTTAATAAACGTAAAGATACGCCCCATTTATACAGATTATTTACTTTTTTATGTCACAAAATCATTCATTAATATTTTAGTTGTACTACTAATCTGATTAAGAAATTGTGGGCGTAAATAAACACCCGAATAGTGTGGAAAAGCTGGCGTTCAGGCCAAATGTTTTGCATGTCATCTGAAGCCCTGGTGATTATTGCACATGCACGATATCAGCTGATGACAGGGATGCATTCATTATGGCAGTTTATTTAAGAAGTTGAGTGTGGATTGGGTACAGCGGACAAGTTGTTGATTTGGTTTTAGTTATGGTTTTTAGCTGTTGTTCTTCAGCCTGGGGTGTGGGTGGAGTGGCCCTCCTTGGGCTGGGTGATGGCTGTTCTAGGTCTAGCGAGACAGGGCCAGGTGTGGGTTTGGCTTGCTTCCTCTGTCTCCTCTAGCAGCATCCGAAGACAGCGGACTGAGTGGCTGGGAGCTTTGGGGCGCCTGCGGGTAAATCCGCAGTGAATGTTGAGGTGCCCTGCCACAATGTCACGGGGCTACGGAGTGAGCAGTGTGAGCAGGTCATCCACACTGCCACAGGAAGCCCAATAAGGCACCCATACCGGAGGGGCTATCCGCATGCCGAGGAACTCTCTGGGGTCTCCCACCGGGGTCCTCCAGACTGCTATCTCTCAATGGATCAATCAGGGGGGAACCACCATAGAGTGCTGACTGGAGGCTCAGACCAAGGCAGGAGGCTGGATGCTGAAGATAGCGTGCAGGCCGACACCCTGTGCAAAAGAGGCTCCTGAGGAGAGTTGCCCATGTGAAAAAGTCTTACATGAAAATATAAGATCATATATGAATCATATATGAAAGGGGCCATAATCATGTATGCAAAGTACTACTCACATAAGAACCAGAAGGGTGCAAAGCCATTTGGCGAGTTCTGTCATTCTGTCATAATGGGTAGAATGAAAGACATGGCAAACAAAAGGGGCTTCCGAAAGTCAAAGGAACGACAGCCAGAAAAGGATATGATCTTGGGGGATCAAAATTGGGAGGAAGAGAGGAAGTCAGGACACAGGTATGCAGAGGCACAACCTTAATGACAGAACTGAGCCCACAGTACTGAGAAGCACTTTTATACAGGCCTAACGAGGGAGCAAATGTGTCAGACAGCTGGAGTGATTAACACAAGGACAGGTATGAGAGGTTAGACAAATGAATAACAGGTGTGGCTCTAATGGCCACGTTAGAGAGGAAAGAGGAGGGCCACTTGGGCAGGTTTCACCAGGAAATTCAAGGCTAATGCAAAAGGAACACTAGATCTTTGTATAGAAAACTAAGATTTATGGACACTTCCTATTCTAATCTATTGCATTCATTTGTATATTGCATACTTCCCTTGTGTACCCAAGCCTAGTACCCAGTGCTACCTGGGACAGGCTCCAAGCTCACTATATACTTATTCCAAAGGCAACTGGAAGAAGGATGTGTGGATGGATGTATCCATTCACAGAGTGTACAGTATTACTACATATCTTGGATAAACATAAAATGACATCCCAGATCGACTCCAGGCCACTCTATGACCATGACCCAGATAATCAGCTGGAAGATGTATGGTTAGATACTTCCCAACATAACTGTTGCAAAGCATTTGTCATAAATCTTGCAGAAACAAACCAAACACACTTCTGGACATGTCTTTTAACAAGATGGCAGATTTTTAAGCTGTGAATTCTGGCCCCTTGGTGATTTTCCACTGTCCATTGGTCTTTGTCTTTCAAGCTGCAGCCATGATGCTCAGTAGGTAGTATATGGTGAGAGGTGATTAATTGTCTATATGCTCTTTTCTCATGAGATTTTCTGTGACAAACACTTCGCATGTGATTGAACGTTCTCCCGGTTGAGTGCATTGCTGAAAGATGTGTGGTAAATCCATCCAGTGTGCATTTAAGGAAAACAGTAGATTGCTGTTGTCATGGAGGGAGACCAGAAAGGACAGAGGACCTTAGTGCAGGAGATTGAAGGCTTTAGGGGACTAGACAACCAAATACAAATCGCACGGGCAAAAATCTAGTCCAGGGAGGAGGTCCATAGCCGACAGACTGTGAGAATCCATCCAATGAGTAAGCATGAAAGCGGGAACAGGAACCTCGGGGCGTAACAGTAATCTTCTTGCAGGTAGGCAACTTCAGATTCCTTGTGGACAGCCAGACACATTGTCCTGGATGATACATGGGGGCCGGACGTCGTCATCGGTCAGCAAAGGCCTTTTACCATTGGGCCTGACGTTCCAGGAGACCTTGGGCTTAGGACCATACTTCCTTGCAACCCCAGTACCACTACTCAACCAGGGATATGAAGGGTGAAGGGTGGAGTATCCCAGGGAAACAACTGAGGCCTACCACAGACTGAAAAGGAGAGGCGAGTCACTGGACTCTCTCTGGCATTAATGGCATACTCAGCCATGGAAGGTGTCGGGCCCAGTCAGTGGGGTGATCCTTGCACATGAGTCGCAGGGCCTTGGATGCCTCCTGATTGGTTCTCTGAGCCCTGCTATTAGATTGAGGGTGGTAACCAGAGGTCAAGCTCAGGGAGATGCCAGTTTGAATCAAAAGGTGCGGAATACCCGAGAAGTGAATGGGGGCCACGATCTGAGACCACATCTTCAGGGATGCCATAGCACCTAAACACCCAGGTGACAAGAAGATCTAATTTTCTGAAGGAGGCTTGTAGAGATGGATGTGTCACCTAGTAGAGGTGATATGCTTTTGAAAACTGATCCATGATAGGGATAGGATAGGTCTTCCCGAGAGACGAAGGAAGGGTGGTCATGAAGTCCAGTGCTAAGTCTGACCAAGGCCGAGAAGGGAAGAGCAGCGACTGGAGTAGACCGGCAGGAGGTGTGTTGGAGTACACTAGCTGGCAACATACTCGTCTACATCCTTCAGCGATCCCGGCCACCAGTATCGCAGGGAGATGAGCTTGGAAGTGGCAACAACTCCAGGGTGACTGGAGCTATGGGAAATGTGGACCCATTGAATGGTGGCCGAGCAGAGTTGCGGAGGCACAAAGATCTTACTGGATAGGCAGGTGGGAGGTGGAGGACACTGATGGTGAGCAGCCTGTATGGATTCATTGAGAGTCCATACTGGATTTGAGAGCTATAGAGCCCATGAAGCAGGATGGGGAAAGAACTGGTGATGGTTGTTAGTCAGTCTCTGGTGGGTTGTGCTGTCGGGACAGGGCGTCAGCTCTATTTTCAAAAACGGGTAAGGCAAGATACCTTAAAGTTAAAACTGGTAAAGAACAGGTGCCACTGTGTATGTAAAACATTCAACTCCTTAAATTTCCGGAGGTATTAAGGGGTATAAATTATGAACGGGTATGCGGCTCCCTCCAGCGAGTGATGCCATTTTTTGAGTGCCAGCTTGATGGTCAGCAGCTCATGGTTTCCTACGTGATAGTTGCACTCGGCTGAAGAGACCTTTCTGGAATAGTAAGTGAGTGGATGCCAACGCCCTGTGACCTTATGTCGTTGTAATAAGATATCACTGACTCCTACCTCCATGGTGTCGACCCCTAGCTCAAAGAAGAGTTCAGGATTAGGTTGAAGGAGAACAGGAGCAGAGCAGAATACATCCTGGAGCACTGCTGTTGTCATGTCCTGCTCGTCCGATCCTCCTGTGTGCCACACCCCCTCGTTAACCTTGTGTGGAATCCCTGCGTTTACCAGCTGTTTCTTGTTCTGTGCTATCAGTCCTGTGTATTTCAGTCCACGTTTGAGTATGTTTCCCCAGTCCAGTCATTGACTTTGTGTGTTGCCCTGCATTGTTCAGTGCACGATAAAGCCCCCGAAGGGGATAGTTCTTTTACCGTGCGAGGTAGGGGCGACTCCTTTATCGCCTGGACCTTGTCCTCATCCATGACCACAGACCCAGATTAGATGATGTAACCTTTTCTCCTTTAACATACAGGTAAGTGTTGCAAGACCGCGCAGACATGGTGAACATGCTGTTCAGGGTAGGAAGAGTAAATACGAATGTTATCGATGTAGACAACTATAAACTTGTTCAGAAAGCCAAACAAGATTGTTTGAATTAAGATTGAATTAAGGCCTGTAATATGGAAGGACTGTTAGCCAATTCATATGGCATATCCAGATATTCAAATTGCCCCACATGTGGGGCTACAGCATGTTCTGCGCCCCTCAGAGCATGACAGCTGCAGTCATGCCACTTTGCACAGTGGTTGATACCTTAAAAGAAATTAATGAGTCGCCCAAAGCTTCTCCAACATAAACAAATAGATGTAGATAATTTTTAATGTAAATATTCCTCTGGGATAATCTAATCATTTTGTTAATTTGTTCTTTTTTTTAATGATTTAAAGGCAGTGTGGTTTTTGACACCGTTAAGGATTTAAAAGATGAAAGTTCTGTAGCACTGGTGCACTGGTGAGATAGCATAGTGAGAGAGATAGTGGAGCCCATTAACCATTACCCAGTAACATTAACCCCTAGAAGTACTTGCACCCCCTGTGGTGTCAGCACAGAACAGCTATGAGATGTAGGGCCCCCCTAAAAGTACTTGCGCCCCCTGTAATGCCAAAACAGGTACATAATGCAGGGCTCCAGAAGAAAGCAAATTTTATCCGTAGCAATCTGTTAGCCCAGGGGTAGGGAACCTGATCCAGGGAGAGCCGGTGTGGGTGCAGGTTTTTGGGATGGCTTTTGAAACAGCCAATAAGACTGGGTCCCCAGGACAGGAGCTGACAACCAATGCTTTATTATTAGCTGATTGAGAGGTCATCCCAAAAACCTGCACCTACACCGGCTCTCCATGGATCAGGTTCCCTACCCCTGTGTTAGCCCGTCAGCAAAACTTATTGTGGGAATCTCAGCAAAATTTATCTACACAAACATCCCAGGATGGGGTGCCAACCCATTTCAGGGTGCACTCACAAACCATTCATACATACAGGCAAACCTATTGACAATTTGGCACTCAATAACAAACTTCCTCCTATTAATCTAACCATGCACTCCCGCATGCCTGTCAGACGCAATCGTACTATATCTCTTGCTGTGAATGGGGGGCAGAGCTCCCTCCAGGTGAACCCAGGACCGTTTATCTCATTTAAAGGCATTTTAGAATCTAGTTGTTTTTGTGTCTAATCTTGGTTGCAGCGTATAAAATAATGAACATGTATATAATCAAATAGATTCGATCAGATTATCTTGCAAGTCGATAATTTGCGGAATTCGTCGAAAATGTCATATATAATGTCATATATAAGGTTGTCCGAACAAACCCTTTGCATGCGACCTGTGCATCCTGGGCTAGGTGACGACTTCAGAACATGGGCGGAGGTTGGGGGGGTGGCAGCTGGGGGGCGCACTGTCTCCCTCCCAGTCAGTCGCCTGAGTCAATTAATCAGCGACACCAGCATTGCACATGTTCTGCGCTGGCACCTTTGAATAAAGCGGTTTGTTGGTACCATGTAGCTAGACAAAATAATACGTTATGTGTCCGTCGGATACGTGGGCTAACATGTAAGGTGAGCAGGATGCAGCAGTTTTTCTCCCCCGCAAGCGCAAACAGCAAACTCCGCTTATGATTCAGGAGGAGAGCCATGGTTCCCCGCCGACCTCTCAGACGTGCTCTGTTCAGTGGTGACATTCGCTTACCGCGATCCAGCCGCCCCTTTAACTAGCAAGCGCCGACCCCCTCGTGAGCGTGCGTGCAGCCCAATGAAAGTGGAGGTCGAGGATGCTGGGAACGGTAAGCGGGGGGAAGCCTGGATGCTGGACTGAGCTGGTGCTGAAGGGGAATTAGCCTTCGGAAGGTACCTATAATGTATTTCCTTGAGGCGTGCTATGCTTTGCTCAAACGCTCTTTGCAGATCACATCCGAATGATGTACCGATTGTTTTATGCTTAATTGTGGAAAGACTTAATAAATGCATATGTGCATCCAAAAATCATCTTCCTATCTGTAGTCGTAGAGTCCCACGGTGGAGGACGTATGACTGAAATTAGCATTCGTTTCCTTTTCTTCGTGCATCCAAAAACACTATTTCTGCTGGTTTGCTGATAATTAATGTTAAACGCAATGCTTTGCGTTGTGGGTAATTTTATTAAAAAATTGCATCGGAGGAAAATATAATGAAGTGAATTGCGGCTTTATTATCTCTCAGGGCAACTGTCCACGCCAGTAAAATGTAAGGTTTAAGTGCCCCCGTAGTGGAGATGTATGTCATAGCTATATCATGCATGAATGGAGAACTGTAAGGTTTTTATGTATAATGTGTGCTTGTCTTATTAATTTGTATGAGTGCGTATACAAAGCAATATTACGGAACAGAAAGCAAAATACCAAAACGTTATAAAATACCATACGTTAAACGCAACATAGTGATTATACATTGTACATAATCATAGTCATAGACATGGAATATATATACTTATCACATGGAAAAGAGATTTTGACAATCGTGTCCTATAAGGTGTTCATTGCAACCAAGTATAACATTTTAAAATGTCAGTGTTGTGGCTTTATTCCAAAAAATTTCTAATACAACGCTTTCGACCTTCTTTAAGTCTTTAAGACTGCTTCGTATAAACGATAATATTGGCAGTGGTTTTAATCATTCCTAATTTCATTTTATTTATTTGGAATTATTACTATAGCTAAACATATAATTTTATAATCGTTCTCGTCAACTCAACAGTGGCATTTCCGATTAATGTTGGGTGTTCTCGGCTTTGGAGCTTTGGCATAAATGGGTGGTAAGCGTAAATCGTGCGGCTATACTTGCATGAGTATAACGGCTGAGACAAAAATCATAGCACACTCGAAAATTAACTAAAAGTAGCTGGCTGAAATCCCCGTTAAGTGTCTTACAGTCGTACAATTTTAATTCCGTTCCACTTTTGAATGAAAGGTTATCTAATAACGATCTAAAATCACTGCAGCAAGGGCGGTAGGGAGTACTCCAGTAATCGGTCTTCTAGAGAATGTTATTTTTAAATGAAAGCTTGCATTCGATCGCAAACAATTTCTTCTATTGTTTATTAGCCCGTTTCCGATGATGCTGGTGCTACCTGATGAATTGTCTGAACAATGTTACAGTAATAATACAGCCAGTAAGCATCGATATCTGTATGTTGACATTACTTATTTAATAGACATGATATTTGTTTTATGATTTTTCATTTATTTGTCAGGGTAGTTTGAGGATGTGAAATATGCACTGCATCCCAGTCTTTTGTTGTTTAAACCACGACTACAGTAAAATAATCGTGTTCATCCTGTACTCCTGTTCAAGGTCTTTCGACTATGTGATTTACTGTGGATACATTCTTAAATGAGTGAGAAGGATTTTGAGATTTTGGAAGCAGCATTTAGATTGAATTTAATCGGAAACAAACTGGTGAACAGATATGCCTATAAGTATATAGGCGGCAATTAACATATTGTTGGTACAACAAATTTACTACACGGTATATTCTTCAGTTACTATTTAGTGCAAAAGCTCCTGACATTATTTCCTGTACGTGATTCCTGTTTGCTGTTTTGGTTTTCAGCATTGGATTTCTAAGCACAGCATCAGTTGCAGCTTTTCATTTGCTCTGTCTGAATTGGGTATCTTAGATGAGGTTAGAATCTATGAACAATTTCTTGATTGGATATCTATTATTGAAGCTCCATTTTCTTCTTTTGCAAATACATAGTTAACTTTCAGATCTATGTTTTCCATTTTGTGGTGTGCTAATTCTAAATTAATTTTACCAAAGTGCATTCATGGCAAATTAAGTTATTTGATGATTTACTGGATTTCCAGAACACTGTAAACTCTGTGTGGAACTCAATTACTTAGGTTAAGGGAATCAGCAATTCTGTCAACAGAATCTCAGTAACAATGTTGCATTGTGTGTCAACATGTATAGTTGTTTGATTTAATATTTAGCTTCAACTGAAATTATTAACATATTATCTAATTCCAAGCATATGAAATATCACAACTCTATGAATACATTATACATATTATGTGGATTATTCTGAAATGTTGAATAAGTAATTTAGCAAGTACTCTGAATAAGTAGACATACCATGTCTGACATACCATGTTCATAAGTAATAGACACTAACAATGTGGCTTATCCTTATCATTGTGTAATCGACAAGAATATGCCTAGAAAATCCCCACACATTACTAACCTAAAATGCATGTGATACAAGGATTCAGTTCTTTGTCCAATGCACATTTGTTTATTTGAATAGCATTTGTGCAGGCCACAGTATTAGTGTTAAGCTGTAAGTCATCATCACCTCTACTTCCACCTCCACAGGTATGAAATAATATCACTGCTATTATATACATGCCTGTAAAATACGTAACATTTAGGTATTGATGATTTAAAAAAGCCTTATTACAACTCAACACAGTCAGCTGATGTTGATTCAGTAGGCTTCAGTGCGCCTTTGCATACTTCGTCCAGTGTCCTTGTCTTTTAAGCTTGCATTTTTAAAGACTGCTTTCCTTTCCAGGTCTATATGCATCGCTCACCTCTTTCCAAGGGCTAAGATGCGCTAAGCAGGTCAGCTGAAAAGCGAGATAAAGCACAACCCTCCAATCTGAGCGCTGTTCTACTCTCAAGGATTTTTTTTCCCAGTCTTGGAGATGTATGGGAGCACTAGGACCATGGGGCATGTGGAAGGCAGTCCCTCACGGTCCCCCCGCTTGCCGAGGTCGCCACGCCTGGGCCATCGGCGGGCTGCGAGCAGTGGTGGGGGGGGTGGTAAGACGCTATCCATGGAGAACATCCAGTCCCTGAATGCAGCTTATGCAACCTCTGGGCCCACGTACCTTAGTGACCATGAGGGCCTTGGCTCCACCACCTACCCCAAAGCCATGGTGGGCTTGGGTCGTGCCTCGAGTCGTGCTCTTCATGGTTCGCGTGTCACTGCCATGGGCAGCAGTCCCAACATCGCCACCTTGGGGCTGCCTCACGCCGACCCCATGTCCTACGGTGACCTGGGCTCCCTCTCCATGCTTCAGCACCATCACCACCACCAGGGGGTGCCGGCGGGCTTGAGACCAGCCCGTGACAGCGGCGTGCTTGACCTCCAAACCCAGCTCAGGGAGCTACAGAGGGACAACGAGCTCCTGCGCCGAGAGCTGGAAGCGAGGGAGGGGAAGCTCATCTCGGCTTCGGGAACCAGCTCCCGTGGCTTCTGGAGCCCTGAGCTGAAGAGGGAGAGGGGAGTACGCAAGGAGGAGGTGGCGCGTGCCTCCTTACTGAGGGAGCAGATGAGAGTGGCCCACGAGGAGAATCAGGTGAGCCACACTGTTGCTATTCCCATTCAAGGTCTCTACTACCATCCCTGTCTATTTTCCCAAGTCATCCGGTGTCACTCCCTCATGCTGCTGTAGCACGGCAGATGTGGCTTCCCGCTTAGGCATCCGTGGGCCCTTCACATTTGTATGTGTTGTTCCTACAGACCGTGTGAACATATTGGATGAAGCAGCAGTGCGTTAGTCATCAGCACGCAGTGCGATGTCGATACTCTCCGCAGCTGCGTTAGTGCGAATGCCTTCCCTGTCGGCACAGGATAGTCATGGCTGGCAAAAGAAACCCAGACATGGGTAACTGAGAGGCAGCAACATACATTTCTTAGTCATCGGCACAGCAGTCGTCATCAGCACAGCAGTCACAGTTAGCAGTATGTTATTAAAAACAAAGCATTTTTGCATGAGTTGGCCTTCTTCTTGCAGTTTCTAAGTATTACATAAAGTGTATTTTTAATGTTTGGAATATTGTACTCAAATAAAACAAGTGCTGTTTATGTAGGTGTATAATTCAGAAAAGTATTTATAAACAAACCATACGTGTGACCACACATTCTGATTAAACTAGCACCATACTGGTACTGATAGCCCACCCGAACACCTGGACTGGGATAAGTGGTTAGAAGATGGATGCATGTTTGCAGAAAATGTATTTGTGTGCCCATGAAGTCCAGGATAGTAGTATAGTATAGTATAGTATAGTATAGTATAGTATAGTATAGTATAGTATAGTAGAGGCAGTGTGAAGTGTGTATAACTGCCATATTCAAAAACAATGCAGCAACTCTATCAGGCATCTGTGTAAATGATCCCAAGCTTCAGTGCGATTGTTACTCAGGGCTGTCAGACATTTACCTTACACTTTGTTTTTGTTAATGTTCATATCCAGAGCAACTTGCATGCCTGTTATAGGAGATGCAATACATTCATTGGCAAAGAACAGCACACATCAGCAGAACAAACTGACAGTATTAGCTAGTCACACAGTGTATTAGATAGTTAATCAGTACAAGCATCAGATCGATCAGCCAATAAATACAGTTCAGTAGTTGGTACATCAAATGCTGTGTAGGTAGAATTCAGGGAAAGGGCCCTATTCTTATATATATTCTCTTGTTGAGTGTAACTTGCATATGACTGTACTAATGGTTACTTCAGGCATTGTGAAGATGTAACTCAACAGTCTAGTCCCTTCTAGAACTAAAGCTCTGTTTCTTTTGCTGACACGTTAATTTGCTTACCCAGCAGTTTGTTTTACATACATTTTATAACAATGTATATATTTATATTTATATATGTTGGCTTAACTGGCAGGTCATACGTACGTTTGCATACGTTAAACATTTCATTTGCAAAAGTTTTTTATAAAGCAATGCAAAAGAGGAATACATGGTTTGATTTTGATCCAAGAATGCTGTAACTAAATAAAACATGATAAGCTTGGAAGATATGACGTGCACCAGACAAATGCATTTAATTATCATAGATGTACAACTAGGTCAGGCATAAAAATTATTGCAATACTTATTGCAAAGGGTTGGCTTGGGCACCAGATTGTTGGGTTTGTGTTGAGTTGGATGTGAATTTTGGAAGTACTGGAAAGCATGGAACTTGTTTTATGCTTCATTGTCTTGATAAGTCTGCTGGCCTCAAAACTGCAGTAAACTGGTGTTACTTTTTCATCTTTGAGCAGAGAAAAAGTTGGAGATAAGTCGTAGGTGTGATGCATGGGCTGAAGATGTCAGAAGCTGATGTGTATCTCTGTGTTATATTATAATAAGAGATATTTGTAAAGCATGATTTCAGTGTATCCAACATATTATGTGATTATGAGAATGACATGATAGAAAAATGACCAATGATGGTTTAGTAAAATAAAAGATAATAAGAGATTTGTGAAGTCTACCAATTGACAGGAAGCTGTTGTTTACTTTAGTAGCTTTTTATAATAATTAGAACTGATCACTAACAAATCCTGTGAGATATCATGACAAAAGATGATAACGTCTCACACCAGTTTGGGGTCCTATAATGAATTTCAGGGAAAACCAAATTCCATGACACCATATATATGTTTATTGGAAGATATTACCTTACAAATATGTCGCTGTAATGGGAAAAATGAATAAATAATGTTTACTGTTAGAATAACACACAAAAAGTACCCTAGATTATTGTACATTCTTCTTTTACAGTCTAATATTAGTATATCTGAACACCATTAAGTGAAAGGAGTTTAGTTAATGGCCTAATGGTATTTTTGTAACATTATGAAGGAGATGACAGTTATTATTAACAGGCTCTAGCAGCCCCATTATAGGAATCATTAAGGATGTACAAAGATCTAAAAATAGCTAACTAGCCAATATGTGAAACCAGAACTTCCAGCTAAAGACTGATTATACCTTATATCAGGGTATGTATTTTATGTTAAAGTGGGCCTGTGCCTATGTTTTGAATATGATAGACAACAATGATATTTAACATGAGATTTAACTTAGAAAAATCTGGACAGCGCACACCCCCAGCTCTACATACGGCAATAATAGGAATAACAGCTGCTTTATGGAAAGATCCAGGAATCGTGATGCTCCCTACTAATGCAGCCATCTTTGGAGACCGCCTCTGAGTGGCCTTCCCCCTGTGCTCAGATCCGCTCCCTGTGATTGCTGTCAGCTGCTGTTTAATGGCCATTCTGTGTTCCACCCAATTGGATTTGGGAGTTTGGTGTGACAATGCCATTGACATTTCCGGGAGTATTATGTGGTCATGGCCTTTGACGGTGTGAGGAAATTATGTTCTGATTATCTGCAAGCTGGATTTCTAGGTTATTGAAAAATCTGCTTTAATAATATTTTTTGAAATCCAGTTATATTAATTACGTCCCTGCCAACCACGACAAACAGTTGATTCCCTCAGATTCTGATTCTGATCACAGCATTGTGATCATTCAACTGGAAAGGCCCATAGGATCCCCCAGAATACCGAGGGCATGAAATGAACCTCTATCTTACCTGCAGTGCTGCCAGCCATTTTGGTCACACGTCTCCTCTAGAAAGATTGCCACCCTATCATGTGTGCTTCCATGATGTACGATTCGATTGATTGCTGGTAATGAAGGATTGCATTTTGAGGACAGCTCTAATGAGAGACTTCCTTTGTAGGATATAATTTAATTTTGGACCTAACATTTTATTCTAATAATTCTGAAGAGGATGAAAAACGTATAAATGTAGATTCAACTATTTGACTAAAATGTCTTGTTTTTGTGGACTAAAGCAGTTATTTGCAAAAAAAAAAAATACAGGTACAGGGTATCTGTGTCTGTGTCATCCAACATCAAAATAAGCATGATATTGCATTTTTGTAGGTATACTTAGTTTCCCTGAGCATGCAGAAGCATCCCAATATTGGTAGTCCACCATGCAGTGAAAACCACTTTGGATAAGAGCATTGCCTAACTAACATAACAGCAATCAGACAGCCTTTTTAGGTAAAATCCCAGGAAAGACGATAATTTACTAAAATGACTCGAGCTACTCTGTAAATGCCGTATAGGCTGTAATCAAATAGCTTATACAAGAGCACTTGAGTCAGTGTCTTGGGACATGAATGTTTTTCTTTGCTGAATAATAATATTATTATTTTTAGTGTTGTAGGGTAGAGAAGTGTTTAGTAGGTTCGATGACAGGAGCTCTGCCGTCTGTTTCCCTTCGCGCTCCCTGTTTTGACATTTGTCATATGTGTGTGTGTGAGTGTATCTATGTTCGCAGACTCGTTTGGTGTCTTTTTGGGTACATATGTATTGACAGCATTACTGGGCATCAGCAGGAAGAGAAAAATGTCACTGAAGCTGTCATAGAAACACTGATAAAAAAGTCCCTGGCAAGCAAGAGAAGACAACAAATGACCATTTGTCATGAATTTATCAGAAATTTTCTTAAGCGAGCATCACCAAAGTGACTCATGGTGTCAGATATTCTGATTTAAAAGGCCAGATTTACTGGACAAAGTACTTTGCTCACAGCCATTAAAGTAGTGTCCCAGTTGGGCTACAACTCAATGCTTTGCTATCAGATGAAGTTGTTTTGTGATAGACAAGGGAAGCTGGTCGATATTTCCATGGGTTTCAGATCTGGGTCACCAGTCACCTCTCTTTGCTTTTCCCTACTTAATTACCTTCTCTGTCTGTATCTGCATCTTATTTTAGAACCTCTGGAACTTAACAAACTCAAATTCTAACGCCTACATTCTCTTACTGTGAGATGTGACTTTTCTGGTTATTATTATATGGTATTAACGGCTGACTCAACATACACACACACACACACAGATATATATATATATATATATATATATATATATATACACTCACCTAAAGGATTATTAGGAACACATGTTCAATTTCTCATTAATGCAATTATCTAATCAACCAATCACATGGCAGTTGCTTCAATGCATTTAGGAGTGTGGT
>JAODKN010000127.1:12896899-12908752 GCA_026774425.1 Petrocephalus zakoni | reverse complement strand
TGTTTATTTAAATTTGTGTACAAAATATCGATATTTGGTGTCCCTGTATCGATACAATATCACCATGCAAAATATCGTGATACTATGCTGTATCGATTTTTTCCCCCACCCCTAGAAAGGGGGTGCTTGGTGGTGGTGTGGGCGACCACGTGATTTTGACCCTACCTTGAAGGACAGCCATTCAAACCTGTAATGAACAACAGCGCTCATTGTTGATTAAGTTGAATGAGAGATAGCAATAGCAAGCTCTCCAGGTGGTATCTGCAGCTCCAAGGGTTCAACTTCCAAGTCGAATATCATGCAGGATTCCTGAACCAACCAGCTTTCTAAAGACCCACTTTCCACAAGAGTTGAGGATTTGGACCACCCTCACGTGATATGGCAAACAGAAACCAACTAGGGCAGTAGCTTGGCACTGAAGGTCCAGAGAGAGTATGGCGAACTGCCGTTCACTAGAAAACAGCTGGTGTTTTCACAACACCAGGATGGGGAATATGGATGGATAATTAGTGCTCTCCAGGGGAAGGAAGACCAACTCGATAGTGATGCTGATCTCCCGAGGATGTTCACTGTTTACCACGATCTTCTTTGCAAGGTGGAGAAAAAGGAGGGGGGAAGACCTTCCTCTAAGAATTGTCATTACAGAGAGTCTGCAGGAAGATGTCTTGTCTTACTTCCATGACCTCTTGTGTGCAGCACACCTCAGGCGCAGAAAGACAAGGAGGCGGACTGGGGAGAGGTATTTTTGGTCTGGGTTATGCAAGGATGTTGAAACGTGTGCTAGGAAATTAATTAAGCCCAGTAATGGGAAACCTGCTGGCCTGCTGAAAACATGTACCATACATGAACCTTGGTTCATGGTGCTTATGGACCTTGTAGGACCATTCCCTAAAAGTAAATGGGGGAACACTACAATGCTGGTGGTAGTGGAACAGTCCACCCTATGGGTGGAGCCTTTCGTACTGCATCGTGGTACAACGAGGGAAATCATCACAAAACTGGAAAATGAGACATTTTGTAGATGGGGAACTCCAGACTTCTTGTGGGATGCAGTGGCAACAGTTCTACAAATATGCTGCGTCCTACCATCCACAATCCAACTACACTGAAAGGACAAATTGGAAATTCCTCCTCAAGGTGTATGTAGAGGAGGAACATACTTACTGGGACCAACACGCGCCTAAGTTTGCGACAGCTAACTTTGCCATAACCACCTGTGGATTCCTGGGTTTGCCAGCGCTGCGGCGGACGGCACGGAGCAGAACCCTCGGACATCAAGGACGCTGCTTCCCCTGCTTTTTCCTCACTGGCATATTTTTCTTTTCTTCAAAGGACACTGCAGGATTTTCATCCCGGACAACTGGGACACATGAACGGGTGACTATGAACCTTTCCTGTGCTGTTGTTGCAAAGGAATTGTGAGTTAGAAGTAAAAAGAACAATCCGCCTGCATTATTTGTGAGTCTCGTTATATTTGTGTAAGTGGTAGCGAGTGGGTTAACTCACAGAGCCCTTATAACACTTTCATATCCGAAAATGTCAGTTGGTGCACCTGTCAGAACAAATTAACAAAGTAAGAAAACTACTAAAACTGGTATTTACTAGTAACTAAAAAATAAATTTAGTTTGGTATAATTCTGCGTTTGAAACCTTTTGAACAATTTCCATGCCAGGTGGTACAACCCATGAAAAACCATCAGAACGCAATAAAACTCTTTCTTTTTAAAATTGTACATATAAACTTGATATCAAACACAAAAGTTAAAGTTGTGCAGGTGTCCAAGCAGACATCTGATTAATTTTAAATGAGTCAGGTGGTGCAATTGCAATCAATATCACTACTAATCATAAATGCAACATACAAATAGGAATTAACACTGATGAAGTGTAGACACTTAAATGGTTACTTTATGATGTTTTATTTTGGAAATAATAATTAATAGGGTCCAAATACAGTTAAATGTCTAATTGGTGGGGAGAGATTGTGCTAATTGGAATGTAAGGACTCGCAGCATTGAGGTAAAAGCACAACAATTACCTGTCACATTTCCAGCTGATACTGTACATCCAGTAATACTAGAAATTGTTAAGGTGGGGGTGTGGGACTGTTTGGTGAGAGGGGTGATTGAGACTGTTCAGGAAATACATTTTTGTGTTTTCTAGTGTTCTATGTTTTATTTTAGCTTTTTATCCAAAGCGACATTCATTCTTTTGAGAAAGCAGGATAAGGTAGCCCCTGGACAAAATGTGGGCTAAGGACTTTACTCAAGGTGAAATCACTCTGTTGAACACATGATTGTGACCTGTGACCTTCCAATCACAGTGTCCTAACTCCACCAGTACGTGTGTCTTTGTGTCACATGGCGCGTAAGATGGGATATGCAGAAACACAATTTGCCTATATGGATGAATAATGTATCATGTTACTAAACAAATGAAAGTTTATGTAGTGGGACACCATAACTTGTAGTGGGATGCTCCACTTATGTGGGACTGTTCAGAGATGGGTTGCAGGGCATTGGATTGCATCCAGGCCCTATTGCCATGTTGTAGGTTTAGGGTCAGGGTTAGTGTTGTGTTGTAGGGCCCAGACATTCAGCCGTCTCCCGACAGCACCTTCAGATGACCATCCAGGCCCTTTTGCCATGTTGTAGATGTAGGGTCGGGGTTAGTGTTGTGTTGTAAGGCCCTGACATTCATTCGTCTCCCGACAGCACCTTCAGATGACCATCCAGGCCCTGCAGGACGAGCTGCGCACCCAGCGGGACCTGAACTTGCTGCTGCAGCAGGAGAGTGCAGGCCGGAGTGCAGAGCATGCCACCATCGAGCTGACCGAGGACAACTTCCGGCGGCTGCAGGCCGAGCACGAGCGGCAGGCCAAGGAGCTTTTCCTGCTGCGCAAGACGCTGGAGGAGATGGAGCTGCGCATCGAGACGCAGAAGCAGACGCTGGGCGCCCGCGACGAGTCCATCAAGAAGCTGCTGGAGATGCTGCAGAGCAAGGGGCTGGGCGGTGATGCCGGCGAACGCTCCAGAAGGCTGGCTGACGCCGACTCACAGCTCTGCCACCTAGAGGTGGTGCTGGACCAGAAGGAGAAGGAGAACATGCAGCTCCGAGAGGTACGTGCCATCTCCCATACCAAGGAAGATCCCATCAAGTAATGCTTGTTAGTATTCCTAATAAATATATACAATAATATACTGAACAATGTATCAATATCAATCAATACTGATATAATCAATTTATAATATAGAAAATCATATAAATATATAATAAGTTAAATGTCAATATCTAAACTCTGAAGCCATGAATATTTTATAGGCTGTAAATACAGTATGAGACACCATTTTCCATTTGCTATTTGAGTATGAAAGCCAATAGAGTCTCTTGGCTGTTCTGAGGTCACTGAAAAAAACAGCTTCCTGTAATGGGATTACATGGATTTAAATTTGTCGTTCAAAGGATTTCAAGGAGGAAAATGTTTTTCAGATATTGTTCACTCTTTAGCATTTGAGGTTTAGTTTCATCCATTTTTATTGAACACGCCGGTGAAGTCAGTGGTTAAATACAAGAAAATACGTGTTTTGTTTGGTTAATTTTTTAGACAGTTATGCAGCTTTGTAGGGTTGCACGATTTTGGAAAAATTTAAATATCGTGAAGTTTTTGGGATGAATATTGTGATAATTATAAAGCAAAAAAGGCACCCAAAATAAAATATTACCAAATAGAACTATTTGGGCCGGTCTCCCGGACAAGGGCTAAGCCTAGTCCTGCACTAAACATGGAGAATCCCCGTACAGAATTCCAGTTTAGTCTAGGACTAGGCTTAATCTCCCGACAGAGTCCATCAAATAAGTTGGTGTTCCCACAAGTTAACAAATTTTACTTAACATCTTCTCATGGATCCAAAAAAATTCTGTACAGTGGAACATTACTGTCATTTGGTGACCAGTTACTGTACTGTCATTTGGTGACCAGTTCTTGGTGCTTTCTTGATCCTCACTCATTTTCAATTCTATTTTCAATCAATTTCCCACAAATGTGCCATGCTGTCTGTGCGTCCTTATTATAATTGGCTTGGAGGGCATATGTGGTAAACTTTACACTGATTCTTAAAACATATGTAACATAATCTTGAGAAGGAATCATTAAACCGTGAGGCTGGCTAAGCTTTTATTCCTATGACAGAGAAATAGCAAAAGTTATTGATTAATCTCTGTTCAGCAAATCTTATTCTGGAGAAGCCCCTCTGCTCTGGAAATTTTATCGCCAAGATTTCAAAATACCTGTATTTCAAAATACTTTTGAGAATATCATATACCACGATGACTGGATGGTATGTCAGTGTGAAAAATTAGATACCGCCAAATCTAGCTATCACAGCCCTTGAGATGTGGCAATTGCATGTGCATACAATGTTGACATTAACATTGAAGCAGCCCAGCCCTAGCTAATGATTTTAATATTATCTTTGGTAGTACCAAGGCCTAGCACATCCAGGTTAATGGGTCTGACCCCCACCACAGCTCCCTGTGTGTTATTTGTGTGAGCTTTTTCTGGATGCTCCGGTTTCCTTCTTTAGGTGAACTGCTCTCTTGACATCGTGTATAGTACGTGCCCTGTGATAAGCTGCCACTCCAGCCAGCATGTGCCATGTGCTCTGTGCTTCCTGGGATGGCCTCCCGGCTCACCGCGACCCCATACTGGATAAGTGGTTATGGGAAACTGGAGGATGGGCTGGGCAACTTAAACAAGAACTTCATGCAGAGTCACTAGGGGGGCAGATGTGAGTTGAAGTTGCCTGCATTCATTCCAGACTCCTTTCTCAGCCATATGAGGACTGCGGTTCTGTTCTTCACAGCCCATTCCATCTGGCCTTGCTGATATTCTGCTGGTGTCGATTCTCACTGTCCTGCTGCTGTAAGAGCAGGTTTGCTCAAACAGTCACAAAAATGAAAAGTATATTTTGGAGTTGAAGATGAATGAGGAGGAGGCTTCCATTTTCCAAATATGAAGGGGAAATGAGAGGTGAGGGAGACAACAGGTATTTCCAGCAGGTCTAGAGACATTTGTCTACTCAGATATAATTTCAGAAAAGCTCTCTAGCAGTGTACCACAGTGGGCTGGTGCCCCATCCTGGGTTGTTCTTTGCCTTATGCTCATAGCCTCTGGGATAGGCTCAGGACCTCCCATGACCCTGAATATGATAAGAGGGAGCAAAGTAAGTCTGGTAGGCCTTTGTGGCAGTATATAGCAGATGTTGTCATCGGGATATGACTGCAGATAAATACTCTGAAATTGTATCTTGAGGCAAAATTCCAATAGGCACTTTCTATTGATTTGTTGTACCCAGGCATAAAAACTTCCATTTTGAAACTGCACGAGGAAAGATATATATATATATATATATATATAGAATGTGCACATGTACACATATAGAATGTGTGTGTGTGCGCGTGTGTGTGTACAAGAAACTTATATTACGGCTGGTAATTGATTTGGAAAAGTAATTAGTTACAGTTTTCTGTCGCAATTAATGATACCTGATATTAAAACTACTAATCAGTAATCAGTAGAATTAACACAAAGGGGAGAATATGGGTCAGTGTTATGAACACATTGGCATGACATCAGTTTTATCTACATTAAAATTAGTCATGCTCAAATAATATGACTTCATTGTCTGAACTGCCAATTTTGCCTCTCGGTTACTCAGTTTTGCGATGTTACCATTTATTTCTGTAACAAAAGTATTTACTCAAATCCATGGTAAGAATTATTGAGGGGAAAAAAATGACGTATGCAATATGTATGTATAATTGCATGTGCTCAACAGGAGGATTGAAACAATATTTTTAATACAACCACATGATGGATCTTAAAATGTTAAGGTATATACCTTCAAAAAATAAATATAGCAAATTATGCTATTCTTATCCTACCTGTACGTATGCCTGCGCCTAGCAGTTTTTTAATATGAAATAAAACCAGTGACGTTAGCTTCCCTGAGAGATGCTAACCGAATGTTTTTATTTTAGTTCTGAATTGTGGGATTCTATGTCTTGACCTCAACTGTTGTTTAGAACCTGGAAGGAGTATTATGTAGTTTAAATTGAAATGGAATAAAATAGCCTACTGGGATTGGCACAGTGGCCTCATACCTCCTCCAAAGACATGTATGTTAATTGGCATGCAGCTCTGCTCAGGACAAACTGGACGTTTCACATCAAATGATGTTTCTGTCCTTAGACATCATTTGCTCCTAGTGCCATGTGTGTGCATTTTTATCACAGGAGTGAGATATTTTAATCTTGCAGCCCACCAGTGCCCAGCAGCACACCAGCACCTTCTCTGCATGTCAAAGGGAACTGCTTGTGCTGGGTTCAGCCCTTAGGCTGTTCAGCAAGCATCAGTGCGTGAAATGGGTCCTCAGTAGCTCTGTTCACATGAGAAGATGTGAGCCATACAAAATGATTGGTATTACAAATATGGTGAAATACATACCAAATATTGAGTTAAAGATACTGTTCTATATTCATCCATCGATCAGTCTACCATAATGACACATCCACTGTAGGGTCACAGGCATCCTGGAGCCTAACCCAAGGCGGGGGACACTGTGGATGGGATATTTAGATTCACCTGTTCAGATCACCTGATTAATGGTTTATGGGTCTTGGGAGGAAACTGTCGTATTTGCTAATATTGGAAAGTGTGTGGGCAACATGCAAACCAGGGATTGGAGTCGAACTTCTATCCCTGCAGGTGTGGACCAGTGAGTCACTGTGTCATCCATCTGCTCATTACAGGACAGTAGAATAATGCGTAGGAATGTATTTGGGAGTATGGTTCAGTACAGTAAGGTTAGATATCATTTTAGAAGCTATAAAACAGTTCACATTTGAATTCAGTTTATTTTTTCACCTTTCCTAACATTGTTGCTTAAAATAGTTTAAAAATCTAGTAACACATCAGTAATATCCAAAATTTAATTTAAATTTTAAAATGGGTGTAGGAGAACAAAATGAGACCTTGGTATCTAAATACCCAGTCCTCCCTGGAATGCTATGATTATGCTGCTTGAAAGAAGTCTGCGGGTGTTATTTTGACAGAGATTGGGAATAAGGAGGTGGACATCTGTTCAAAGCTCTGATAGATCAGGAAGAGGGTAGGAGTGATAAGGTATTGATGATCTGAACCAGGGGTGGGCAAAAAGAGTCATTGTGTATGTGGGTTTTCGCTGCAACTCCCTAATTAGGTTACTGATTTGAGGACTGATTGGCTGAAGAGTCTTCACACCTGAGTTTGAACAGCTGATCTAAAGGATATCCTGAAAACCCGCATACACACCGGCCCTAATCCTGATAGGATTGCCCACGCCTGATCTGGCTCCATATTTGCTGTGCCTTCTATACATTCCTGTTTGTCATACACATTAATAAGGAAGGTCTCCAAACTCTAGTTATCCATGTCAAAATATTTGCAATGGAGCAGTTAGGAGTGTTTGTGGAGCTGGTGAAATGGTGAATCGATAAAGAATATCATTGCTAATGATCCTGCCATGATTCACATGTCAGGAAATGTAAATGCCAATTTTATTGCTAACGCAAACAAGTTTCTGCTGTGGTGAATATGGGGAAGAAAATGATCAGATTTCAGTGGATATTTTAGTGTGCTGCTGGGGTCTTTTACAGGAGCTGCATCGACGAAACCAACTCCATCAGGATCCAGCCAAGACCAAAGCCCTACAGACTGTTCTGGAGATGAAGGTGAGGACCCAGTCTGTCAATTGTGGCTCACGGTAAAAACCCAGAGATACTCAGAGAAACCCTGAAACATGAACCTGCAAGAGGAGGAGAAAATTACAAGCTAACCTTAATGAATTTGAAACCTTTACACCCACCAGAGTAATGCAATTTTAGGCCTCTAGTGGGAGCCAAAGACGGTGACGCATGGGTGTGTGTGTGTGAGTTTGTGTGACTGACTGACAGAAGGAAGAGCGATGGGTCAGGATTGGGCATAAGGCAAATTACCGGAGAGAAAGAGCGAGGGGGAGGCAGACTTTTAGCCTCAGCAGAAATACAGCACAGCAGCATCAAAAGGGGTGAGAAACAAGGATGGAACACATGGCCTCAGAAGGAATTCAAAGCTACCTCTCCCTGCTAACAGTCGGACGATGCTAAGGCTGGGTGCGAGTGGAGTGATGGTAGGAGCTGTTGGTTATACCTAGAATGTTCTGTAGCCACTATGTGTTTTTTAAACAATGCACTTCTGTCTAGTCCTTGAACCAAAATCTCTGGCTTCATTAGTTGTTTTTGCTATTTTTGAAGCAGCTAAATGCTACATTACTGTCGTTGTCATCGGAGAATGTATGTAGAAGTTCTCCAGATATGTCTATGGTCTTGTATTTAAGGCGAAAATAGATTTTGAAGTAATTGGTGAGCACTTCATATGCAAGCTGAGTGACCCCATCACTGCTGTGGTATTATGGCTTCTCTGTCATTTTAGTTTAGCTTACAGAATGAACATAATGCTGGTAGGTTTAAGGAAATGCTGTAGAAGGCATTATTGTTGTTTTACATCATTTGTTGAGAAGTGGGACATGCCAAATGTAACTTATATCCAGAGGTGGGTAGTTCAGGCCCAGGGAGTAAAAATCCAGGCCAAGATTTAGTTTCAACCAACCAGTTGAGTACTCTGTGACTGTGATTCCTCATACTCAACTGGTTGGTTGAAACAAAATCCTTTGGATTTTTACTCGCTGGACCTGAATTTCCCGCCTCTGCTTATATCACAAAACACTGATAAATCTAAAAGCAGTCTAAAAATGTCACTTACAACCTTAAAATACCATAGTACACTTTTAAATTTAAATTCATGTTTGTATTTTGTTTTTGTGTTGGTTTGGCTTTAATTTGCTAACAGTATATTAACATTTAACTGATCAGTTTGTTTTACCAAAGAGTATGATTTATATCATGTCCTGTGTAATCCTTATTTGTGTAATTGGTTGTTATAAGTAAAAACTTGGTAATAGAACTAGCTTTGAGTATTGCCAGCTGAGTATGTGTTAAATCCTCAGAAAGAAGAGCATGACTTCATTTCCAGCTAAGGCCCAGATGAATGATGTCATGCATTCCGCATCATTCATAAGGGACAAACCTTCCCATGTGCAAACTGCGTGAATGCACTTGGAAGATGCAAACTGAATCATAGCAAATCTTTATGCTTCATATGAACAAATTAGCCAGATGCTAAACGTTCCAGTAGCCCAAAAAGCTTTTGCATATCTGCTTGTCAGCTCTTACGGGAAGTAAACCTCAAGTAAACCTAAGAATGTATAGGAAAGCACTGTTTTCCTTCATCTGACTCGTGGAGTTTTCTCATGTCTTGGGGAGGTGGGAAATGGAGCCGGGAGAAAAGCATAGTCAGTCAATAAACTTACCCCACTGTCCGGGAACTCCGCCAGGAACTGAGGCTAAGAGCCGACAACAATATTGCATTTACAAATTGGCAAAAGCAAGTAATGCAGTAAGAGCATATCCAAAAGAGAGGTCATTAGCATGAATTAAATACAGGGCTGATACAACTGAGTACTACATGTGATGTTGTAACAATTAAGGAAGGAAAATCACGAAGAATCAGAGTCTCCACATGCTTGTCCTTCCCGGGTGCTGAGGCTTTCTCAGACCTGTTGAGCTTGTTGTGTTGTAGGCTGCCTTTAGCGATGGCCCGGCTATGCTCTCTGGAGAGTGTGAGAGATGTATGGGAGCCTCACAGGGCCGGGAGATGCAGTATGCCAAATGCAAGAGATGTGCTATTACTTAAGGAAGGAGCTGCGTGCAGGCACCGCTCCCAGCTTTCACACTGAGCATCACCATCCATGCTCCTAACTATGCCTCCAGTGTGAACTCCTCATTTATCCAGTGATAATTAGAGCGGTTTTATGGGATGTTGCATCATATGTTTTATTTGCACATGACTGCTGCATCTCTTTGGCTCTGGGTTGTACATTTGAGAACATGCAATGTGTCACTGTGGAATTTATAATATAAATTCTAATATTATAATTATAATAATATTATTTATTTATTTATTTTTTACAATTATAATACATTTTATCATATTTGCTTTATTGCACATTGTTTGAAGCTTAATTGTTTTCCCAGATTTTTTGCACGTTTGGCAGTACTCATCTTGCAACTTTACCATGTAGGATACTAAGATTGCATCTTTGGAGAGGAATATCCGTGACCTGGAGGATGAGATCCAGTTGCTTAAGGCGAACGGACTCCTGAACACGGAGGATCGGGAGGAGGAGATCAAACAGATGGAGGTCTACAAGAACCATTCCAAGTTCATGAAGAGCAAGGTGCAGCACTGCCTTTTCTGAACCCTGGCAATGTTATTTTGGTGCTCAGTAATCTTTATAGAGAAGAGGTGTCATTGAGTTACTTCTTAACAGAAAAACAGCAGATATGAGTCAATTAATTTTATTATTGGTTATGGTGGGAAAAGACTGTTAGTTAGTACAGTTAGTATGTTTTCTGTTTTCATGGTTTAAGTGTTGTGTTCTTTTTTTAAAACAACAATCCTTATAGCTTTTACTTTCATCGGCTTTAATGTATAGTACTTTTTCAGGCATCAGTGGCAGAAAATCTATTTTAATTAACAAAGCAGTTTGTATTACTCTAGAAGTTAAATTGCCTTCCAGGCTAGTTTGTCAACCAATGTGTAACTGGATTTCACTGCTCAAACTGGTTGTTATTTAACCTGCTGGTTTTTCTTCAGTAGTAGTGTTCTTAATGATAGTGATTTTTGCTATGAAAATGCTGGGTGTTCTGAATCACGAGTCAGTAGAGAAAATGGATGGATGATGGATGGATGGATTGTAAATTGTACCTCCCACTCCACATAACACCACAGAAACATCCCACAGTAGCAAAGGCTTAATATGTTACAGCCTGTCTTTGGCTCTTTATATTATATTTATGCTAATGATAGGAGATGTTCAGAGCACTTTGACCACAACTGCAGTGAATTATCAGCCCAGCCCCTGGTACTTGTCATTGCTCAGCACTTCGGTTAGGCTAAGAGGCGGCCACCCCCCCACTTTCACTGTCAGGGTGTCCAGAGGAGTCATCTCTTGATTGCCTCTTCTGGGCTTCCTTTGTGTCTTCCAGATCGATCAGCTGAAGCTTGAGGTGTCGAAGAAGGAGTCCGAGCTCCTTGCCTTACAAACAAAACTCGAGACTCTGAACAATCAAAACTCGGACTGCAAGCAACACATCGAGGTGCTAAAGGAATCCCTGACCGCCAAAGAACAACGCGCCGCTATTCTTCAAACGGAAGTAAGCTTCCCCCATAAACCTCACTGTAACAGCTGCTCACATTGCATAGAATACAAGCCTCTAGGCAACCAATGATTCATTGTATCATTGTATAGTGTATTGTATTGGTTCTGTTATTACCAGCTTATAAAAGCTGTATATAGGCACTTGATAAACTTGAGAAAACGATAGCTGCAGCTTGTTGAAGTCAAGGACAAACTTAGCTCCCATTGAGGACCTCTCGCATGTTGATGCAGGAAAATCTTCCTGTAAAAATAGAGGGTGTTTCTCTACTCATTAGCATTGCTTGTCTTAAAATTTGCAGTGGGGCTTACTGTAGTACTGTAGCTAGCTAATGTTATAGTTTACAGGACACGGAAAGACATTGAGCCATTTGACTAGGGATGAAAATCTATAAGAAAAGTGATTCTTCTTATCAGTCCAGTTCTTTATTGATTCCCTTATCAATTCCTGATCAGAGTAAAATAACTAAGTATTAATTTATCACTGATTATAATTTTG
>JAODKN010000127.1:12843872-12859537 GCA_026774425.1 Petrocephalus zakoni | reverse complement strand
CTTATCCAGCCCTGTTCTAGAAGCATTCATGAGAGTAAGAAACAGTCCAGCCCCATCATGTAGCAGTGTTCCGTACTGTAAGTCTCACAATTGGACCCTTTTTACCCATCACACCCTTTGACTGCCTCTTAAATTTATTCTCTGACAGCCTGTACTTTTTACCTGTCGACTGGCTGTCCAGAACTTTCTTCGGAAGAACTCCAGCTTCATCTGAATTCCCACAGCTATATTAATGAGGAGAGCACATAGTCTTTAAAGCATATTTATGGGTACAAGGATATATTATGACAAGTGTGTTGGCAATTCAACCAAGACTGTTTGTCCCCACCCTTCATTTCCAGATTGGTTAAGCTGAAGATGTAGACAGGTATTCACAGTCATGCTAAGTCCATAACTTACCAGCAACAATGGGGGACCTTCTGTCATCGAGCAGTTGGATGGCAGTGCTTGCTAATACAACACTGCTATTGCCCATTCCTGGGAAAGACAACATCTGCTTAACTGTAGAAAATATCTACTCATGTCAATCATTTTTTTTTTTATTCTGATGATCTACATCTTCTTTCAAAGGGCCAAACTAAATTAATCTTAACTATCTAATGCTGGCCAGGGTTATGAATTCATCCTTTAAAAATTAGACATTAATCCTCTATCTGTTAGCTGGACGGAAATTGAAATTAGCAGTTTATTTTCTGTCTGACATGTTGATTAGTTGCGTATAAGCTAGTACTGTAGCTAAATCAGCTCACAGCATTATATATTAAGTCTTAAGTACAATACACAGAGATTACCACATGTATACCTCTGGCGGAGTTGGAATGTACCTGTTCTGAAGGGAACAGAGTATACAAAGGTGCCGGGAACCTGTTCAGCAGCTCTCTTGTACCACAGGGGAAAGTGGTCAGCATTGAAAACGCCCTCCTGGTCCTCTTCAGGAGTTAGTATTTCCCTTTATTTACAAAAGAGTGGTGTAAGGGAAACAGTTGACACTAAAAAGGACAAAGAATCTCTTAAAAAATATCATGATTTTTTTAAGTTGCATTGTTATCACCTGAAATCCAACAGAACTCTAAAACGGTAAATATGGTACTATGACATGGGGTCACACTCACTTATTGGTCAGCTGCCCTCGAGCCACAAAGTGATTAGTCCTCAATAGTCCAGTCCGTGTTCCTACAAAGGCAATCTCTATTCCTTTGTCTGAGTTTCTGTGTAAAAGGAAAAGGACAAGCAAAAATGAAACAACCAAATGGGCAAGTATTGTTTTTGATGTCAAGAACAATGTTATGAAGTTATTTTTAAAAATGTATAATCAGCCACCTTCTGTATAAAGAGGACTTGATCAAATGTTCTTCATATAGCATTACAAACAATGACAGTTTATTTAATACAACATTTTTCATAGTAGCTTATAAATCAAGATCCCATCTGCTTTGTGAGACTTGCTAATATCCAAATGTCCCATAGTCAATAAACCTATATTGAGGACAAAATGTGACTTAAAAGTAAAGTGTTAGAAGAGGTGGAGAGTTTCACTTAACATGGTAGCAACGTTGACAAGCAAGGTAGGAACAGATGCTGACATAAGAGCATGAATAGGCAACGCAAGGTCAGCTTTCCAGCAGCTGCGGAAAATCTGGGACACCACATGTCTGACTATCAAAATCAAGATCAGGATCTTCAACACAATTGAAAAGCCTCTATTACTCTACAGAGCTGAAGCATGATGAGCCTTCACTGTAACCACTGAAAGAATCCAAAGCTTCATCAACTCCTGCCTAAGAAAGATCCTTCGCATGCGCTGGCTTCACACCACTAGCAACCAAAAGTGGGGCCAGTGAATGGGTCAGCAGCTGGTAGAGGCAGAGATCCTCCAAAGGTGCAGGAGGCGGACTGGCCATACCCTTCACAAACATACATCCACAATCCCTCAATCCCTCGTGGACCCCACAGGGGAAATGAAAAAGGGACTTGTTTTTAAGTCACGTTTCATCCTCCACAGGCCTAGCCATGATGATATGCTGTGTTCTGATATAAGCTGTGTCCCATTTCAGAGGATGCAGTTTTCTAAGGCTGCATTCGAAGACCAAAGTGTCATGCGACAAGGCCATCCCATTCCGAAAGATCTTTCAAGAGTGTCCTTCTTTTCGACCCCATGGATTCGTCGTGGCCCAACCTATCCCAAGGTTCATTGCAAGGATTTTGAGAAGGAAACGGCCTACAAATGCTAAGCCAACTGCATCCGTAGAAGGATGCAGAAGGATGAATTAGGACACAGCTACTGTATAATGAGTGAATAATTCAAAAGGTTGCACTGTAAGCAAAAAGGTAAAATGGGCTGATTCCACTCACTCAGACTTGTTCATGGCCAGGCGGGTCCAGTAGCTCTCCAGAGGGGCAGTCACTACAGCATCAAACAGAACCTCTTGGATCAGTTCCCTGTCACCTACAACACAGCGGCTAATGAATTCTCTACCATCATGACACATTCAACAGAACAATAAAAAGACAGTGAGAAGTGTAAGGATGACCTTAGTGAGACAGTCAGGAGGAATATGAAGAAACATAATTGACACGATGTGATATGGCAATATAACTGCACTCACATTTCAGGTGAGGCTGTTGTCCAGTCATGTAGAGTCGGAGTGCTTGGATCTGTGACAAATGTTGATGTTCACGGCGTTCACTTGTGTCACAGTACACCCTGCAGCACATACAGAGTGACATTATTTTATCCGTGACGCATTTTAGTACTCATATCAAGAGCTTAATGTTCCATGTGACATCATGGACCACATACACGCAACTAATTCACATGCACAGATTTAAAGCACATGTATCTCCACAAAGACAGATCTACACAGACGCCCAACAGCATACAGAATAATGCTTAAAAATCACAAATTGGTCAAGGCACATTGACATAAGGGGTTTACCACTCATCTGCCAAAGACACATCCGGATGCTCCAAATCATCCAGTCCTATTGGCATAAAACTTGATATAGATAACTGTACATTATCACCTAAATATAACCTATTTCAGTCACCTGGCTGACAGCATTCCCACAATTAATCTCACTAACTTACTGGAATGGCAAGACAGGAAGTACTAACACCATCACAGTCAAATGCTGTTTTCCAAATGAGAAAAAGAGCTATCAGGGAAAGTCCAGTCACGAAAATTATAGATAGGGCTGGCTGATATAAATGACATATTCACAGTATGAAACTTCAACAATTTGTCAATGAGGATCAATGCTTCATAGCACACATAACCGCCACTGGATAAATGTTGATTGCGGGGGGCATGTTGTTTGAAAGACTAGGTTAAACACTAGGTTAAATAAAGGAAAATAACAGAATTATTGTAAAATTGTCTTCAATAATTCAGTGGCATAAAATGGAAAACACAATTAAGTTTATTACTAGTAGTAATAAACAGAGAGGTACACACCTGCATCTACTGTGACATTTCCACGAAAGTAGTATTTTCCATGACCTCTAGGAAGAGCCACACCTAGACTGAACATACAAAGTAAACAGAAGTGCTATTCAAAGACTAATCTGGCTTGCACTGCACAGTTAATGTTTAATAACATTTGCTGTGGCACAATACAACAGACACTATGATGTAATAACATAACATATTATATTATTATAATTGCTGCTCTTATTTGTTTAATGTTTTTGTCTTTCTTTTGTATTTTACATTAATCCTTTTAGGTATTATGTCTCCTGTATCTAATTTATTTATTTTTTGTACAGCACTTTGGTCCAGTGTGGGTTGATAAAGTGCCTTATAAATAAAGTTGGTATGGTATAACACAGATTTGTTATAAAACCACACATTTAAATATATTTGCAGATGTAGAACTCTTACCTGAATGGTGTCCCTTTAATCTCGGTGTAGTAATAGTCATTGTGCATAAATAGGACACGTTTCTGGAAGAATAAAGCAACATTGATGCCACTGCACATGGACATGATGGACTTGGAGACTGATGGGTCCCTAAGTGATGCCACTATACTGAGCTGTGTCAGCCCTGAGAAAATAATCAGTATAGATCGCATAAATGGAGTGGGCAATATAGATAATTGGTGGACATTTGAGCTAGGCCTAGGTTTTTGAAGAGGGACGGTTTTCACCCCTTGCAAGCTGAAGCTGACCTCCTGTCGAAAAGCATAGCACATAGTCTCCAGTCCAATGGCTGAGGAACCAGAGCCAAGCCAAGCTGACAGGCAAACTGGCTTAATCGACTGTCTGCATGTCGCTTAGAGTCGTCACCTAGGGCCCATGTTATTGAGACTGTGTCTGTTCCTGGCAGTTTTAATTGTGGAGGTCTATTCCACTGTAGTGTATGTCAAAATAATTTAATAAGTATTAAAGCAAATTCATTATTAGATTACATGTGTAATGCAAGGCTAATACTCGGACTTTTGAATGTAAGGTCATTGCCTCCTAAGATATTACTTATAAATGAAAATGATCACTGGTTTTAATCTTGGCATCTTATGCCTTACTGAGACCCTGCTTAAACCTAATGAGTTCATGGCACTAAATGAATCTACTCCAGACAGTAAGAAGCCTAACCCTCGACCAAATCACAAAGGCGGTCATGCTGCTGTAATATTTCAGTCCAACCTAGGAATGTAAAAGTGGTTATTACTTTAGCACATTTGACATTATTGTTCTTAGTCTTGTTGGCTCATCTCTTTGTAGTTCTTCACCTCCAATCATCATTGTTTTTGTGTATAGACCACATGGTCCCTAAAGTAGTTTTCTAAAAGAGTTTGCAGATTTCTTAACAAACCTGGTGGTCGCTACTGACAAAGCCGTGATTGTCAGATTTTAATATTCATTTGGGGAATGACAGCTGCTGCTATTCTTGACTCTGGTTTAAATTAGAATGTAGCTAACAGTCGTGGGCCTACTCCTGCCTGTAACCATATCCTGGATTGATTCTTAGCCATCGTGTTAGGGTAGAAAGCATATCTATTATCCCTCAGAATCCTCTGCTTTCAGATCATTACTTGTTGTACATGAACAGCTCTGAAGTACATTACCAGATGTTCCATAGCCTTATAATCTACCATAATGCTTCTCGACCAACTTCCACAGTCCTTCAGCCATACGTATGAAGCCTCAGGTAAAAATGAACTTGGACAGGTAACCGTGAACATGATGAGATCATATCACAGCACTCTAGATCTTGCAGCTCCACTTAAGTAATTAAAGCATAGAGATAATAAACCTGCTACCAGGTACCCTGATCATATGTACGAACTTAAACAGGCTTCATGTAAACTAGAGCGCAAATGGCGGTCAAGCAAACTAGAAGTTTTTAAATACGCCTCCAGACTAACTAGAAAACAAAAACAATCGCAAGCTCCTTTGAATCTGTGTCTAGGTTAACAAAGGGTTCTACAGTGTTAAACTCACAAGTCCCAGAAGCTCTGAGGAGTGATGACTTATTAGATATTTTAATGGTAAAATAAGTAAGATAAGAGACCATCCAGAGCACTTCTGTAGCTAGATACAGCTACCAATCTTTTGCTAGTTCTATTAGTACTGATAATGACACCTTTGAATCTATCCTGAAAAACAATCAGAACTTTTGAACTTACTGTAATATCCTCCTGTGAATCTTCTACTAGCCTAACTCTAACTGCGGATTTGATGCTGTGGACCATAATATTCTCTTGGACTGGCTAGAATCTATCGTTGGCATTAAGGGAACAGGTCTCTCTTGGTTTCTCTCTTAATTAACTGATCATTATTAGTTTGTCCATGTGAACTACGAATCTTCTAAGCCCACTAAGTCAAATATAGTGTCCCACAGGGATCAGTGCTGGGTCAACTACAGTTCATTTTATACTGTAAATCATGGTGTTGGGTTCCATTGTTTTGTTGAGGATACAGTTTCATATATATATATATATATATATATATGATGACTTATTAGACATTTTAATGGTATATATATATATATATATAAACACCATTAAGATATCTAATAAGTCATCACTCCTAATATACACTCTCCGCCCACTTTATTAGGCACACCTGTCAAACTGCTCGTTGACGCAAATTACTGATCAGCCAATCACATGGTGGCAACTCAATGCATTTCGGCATGTGGACATGGTCAAGACGAAACGCTGCAGTTCAAACTGAGCTTCAGAATGGGGAAGAAAGGTGATTTAAGTGGCTTTCAACATGGCATGGCTGTTGGTTTCAGACAGGCTGGTCTGAGTATTGCAGAAACTGCTGATCTTCTGCGATTGTCACGCACAACCATCTCTAGGGTTTACAGAGAATAGTCTGAAAAAGGGAAAACATCCAGTGAGCGGCAGTTATGTGGGCAAAAATGCCTTGTTGATACCAGAGGTCAGAGGAGAATGGCCAGAGTGGTTCGAGCTGATTAGAAGACTGTCTACTTGACATCTGATGTTGGAAAACAAAAAAAATCTTTATGTTAAACACAGAGAACAACAGAAGTACTGCTAGTTGGTCCTCAGACTCTTAGAAATTAGTTTGACAACCTCAACCTTGGTTGTCTTCCTACTCAGCTTAACATGGTGGTCACAGTGGTCAGAGATCGTGGTGTCCTGGTAGATTCAGATCTATGTTTCAATGCTCACATAAGAAGTATTACTGGAACTGCATTCTATGATCTATGGAACATAGCCAAGCTTCGGAAGATGCTTTCCTTTCATGATGCAGAAAAATATTACATACCTTCCAGGTTGGACTAATGTAATGCCCTCCTTTCTGGTTGTCCATCTGGATTCTTAAAAAACTTCAGCTGGTATAAAATACAGCAGCCAGAATTCTTATAAAAACTAAATATATATATATATAATATTACCCTGTTCTATGCTTCCTTCACTGGCTTCCTAGTAAATTGATTACAAAATACTGCTATTAACTTATAAAGCACTGAATGGCCTCACACCAGAATACCTTAGAGACCTACTGGTCTCTTAAAACCTTCCTTCTTCTTGAGATCCTGCTTTAAACTCAAGAGCTAGCATCTAGTGTAGAAAGACCTATGGCAGGTTGCAGAGAATTCTTTTACAGGACTCCGCAGTTATGGAATACTCTCCAAACGGTTGTGAGAAATTCAGGTTCACTCTCAATATTCAAGTCCAGACTAAAAACACACTTGTTTAGTCTAGCTTATAGGGAGTCTAGCTCTAGCTAACTGCTACTGTAACTCCCAGTTTGGCCTACAGTGTGAAATGTAGAGCTGGGTGGTGATTGGTGCCATTGGCTTTAGATGAACTGAACTGAATTGGAGTGCTCACATTCAGGGACTCCACATGCCTGTGTTCCACTTGCCACTCCCTCCTACTTATGCTGCCATAGCCATATCTACCAAAGCTTACATTTTGCACTCACCTAACTGTTTGCACTGCCTCTAGTCTTCCCTACTATGGCTAATGCATTATTAATTTCTCCTGCTCTCTCTGGGGTGTGCCTGAAGATCCAAAAGTATCAAGAAATTCTGCCTACCCTGCTGCCTGTGATTCCTCTACTACCGTCCTTCCGGCCTGCCCACCCTTTGTCCCTGTGATATCTCTCCTTCCTTCCCTGCTGCTCTACCAGGATTCATCTAGCCATCAGAAGCAGCACAAGCACCTGCGTGCCATCACCTGCCTGCCCCCTGCATTGAAACTCAAATCTTAAAATTTGAACCGTGTAAGTTAGGACTTTGCCACCTCTGCCGGCCCCTGGAGGATGGGCTCTCCATTTGTCTTGGGTTCCTCCCAAGGTTTCTTCTTTCTATTGAGTTTTTCCTTGCCACTGTGACTTCTGCCCTGCCCACTGGGGGCTTTGGGCAGAGATAATGTAAAGTGCTTTGACCCAATGTAGTGCTGTGAAAATGTGCTATACAAATAATACTGAGATGAATTGAATTATTGGCTTTACTACTTCACTGCCCACCACCCATGTTCTCCATCATAACTGCTAAGCATTAAAGTATCGAAACTACCCGACTTATTCTGCTGACCAGTGCTCAAAGTGATAGAATACATTTCATTCTTGAATGAAGTCTTGAGTCTCGGGTGTTTATTGGAATAAAATCTGCTGTGTAGGACAAATATCTACTGAAGCAGTTTGAAGATGACAGTGAATTGCACTGTAGTTTCTGTGCTCAGGTCTTACCCTTTTATCCATGGTCTTCTTTACCTCCATCGAGAAAGTCCCTGTCTTCCGGTTCACCATCGCATTGCGAAGCTAAGACCAGGAGGCACAATCACGTGCATACACATATACACAGGAAAAATAAAGTATGAATGTACAATATGTCACGTATAATAAATATTAAACTACAACATTAAACTACGTAAAGAGAAATCCATCATACAATATCTTCCTTATCCTCCCACTCCACCTCAGACAGATCCACACTGCTGTAGCTGGGCTTCCTCCTCTTCCCATCTTGGTACTTTAATGAGAAAAATGCCAGATAGAGCTAAAGAAACATGTACATCTGTAGATCAACTCATATATGATGACACAGCAGTTACCAGTGGCCGCAGGTCAGGGTGGGTCAGGATGTATCCATTGTTGGTGACGGCAAAGATGTAGCCATGGATCCCCAGCTGGAAAGACAACCAAAACAAACTACCACCTGACATTATATTCATCATCCAAAAGTTGCTTGATATCAAGCAGTTATTTTGTTGCATAGCTAATCCTTTTTTTTAAAAAAGCAGGACATTTCATAGCACTTCAACCCCAAACATTCACATTACAAATCCTGACATTGTAAGAACAGTTTCTCAGCAGTGTTTTGGTAATAAACTTTTATTGGACGTTACATGTTGCAAAAGCCCTGCTAGTGGCATATACTACTGCAGGAGATATCTATTTACAATGAAGCTGGCTATGTATTTGTGCTGAGCATTGGTTGGCTTAGAGTAACTTGGGGTAACCTTGGATCTCATCATTCAGTGAGTGTAGTACCTCCCTTTGGCTGTCCTGTACTCTGAGGTTTCTTACTAAACGAAATCTTCCGTCTTGCAGAGTTACTATGTACAGTATGTTTTCTACTTCTATATGCTAAACTTAATGACAGGCCTCTTATAAAACAGGACAAACCCTACAATTCAGTTCTGTAAAACCCCATTACATGACATACTATTACAAGAACATTGATGATTGGTTCTCGATAAATAAAACCCTTAGGCATTGGTATGTACATACATAAGGACTCAATAGTACCTTGTGCTTGGGAATAGCTTTTAGCAGTTCTTGGAGAGGAATATCAGTGCCAGCAACACCTAGGAGGACACCCTTGTTCTTCTGTAGATAGAGAGAGCGTCACTGTAACAATCACCCACTGAAGGTAGAACCTCGAGCCTGGAAGGACATAAACTTACCGTCTCATTCTTTGTGCTGAAGACTGGCATGGCAACAGTGGTCATTAGAAACGGATTCTGCTTTTTCTCAAACTGTGGGATCAATCAGACAAGCAGATTCATCTCACATGCACACAGCATGGAATGAATAGGAACTGATGTCTCATATGGTGGTAACGGAGGCTTCTGTTGAAACCAGAGGCCCGCCAAGAGGTTTGTTTACGTGGCAAACCAAGCAAGCAAAATTAAGCAACAATGGAGACTTTGGGAGGTGGAGCTCGCTATTAATTGTTAGCTTTATGAATACAGTGGAACACCCACGAAATAGAGCAGATCGAATACAGGGCTAACACCCATAGGAGAAGGAATCCTGGGGATCCTCTAGCAGTCCGTTCATCTCTAAGTTCCCGATTCTTCTTGGAGGTGCCACCCCTCCCCCTACATTCTGCACCCTCCTCCAGGAGATAAAAGGCAACGAGCTGGAAAATGATTAATGTTTCTGCTCAGTGGCTGAAATACCGAGTGCATCGCAATTACAGGGTGAGCGGCGCTGCGAGGAAGTCAAGGGTAACAGAGGCAAGTCGCACACCTGCGTGGGCCTAAAAATTACCGCTCAGTCCCAGGCCTCACTCCCCTGGCACTGAGCAGCCTGCTACCCATGTTGCAAGGGAATCAGCTTCTCTACGGTATAATCCTGCTCCTCATAACTGCTACTTCCCGTGAAGTCTTTAAGGAGGTTAAGCCAATACAGATATAATGCTTTCCACACAGTTTCTGTGTAAGCTACATCTCTATTTACCTCTCCCTGGAAATGGGGTGGTGGAGCATAATCAGCAATCATGCAATCTAAAGGCGTATCTAGAACATTAACAGCAACCACAGAAAGTATCAGCTACCTGGGAATGAACTGTTCTCTAGCGTGATTGGAGGTCTACATTCTTCAGTAACTTGTGTTATTGTGTAAAAAGGATATTGAATATTGTGGGATATTGTGAAGTGTTGCAAATAGTTTAATAAGGAATTATAATTAATTACTTAATTATAATGTTTAAGTAGAAAAAAGTTTGAGAGAAAAAGTTTGGAGCCCAGCTTTAATGCTTTCCATAACATAACAGAACATTCAATGAAAGGCTAAGAGCGTTCATCTGTAGGCTGGCCAAATCATTTAATGTAATTTTTTTTCCGGAATAAAATGCACTTAAACTTGTAAAGCATAACATTGAGCAGCAGCTTATTCATAGCAAGCTCCATGGGATAGTTTTAAGCTCTAGTCACACTTGCGTGTCAATATAGCCCAACTAACTTATAGCCTCTTCCCCTAGAAAACATGGCAGTGCGTTGCAGGGCTCATGCAAACTCATACAATCAATCATAATATAAGGGCAATTTAGAGACAGCAGTCGGCCTAACTGTATGTCTTCATACTGTTGGAGGAAACCTGCACAAAATGAGGAGAACATGCAAAATCCATAAAGGGCAGAGGTGAGACTGAAACCCCCAGCCCTGGAGGTGTGAGTGTCACCCACCGAGGCCCTGCACTCCCTTCATGTCAGCATTATATATATTAAAGGGTACAATTACCCTGAAGCCAGTTCTCCCTTTTAAAATTCGGGCAGCTTGCATATGTCAAGGTTACTGTGAAAAACAGTAATAAACTTATCAGGGAGCTTTGATAACACTGTATACGCCCTTCAGTACAATACTGGCAACTAGTGGCTCGTTAGAAAAAACACACATTAAATTAATTCTCCTAGTGAAAATAGAGCAGTCACTGTCTCCAACAGAAAACATATATCACATCCATGATGAGGTGAGATGTATGGCAGAATTAGAACTACCTGAGCCTGTGGAAGCTGCGGCAAAGGAGAGAAAAGACAGCAAGTGAATGTTACCAATGAAATAACATGCTATGGCTTCCTATGAAGAAGGACACTCAATGGGTCTTTTATTCGTGACCTAGAAATAATGTTTCAGGAACATTGCTGTGATGTATCAATATGCTAAAACTGATTTTTACAGCATATCCCTGTGCAGTACTTTACAAAATCTGGCATTCGACATAATATTGTGCAAAAGTGTAATTGTTCTCTTTTGGGGGAGCACTTACAGTACTGGTACACTGTACAGTATGTCTGTGCTGGACAATGGCGATGCAGTTACCGCTGTTACAGTCATAGCAGTGTGTACTTCTACTCACAGTGGTGTCCATGTAGGCTTCAGTCCATATGGTGTCATGTTCATGATCAATGACTTTGGGTCTGCTGAGAACATGAAGGTAGCGCATCACGTTCTCCTGGACGTCGGCTAGGGTGCTGATCTGGCTGAAGTAGCCTGATTAAAGATAGCACATTGATTTCTGTGTGGTTAATCACCAACGTGAATGATACCCAACCCAAAATTCAGAGACAGATAACCATAGATAACTAACAAATGCATTTCCAGGTCTGGGACTCCTGCCTTAAATGAATCAGAGAACTGTTTTCAGTCAAATGGCTTTGTATGCATTTAATTTAAATGCGAAATACAATGTGAGTTATTGGTTTATTGATTGATTGCTTGATTGAGTCAGCTGAGTAGTCCAATATCAATTGAATAATTTGCCTTTCAAAAATTTTTAAATTAGTGTAAAACTGAGGAAAACATTGCCTCCTAGTACTTCTATGTCAAATAGTTGTGTTTCAACAATTACAGTAGACAAATAAATAATGGTAGATACAGCTTCCTCTCACATTGTGATGAATAATAAAAATATATACAGCAACACTGTAAATAACAAATGCAAACAATCACTGATACGCAGAATTATGCAAAAGCATACAATTTACAATCAGACCACAGGATAAATAGCTGAGCATGTCTTCTGGTATGAGTGTGATCTGGGATGTTCTTGGCAGAGGATTTCATTTCAGGATGAGCACATGGTTAATGATGCAGATGTACCACATGCTCTGACAATCGAGGGTCAGGGCTGAACGGTGAATGTAAACAGGACAAACGACACAATGATATTAACAACATAACACAATATGATATAAAGCCCAGCAGAACTGGCACAAACAAGAGACACTGAATCCAAGTGTCTTCTCTGGAGCAATTTTTTCTTCCCCTTTCTCTCTTACCTGGCTTCAGCCCATTCCTGTTAAATGTTAACCTTAAAGGGCGCCTTCAAAGCACAAACCTTGACAAGCGTGACAGGAAAGCTTCTCTCAGGCTAGCTGACCCTGGAAGGAGCCGATGGCATCACCCGGAGTGTCCCGAGGTGCAACACATTTATTTTGTGTGTGTTTTCTCAATTTCCCTCACAATGCATTTTCAAACTGGAACATATTCAGCTAGAATGCCAGCAAACAGTTTAAGTCAGCAAAGAGCACCCAAAGGAGAATGACATCAGCACCAAACATAATTCTAATTTCTCTTCAGTCTCTAGAGAAGCTTGTTCCACATCAAGCCAGTTCCATCAACCAGCTTTACCTGCACAGTGTAATTGTTTGCCCAGGATGTTTATATGCGCTTAGGTTTGGAAGCTGTATGTGGTGAAATGGTGAAGGGGGCGGGCACATTCGCATGGTGCAGTGCAGCACTGAGAGCTGAGGACATAACAAAGATGGCACCTTTGTTAGCACAGGCCATCCACTTCATGTTGTCAGCGAAGACTGATTCTCTTCCAATCAGATAGGGGAATATACGGATCTGCAGGTGACAGCATATACTCCTCAACTGCGGTCACCTACGCTTAGATAATAAAAGTACTTGCAGTATGCACAATAAATGCATGGATGTTTATTAATAACATCCTAGGAACTTAAATTTCACAGATACACACACAGTATTTTCATTTCAAATGAATAAAACTGAAAATTTTAAAATAAATAAAACTTTTCTTTTAATTGAAACTATTTTAGATGTTTAACAGTTATAGGAAATATTAACATCTGATTAACATTTTTTAAACAGTGTATTTTTGTTTCAAATTAGTGAAACATTAAAATTATTAATTACCAACTGTAGTTAAATGAAACAAATGTCAAAAAGTAATCAAAATAATTTATGAGATTGTTATGCAACAAGAGGTCTAATAATGATATTTTGTAATAATGTGAGACATCATAAAGGCCATGGCCATAAAGGTGACAGGAGAATTTTACTTTAACATAGGGGGATTGTGTCCCCCTAATATTAAGAGATAGTCTGATCATCAGTTGCAAAATTCATCAGGTCAGACAGTGTCCCAAATGCTAAGATGAAACCAGCTAGGTATAGCAGCTAATATGTGTGGGAAATACAAGAATTGGGCAGGGATAGTAAGCTCACTTGTACATCCAGACATGTCCTGAGCAGTTTCAGTCACTTACCTTTCTATCTGGCCAATTGTACTTTTCAAAGACGGTATCATAGGTTTCTGTCGCACCATCAGTGACCAGCATAATGGCCTGACTGCAGAAACTGCCTCTTCCACTTTGATTGAACTGGAAATGCACAAAATTACATAAAAACTACATGCATACATAAGGATAGAAAGCTTGGCCGGGTTACCTAATTTGGAAATGAATGCAATTAAAAATAAAAAAAAAAACAAATAAATATGTATGTATGTATAATTCAAATATACAGCACCATTTTATAATTTTCTGAAAGAAGTAAATGCTTCATTCTTCACGTCGATGTATTCTACCATGCAATTAAATTAAAAAATGTGAATTAATAAGGCATCCTGTTTGAAGTTTTCCCTACCTTGTGGCCTGTGCTTCCTAGAACAGGTGCCCTAGATAACAGTGAGGAAAATGGATGGATGGATGGATGCACATACCTCTTTTAGGAGGGTGAATGCCTCGGTTAAAGCATTCCCCAATAGGCCTGTCCCTTTTGCAAACAGCTTGTCTAGATGTTCCCGGAAATGCTGTTTAAGAAAAGTGTGGAAAAACATCTCATCACACAGAAAATACCGACACGACACACAAACACAGCTTCTGTGTCCCCAATGAGCCGTATGCATATTTACTCTAGAATTTGGTTATGAAAAACAACAGATATTACCAATGTATCTGTGTAGTCCTAATGACATCAATGGTTTGATGTGGCAGCATATAAAAACAAAAAATTAGAACTAATATTCATGCTAAACAGAAAACATGATTTATGGGACGTTCCACTGGAAACCTACATTTCCACTTCTAAAAATCTTGGGGGGGAAAAATCTTTTTCTTCATTCTGAACATATATGTATGAACATATATGTAATTAATTTATACATCACATTAAAAACAACCAGTACATAAACCAGTACATTTGCAACATTTTAACAGAATTAAGCTAGTCCCCCTTTATTTTCTTTCCTTTTCCTAAATGGTTAATTTTTACATCATCATGTCCTGTATGAATGGACAGTCTTGTTATGTATTTTGGTGATGCAGGAAAAGTTATGTTTTGTATTCTGTAATTAAGTTTTGGTAAGCATTCCTATTTCAAATTATTAATATGATTTTAATGATAATGCGGTAAATATTCATCCACAATAATTCATTAGAATATGACTGACATCTGATATAGTATAGAAACCATATGTAATGTAACAATTAATTGAAATAATTACAGTCATGATTACTCAAAGCCAGTATAAATTACAATATACATATTGTATATGTGATTTGGAATATTATTAATATAAAATGTACAGCCTCAAAATCAGTGCTACTGTATGTAGGCCTGGATAAAAGAGGAACCAAATTCAAAATGTTTGTTTATGAGCAAATTTATGGTGTTAAGTCTGTTTATTCAAATAATGTTCTAATATGTTATGTGCTAAAACACATTTAATGCAATAAAGGTAATAAAAAGGCTGTTTAATTGCCATTCAGCATTAACTTCCTAGTGTAAAAACTGCTAGCATGCAAGCCAGGAACCTTTCCAGACATGTTTCGGATTTACAACATTTAATTCTTTTCTGGGATATTTTAATATGACAAGTCCTAGCCCTTTAGCTCGCCCTCATCAAAAGAAAAACATATAAAAACAAACTTAAAATCATACAATTCAATGATCAATATCAGCATAATATTCATAACCTAAAAGGCGTATTTCATTTTTTTAATAAAAGTTTGTTTTATCATAATAAAGGTATGAAAGATGTAGCTCCTATTCAGCATTTTTCAGGATTTGTAATTTGTAAAGTGTTTTTAATAAAGAAAAAAAAACACCTGAGAACCTAATGAATGGGATTACAGAAACACTCACAGAAATTAACCACCTTGCCAGTTTTCAACATTTATGCATTATACAAGTTCTATTCACTGTAACA
>JAODKN010000127.1:12815635-12837607 GCA_026774425.1 Petrocephalus zakoni | reverse complement strand
TGATACAGAATTGGGCAAAACCTGAACAATGAAGATAAAATTTCTGCCCGAGTATCAATTCCTGCAGCTGAGATTGGTGATGAACATGGCATGACAGACTGATGGGATCATTCCACAGGCTGCCTTCACCTCAACCCAGAGAAATTTGACCTAACTGTCTTCATTAACCTATGCAAAGTAGCCCATCAGACATGATCAGAAATTTGAGAAATAATCAGACAAGATACACGTTGTTTAACTGCCATACATTTTTTCTTATTAGCTTTAAAATATATATGTATTCATTTACTACTATATTTATTGTCTACCTTTAGCCTCTCACTGATCTCCAGCTGCCCATTGACAAACTGCTAGACAAAAGCCTAAATTAAATGAAACCTTTTCAGTTGTCAGGTGCCTCAGCACTGTCTAGAGACACCTCATAATGAAGTGTGGCCCGAAACATGCAGCCGTTACCAGAAAGCCGGGCCCATAAACAATCCTCTGATAGCTAATGACACGGCTGGCTGCTTCCACAGCCCAAAGGCGAGAGCAGGCAGAGGGAGCGCTCCCTGGCAGTCAGGACAGGTAGTGTAATTAAAAGCTGGCCGACGCAAGGGCTTCTTCAACACCATTTTCATAGGCTGGGACAAACCGTTATTGATCTATATGGGCAGAACTGATCCTGGAGGATTTCTCTGGAAAACAGATTTTTGTTTTATATGGTGTAACAGACTGTTTACACCATACTTAACAATACACTCTTGAATGTGCCCCCTTTTGTAGATGTATACTCCATCCCTGAGAAGGCACACACACACACACACGCACACACACGCATATATAGACAGACACATTCTTTAAGTTTGCAAGGTAATTCTGGTACAGATGACAACATTTACATATATTATGTTAATGTCATCAGTAACATTTTATAATCTTTTGCCCTAGATAAATACCTTAAGGTGTTTCTCAAAATTAAATTGTATATTGAATATTTCATGGAATGCTAGTCAAGAGTCACGATGCCAGATGCATTAAGGTCATCTTGAAGGCAACTGAGAGGAAGGCACAATTTCTATTTGATATATTAAAACACTGCTGTACACCGTAAGTAATTATTTTCACTTAAATTATCAATGATTAGTGGTGTTGCTGAGACCAACTCACACACACATACACAGCTTCAATAAACAACTACACCATTGTCCTTTTGTACAGGAAACCACTCTATGTACAAAAAAGTATTTTCACAATGATATAGATGAGACAGATTAGATCAAATTCCCAAAAGTGCACAGAAATCCTAAACAGACTGTTGAGTGTATAACCACAGATAGACCAAAAACATCTGAAATCTTTGCAAAAAATCTCTTAAAAACAAAAGAAGATACAATCTTCACAGCAGAGCAACTCTTGATGAAGGGAAAAATTTAATACCATTCATGCATGGCTGGTCCATACAGGCATGATGAAGGATGCTCTGGACAGTCAACTCAAGCCATATCAGTCATGATAACAAAAGTAAATATTGATAGCAATGAACCATACTTGCACAACCATTCTTGTCCACTGAATTGCATTTAGACTGCCATGTTAAAGTCCCGAGTACTGATACTGTTCAAAGGGTGAATGTTGGGTCATTCCCATTCCCAAGTTCAAATTCAAGATCAAATTCAGCTATTTGTTTTATGGGGGCGTGCATGAAGACTGCATGTAGGTCACTATATGCAGACAATGAACCAGGGGATAGTTGGTGCAGCTCCACCGCTGTGGGTGGCTTACCTGCAGGTCCGGGTCCTCCACATGCTGGAGATGGGCCAGCTCAGCAGCGTCCACTAAGCGCTGGTGGGGGTAGAAATGACAGTGAAACATCCTTCATGGTGCACGCAGAGAGCACCTCACATTAACAAAAAAAAGCAGGATGAAAGATGGGAATGGTCAGGGCGGGGATGGAAGATGCATACAGCGTGTTGTGGGAGGAAATGGGAAGCGAGGTGACTGACACAATCTTACTCTCACTGCCGATGCTTTTTTACGGAATATGTCCTCCATGCTCTCAGCCAGCTTCTTTACCAGTCTCGCTCCATCGATTTCTTCAATGCGAACTGATTTTTCATACTCCTTATATTTCTGTGTGGAAAAAGGAGGGAGGCTTTTTCACCACTAAGATTAGATGTACCAACACAGAGAATGTGTGCAATACAAATTGTAGTCTGTTACTCAAACACACCTATATAATGTAAATGTACATGTACATCTTTTAACAGATAATGGTATGAGCTTCCCAAGAGTCAAACTGGAATACCTAAAACATACATATAAACGGAGAAACTAAAAATATGTTATCTGTCCGCCTAACAAATTTGAGCACTTAATGGAGTAAAAGATGCTTAGTCCAAAATGTTCATTTCAGTAGGGTATTGTTATATTTACAATGGGGACCATAAGGATATAGTTTACACTAGAAATAAACACCATGCAAGTAACATTCCACATATACAGTAGGGTTTCAAAGGTAGGAGATTTTCATGGTATGATAATCTTTTCAGGAAATATCACATTTTCACTGAATCATGGTATAGAATATTTCACAATTATTATTAACATTAGTATATTATTAACAGACAGACATTTCTTCAAATAAGCGGGGTCAGACAGGAACAACAGGAGTTAAGGGTTTACTCAGTGGTCCAACAGCCAGATCACTATACCAAGTCTGAGATCTGAATCAGTGACCTTCAGATCACAGGCAGAGCATCCTAACCTGCAGAGCCACGCTGTACCCTCACAGAAGAAGGTGACCCTACACTCTACATGCTCTGAAGCTCCACTGAAGGAGAAGGTGACCCTGCATTCCACATACCCTAAAGATCCACTAAAGGAGAAGGTGACCCTGCATTCCACATACCCTAAAGCTCCATTGAAGGAGAAGGTGACCCTACACTCCACAAACCCTAAAGCTCCACCGAAGAAAAAGGTGACCCTACACTCCACAAACCCTAAAGCTCCACTGAAGGAGAAGGTGACCCTGCATTCCACATACCCTAAAGATCCACTAAAGGAGAAGGTGACCCTGCATTGCACATACCCTTAAGCTCCACTGAAGGTGGCTTTGTGAGTGTTTTCACTGGTCCCAGAAAGCTGCTCTTCAGGCCAGCCTCCGGCTGAGTGGACAGGCTTCCCAGGGTTTTGCTGGACCTCCGGACCACTCTCAAGCAAGACCTACAAACTTCATCGGCCGAGTTAGTCTACGGGCAGACTCTGCGAGTCTTTTGTGACCTGTTCTAGTTGAGTGGCACAGCCTCCCTGCAAGTTGTGCTTGTCTGTTTTTGTCAGTTCTGGAGGAGCGTGTGTAGGGGCTCCTGCTAATTAGGCAGAATTCACCTTCTCCCTTACCCATGCCCATGCGCAGAAGAGATGATGTTCACACATACTCAAGCCGGGAGTGGGTGGGCGCGGGCTTCCGCTGTGCTTTGTGTAGTCGGGTTAAAGATACCTGTTTTTTGGCACCCAGTTTGTGGTTGCTACCTCTTTCCCTTTTTCTGCCACACCGCGGCTCCACACCCTCTTAATCTGTATTTGTCTGGAAGTTCTTTTGAAAAAATCGCTAGAGAATAATATATAGAGAACACCCTGAAACACCCAGGAACAGAAATGCATCTTTCTGACATTTTTCCATAATGTTCTTACCCCTGCAGACTAAAAGTTTTCACCTTGAAGACTAAATAAGGTATCCCGGGTACTGCCTGTAGTCTGGAGTATTAAGTGACCTGAGCAGTCGTTGGGACCTCTTTCTAATTATAAATCCCCTTAACAAACCTGCTTATTGGGATTAACCTGTGACACTGGCGGTGTACTTTGCTTATCTCTCTTATACGTGGTTTCACAACGTCTCTTGTTTATATCACCTCTTTAAATATGCTCAAGGTCATTAGTGATTTTATATGCATTTTATATAATAGTGATTAAGGTTTGTTATAGAGGCACAATTTATATGAGACGATTTAGGATTATGTTAGTATTGGAGTGTTGTTATTAGCATTGTTTTTACTTTCAGAGACCTGAAATTACAACACAGTACTGCTGCAATCCGTCATGCAGTATGAGTGAGTACCCTTACGGGTACGGACAGAAGCCTCCTGTTTCCCGTTTTCTTACTGCAGACAAGGCAGTAATGTACTGCATAAGAGCATTGGCTGCTAGTCAGGTGGAACAAGTAGTTTCACGCCTGGTGTGCTGCGAAACCCTCCAAAAGTCCTCTGCACACACAACTGCGGGGACTACCACTAGAGAACACCCCTATCAATACTCCTAATTACAATTTGAATGGAGACGAGGACTCCTGAGTGGTGACACCAATGACAGGAACATCTGATGGGTTCTTCTAATTCCCCGCCATCAGCTGGTGTAGCTAATACACTGTAAAGCACATAATGGTAACTCATAGCCCCCATGTTTGTACATCGCTGGGCCTACTGAGGAAAATGAAGGCTGCGGAGGGCTTTGCCAAGGCCAGCTTTCTTCAAACTGAGCTGAAAACAATAAAGCCAGCAAAAAACTAAAATGAATGTTTAGGCTGTTTAGTTAGTTTTGGCCAACCATCAGCCATTTATCGTTTCAATAATGTGCATTACAATATTATGTAATACAATATAATTCCATCTATCCATTTTCCATGTTTATCCCTACCCCTGATCGCATAATGACAGTGAGCCTGAAACCCATACCAGATAGTGCAGCACACACAGTAGGGGTCACCTGGGATGTAATGCCAGTGCAGCACACTCAGTAGGGGTCACCCTGGATGTAATGCCAGTGCAGGACACACAAAGACACAGACAGAATGACACAATGGGCAGAAGAAACATCAACTATCGCCAAACCTAGAGAGATCTAAGCAAAGGGATTCTACAGAAATGCTGAGGCAACAAGCAAATTCCACACACACATACACAGAGCCAGTGAGGGAATCAGACAGACAACCCTGAAGATGTGAGGCCACTTTGCAGCCCTACAATGTACAGTATAATTTGAACAATTATTTATTTCACTATAATGCATATGTACAACACGGTATCCAATGCTTTACTGCAGTACCCCAACCATTTTATGAATCAAAATTGAAAAACTTTTAAATATATTTAGGGTACTTATAATAGAATCCATTTTCCAGAGATGCAGTTTGTTTGATAGCTACTAGAGATGGGAAACAAAAACATTTTAAAGTATTTTGTTACAAAGTAGAAATACTGACTCATCCACAGAATAAACTGGTGTAAGAAAATGTAATATGTCATTTGAAAATACAAAAATACATGTAAAATAGTAACAGTACATGACAATTACGTGTGCCATTGCAGCCCTATTAATATGTACTATTTACAAAATTTACAGCTTTCCGTAACCTTAAACAGAATAATAATTTTGTGATTTGCATGTTTTACAGTGTTAATTGTGAAATGAAAAATTACTTTTGTAACATTAGTAATGTAATAAGAGCCGAACAGGCTGCATCTACTACAGTGGGCTGGGGTTCGGTGGATCTGGGAGACAGAACCACGATACAGATATTCACAACTGCGGTTTCGGTCTTGGATTTAGAACCATTACACCCGGTCTTTCCCACAGAATTAGTGCTGGTGGCTGACAGGAGTGCTGGTGCGTGCATGTGCATGGGCAAGGAGGCAGACCAACGTATGAATTTGTTTTACAGTAGGGTGCCGAACATTTGCAAACTCAAAGAATAAACTTTTTTATATATACACTAAAATAAAGAAAAAAAAGAAAAAAAAAACAGTGGTTGTGATTCATGTAATACAGACACTCCTCAATTAAAGACTGAGACTAGGTCATTAACCAAATTGTTCGATAAGTGAGGAGCTACCCCGTACTGATATTTCAAGCTTACTGTACTGGTAGTAGGTTTGTGTCAAACATTTTTAGGTATTCTTTCAAGCGAAGGGGACAAATCGTCATTGTTGACACACCACATCACACAGTGCCCAACAATGAAATTGCATTTAACCCGCAGGTGACATTGTGACATAGCAGCGGGCAGCTAAATCAGCACCCGGGGAGCAGTGCTTGGGGGAAGTACCTTGCTCAGGGTACCTCAATGGTACCTTGCCAGGGACATGAACCAGCAATCTTTCGATCAGAGAAGCACTTCCATAATCATTAGACCACCACTGCCCCTAATGTCACCTGGGCACCATTTATAACATTTTGTGTATATTTATGCATTTTTATACAGGAGTGTACTGTATACCATAATAAACAGAAGAAACCAGCTGCAATATACATTACTTATTTATAGACAAAATATGTAGTGTTTGAGATCGTGAATGCTGGTGTAGTGAATGCTGACTGACTCCGGGAACGAGATTGAGTTCTCGTACAGCGCACAATTACGATTGGCTGGAGAGCTGCTTGTAAGTCTGTGTGGTCATTAACTAGCTGCCTAGCAAGTTAATTCACAAGTTCTAGAGCACAGCACTGCTGTTTGCTAATTTCTGTCCTATAGTGACATTTAGCCAACGCCGGTGATAGATTATATTTAAACGTCTGTAAGCCTGGTGATGAAGGTTCTAAAAATTTCAGAAAATAAATAAACAAATAAAACTTTTAAAATTTGAAGTATTTTAAATGCAAAAAGTACAATATCTCAAAGTATTTTGTTACAAATTACAACTGATTTTTTGTCCAGCAAAATACATATGACAAAATACTTTAGTATAATTAAATACACATTTTAAAAACATTTTATTTAAATATTGCCCATCTCCATGGCATGTACATAATTTAAAAATTTTAGGTTTATTAAAAGGGTGATCCATTACTATTTGTTAAAATTTCATGTTCAAAAAAACATTACTTTCTGAACAGACCTTGCAGAAAATCATTGTGTTATGGCACAGCATTACGGAAGGATGATCCACAGGGCAGCTTAAGAATACAGAGGAAACTTTATAAACTGAACTTAAAAAAAAGGGACCGTGAGGGGCCAAACAAAGGCAGAAGGGCAAAACGAGCACTGAACTGGCAGGAACTGAACAGGAATAACTAACACCAAATTAAAACGAATACCAAAGAGGATCCAGACACTGGCAAGAATCACGTGCAGGGACAACACAATGCGTACCAAACACAATGCGTACCAAACGCAATGCCCCACATACAATGACTAACTGAGGAACAAGGACAAGAACAGGCACAGATAATAAGTGCAAAATAATAGACAGGTGTGAGCCATTGACATTATACCAAACACTATAAACTAAGAGTAATGAGAAGTAGGTTAGGGCTTTTACAGTACAACCAAACACTAGGGCTATACTTGGTAGAGGAACAAAGATCCACATAAATTCCAAAGAACAATCTAGCCAGACTCTCTTCAACATGAGGAGCAGGGGCTACTATGAGGCTACAACCACGGAGGAAAGAACAGGATGGCCAGTGACACCTGCTGCCCAAATGGGGAAACAAGCCAGAACAGAACAAGGCAGGGACATTGCACCAGTTTATAAAGTCTCACTTTTAAATCATTTAATTGTATAGCAATATTCTGTAACATACACTATGAAAGTTCACGATTATGAGAAAGCTCACAGAAATACAGTACATGCTGCTGTAGAGGTCATGAGATCACTGGCCGTCCTGTAGGATGCTTACATTTCTGTGTGCCACACACATCCTCTGGGATTTTGTGATATTTGCGGGCATTTGTCCGCAGCGCCTAAGGTTAGACTGACACAAGCCCCATTAAACGGCCATTAAATTCCGAAGGGGGAGGGAAAAGGGGAAAGCATGGATGTGGCAGGTCTCATCTGTAATTTGCTACAAACAGTGGTAGTGCTCAGCATTCCCAGGTATTAATACACTTAGGGTATTAATTGAAAGACACAACTGGGTTTCACTTTTGTATTGAGTATCTTTATGTCACTAAGCAGTTATGATGTGAAACCATATATGGCAGGTCGATGATGAATGTATTTGAATCTATTCCTGTAAAACCAAATGCGGCATATGTTCCTTCACCAAGCCAACCCACCCTGAGCGTTAAGCATAGTGATGTACTGAGAGGCAGCCATCATATCTGCAGTCCTACGGGGTCACACTGGGTCGTATCTCCAATCGCTTGCATTGACCACAAAGCTCCTCTATTCAGTTATATGGTATCATGCTCTATTCAGGTGGCAATTTCCTCTGTCAAAAACACAGGGAAACACATACCAGAGGCATCTGTCAAACCAAACATATTTTATTCATATTTTTGCAAATTGCATTAAAAGTTGCAAAACACTGAACCGTCCATATCATCATCTATTAGACAATTAAAAATGTATGAGTTTTATAGAGTTTTATGACTGTAGCCAAAGACGGGACTGGTACACAAAAAGATTACAATTTGTAAAACTGGTGAGACTGGTTAATAAAAGTAATTTTTTTTCATAATTAATTGCTAGTCATGGCCTCTTTCCAAACCTTAATTATATGATGTTGTATCTGTTGAAGGTTCGTAATGAGTCGTGTATGTCATTAGCGTTACAGTGATTCAGTGAATCCTGCCTGGTGTTATTGTTATGTTGTGACTATGAAATACAGCTCTGGTCAGTGTTATAGTGCTACATTGAGGACCAGCCTTCAGCGTTGCAGAGAGTGGGAAGTGGAGTGAGTCCCAAACAGGCACACAGCTCTGCATTCCAGTCTGCAGGGGCTGTCCAAGTGCAGTAAGAGCCTGTATGTTAAACCAAAATGAGAATGAGAATGAGGTCGTTTAATGGCCCGTGACAACGACTGAACTGAATCGATCTGCCATAGAGACTGAGAGAGGCAGCAGAGTCATGCGACTGAGGGCTTATGTCATTCTCAAATTCTTTATGCGGCGTCCTGTTGTTGCTGGTTATTTGGGGTTTAATGCATACTCCGCATGGAAGAAACCACCTCCAAAGTAATGTCAATTTCCCAGACCTAAGGCTAGCTGGCGTTTGACACAAAGCTTGCAGAAAATGAGCCATATTATCTGTATCGACGGGAAGCTTTCAGTCATAGAAACAAATTGGTAACATGCCTTGTGGAGACGTACCTTTTGCAGGAGCTGAGAGCCTGAATATTTGGCGGAAATGGATTTGATTTCACCTCCAAAAGCAGAGGCCCATAGCTTAACCCTAGATGGAGAACCATCAACAAAGATTGCAGGAACATCATGACGTTCTCATCGTGTTCAAGGAAAATATATGGCAGTTCAAATACATTGTGCTTTCATTTCCTATGTGTTACAATTTTGTGCAAATTACAATAAATACAATGTAGTAGTAGTAGTTTTTATGTACTTTATATCATAAATAATATTGTAGAATACAGGAAATTTACTGCAGATGAAATTTGCGTAACTGCAAAGCATTTCATAACTGTGGACTAATAACGACCAAGAAGAATTCATGTTTCTGTCCAGCAGCAAAGGTCTTAAGACACTTCGCCCAGACACCAAATTCTCCTAAGGTTTTTCACGAGCAGACTTAGAAGAAGAATATTTATGTTTCATATGAGTCTGCTGTGTTACAAAATAAAGTAAATAAATAATACATTTCTTGCATAGTGTTTTTTTTGCCAAATTCATAGAATAGTTCTTAAACTTATTGTTTGAATTAAATCTGTCAGCAAAATAAAAAATAAACCATTGTAGATAATAACTGAAGACTTACATGGACAAGGGTATGCCTTGCTCTGCTGCAACTCCATCAGTTCCTGTCAGGCCAAAAGTCAGCCAAAGGAACAGTAAGCAGGCATGAAATGTTTGGGTGCAGAAAGACCTTGAGTTCCCCAACATCTTCATGCCCATTCCAGCGGTCAGTCTTAGGCTTGCTGGTTTCCAGATTTTTCAGCAGTCCGCCCTGAAGTGGACTCAGCACGAATACATCCTTACTTCTTAATCATACTGTGTATTCCAGCGGGTTCTGAGAAGAAGCATCCCACAATATCCTGCCTGATATACGGAAGTTCTCTGTGTATGTATTTTGTATGTGTGTGCTCTGCACGCCCAGTATAGTAAATAAATCCCATATAATGAGAAAATCCCAAATAGCACTGCTCTGAGATACAAAGGACTCACTACTGTGGGTCATCGAAACTCCCATTTCAGCAGGAAGAAATAGTGGAGGCTGAGGGAGAGAGAGAGAGAAAGAGAGAGAGAGATGGGGGGGCAAATTAACTATGTGCTTTCCCGGTGAATGAATGAGACATTAGTGGGTACATTCAAGCATCTGCAATACCACCGTTCAGATGGAGGTATTTGCCAGGTTACCGCATCAGAAAAGTACAATAAAATAGCCGGTTAAACGACTGCGAAAAAAACACGTTTCCCGGAGCTCCTGATCGCGAAGTGAAACGGAAATGTATGCTTAAAATTAAGTTGACGTTTTCCATTAAATTTACAACGTAACGAATTCAACTACTGTGTCGCAATTTTGAAAGGGGTCTGACACTTTTCAGCCTTTCAGTGAGGTACTAAATTAAAAATGAAGGTAGTATAAATAGCATATTGAAACGTTATAATAATGAAATTAAGTTTAATTACTCGAAATGATACATACATGATATATATATATATATATATCCCCCAGAAATTTTCGTAGGGTACGTTCGCTGCTGTTATTCTGCGAAGCATGTCCTACATCCTATACAGAAAACGGTGTGCGCATTTCAGACATTGCATAGCACAAAGTACCGGATCTGCTGTGACTATTTTAATATCTATAGTGCAATAACTTGCAGTGTAACGATACCATATGTGTTTATTCACCAAAGCGGGATCCACCACATACTACTTCATTAATAACTTGTCCAGTTATTTCAATATACAAATCGCCAGCAGTTACATTTTATAAGCTACGCCAAATACACAATATGGAGAGTGCATCTATAAAATTCATGAGTTTGGCTTGGCAAAAAATATTAAAATAAAAACATCATATGGATCCATAAATGCATTTGCCTTAAAGGAACATTCCTTTTTGTCCTTACAAACTGACAGGAAAAATCTGCTGATGTAGTTTCTCGGTGGAAAAAGCAACGTTGCATAATCCCCAATGCAACCTACCGTTCAATGTTCTTAATCTATTATTTGAACGTGGGCACACGGTGCGGAAAATGGCTTGCCAAGTCAACCAAAACCGTAAGCAGATCCATATTCCCGGTGGAGAACAGTCCAGTTAGACCGTGTCCAGTTGCATTTGCCTCATTTATAGTGACTGCAACACTATAGAAAATGATGCTTTTATTACTATTTTTCAAAAAAAAAAAAAAAAAAAAAAACTACATGAAGGTGGACACGAGACCACATAGCCTAACATATATCCAAGTAGACTGCATGGGCCACGTAGCGTTGATGCATTTTTTTCCTGCTTAAACAGCTAAATATTTCGTGTTTACATTTTACCGAAAGACACATCTCAAATTTGCAGACAGTAACAGCAATCTGGTGGAAATTTTATAACAAGGTCTACTGATCACTCCCTTGAAATGGAGTCGTTTCCAAAAGTGATTCGTTTTTTTCGGTGAAATTTTGTGGCAATAACCAGATAAAATCCTTATGTTGTTCATTGCCCTTGTTGATCAAGTAAAAATTTGGCATTTTCATTGTGTATTTAAGTGCATCGATTGTATTGTCTGTGCCCGCATAAAACTACTTCATATCCTATCCTTAATTTTACTTAATTACAATTGAGGACCCTAGCCATGTACGCAGAAAACCTTTAATAAATGCTGAAAAGTAAGCGCTTTCGTCAACTTTACTGGCCTGATACATAAACCGGGGTGCGTTTCCCAAAAGCGTAGCTGCTACTATACGTACCATGGCTGGACCCATTCAACTGAATGAATCTAAGGGGAGCTTGGGAAAACGCACCCCGGGTCGGACCGCGACATGGGATTTTAGATACAGGAACATAACACAGCTTTAAATATCGATTGCAGGTCAAACTGTTCGAAGTACAATATTATCTAGTATACCATACTGACGAAAGGCGAATGATACATCTGTAATGTCAAAAGTTAGCTTTACTCAGGCTATTGGTTGGGTAAATGAAATTGAAGTTGCATAAAATATGTCCATTTTGTTTTTTCATCAAAAATATTTATACGCAGGGTAAAATAATTTGCATGTTAATAATTTATAAATGTTAAATTTCAATCTGCAGTAAATTTCCTGTATTCTTCAATTTCAAATGATACAGACAATTCAGACAAGTTGGTATATTTACTGTAAAATGGCATTCTCGAAAAGACAATATTTAAATCCAATATTTATTTTTTTGTTGATTTTGAAAAGATAAAACGCAACACACTCTGCCTGCACAAGTTTTCAGGAATCTTTACATCAATCACAAGTTAAATTAAGATTGACATGAAGCACTCTTTATGATATCTAAATTCATATTTCTATGCAGCACCCCCCCCCCCCCAAAGTGGTCTATAGTTGTTATGCTTTAAATAAGATGCTAATACCTTGCCCACTCAAGAGATGATGAGGATGTCATATATCTAAGCAAACAGAAAGAGCCGCACTGAGCTTTGTGTGGGCTGCCTGCCATCACTCAGGTTTCCTCCCACAGTCCAAAAATATGAGGGTTAGGTGACTTTAGATTGCGTCTAAATTGCTGATAGGCTTTGACTGTGTGTGTCCTGTTTTGAACTAGCATCCTGTGCAGAGTGCAGCTCACCTAATTTTCTGTGTTTCCTGGCATATTCTGAGGGCTCATTACAGTCCAGCTCTAGATAAGCTTACAGGAAATGTATGAATGTGAGAGTAGCCACAAAGTCCTGCACCTCATTGTCCTAAACTGTTCCTCTTTAAAGGATAAACGTCGCTGTCATGAATGTGTTCCTTTTAAATATTTCAATATGAGAAATATCCAACTGAAGGCTCCTGATGCCCCCACAACCGAGAAGGATAAGCACTTTCGGAAAATGGATGGATGGAAATATCCAAGTGATCAAAAACAGAATGAGACAGTTACTTAAATTAAGTTTCATTAAGATTCACCTGTGTCACCTTATTGGTTTTCAGTGGGACCAGAATATTATTGTGCAACAATCATGTCACAATATGCAGGATCTAAAATACATCCCATACAAACTACTGTAATACTTTATATAATTAACTAGTGTAATATGCAGAAGATCGATCAGTATACATAATTGTATTTATCTGCATTATGATGAGTAAAGGACATAAGACAAAACCCTGGCAAGGGACTTTATTTGCAAGAACGAGTGTGAACAAGCAACAGTAATGGAAGTAGTAGGGAACACAGGACCAGGGAGTACTTATTTACACAGCTAACCTGGGAGCATAAAAAGGCAGTTGAGAGTGTTTAGCAACGGGACAGGAAGGAGAGGAAAAACTGACCAGCACTGAGAGAAAACAAGAGGTTGTGCCAGGCATGACGGCTAAGACCTAGCACTCACCATGAAGACCTAACACTCACCATGAAGACCCAACTTCACTGGAATACCCATTATATTATAGAAGTTTAGAAACTTCTTCAACTAAAACCTTACCATTAGCTTGTTTCTTAAATAGAGGAAACCACAGAGCTATATACATTCCACATAAGAATGTTTGTTTCCTGATTATAATCTGTTTGTTATCCAGGCTCACAATGTTAAGGAAGACGGATAGATGGATCAAAAGCACCTGAAATGAATCTTAGGGTTAAAATTACTAAGTAGATAAACACCAAGCACTACATGAAGCTGATTTAATATTCAGAAAAAAATACATCTGTCCAGTACTCAACAGAATTTGTTTTTCTCAAATTTCTGAATGTTATAATACTTTATTTTATGAAATGTACGGAAAAAAACACTCTTTGTAAACAGGATGAACTTCCATATGGATTAAAAGCCCTTCTCACCCCAAAGGTAAAAGCTAATTAAACTAAATGGAAGTAATGGCCTATTGCAGAATACAAAAAAGATTGTACATCCATCTAGCAGCTTATCCTGATCAGGGACATGGGGTAAACAGTTTTGTCCAATAGTAATGTATTTAGACTTGAGGTAAGGCCAAGCCGAACCAGCAAAATATTAAGCAGTATTTATACATTGACTTGAAAGTTTCAAATATTTGGGTGCTTGTAAAAAGGTACATTGGCAGTTAAGCATGCGTAAGAAATTAAAATTTATCCATTAACATGTACAGAGAATGGGTTTCTATGTAGTAGTCCTCCATTATACATTAGAAAATCATGTACATATAAATGCAAAATCGAAAAGCCTAATTTCAGTCATCAAATTCCACAGCTTAATTCGCAGTGCAGAAATGCACACCTCCAGCCTACAGTGGGGACAATGTGTTTCTCTCGCTCTTCTCTTCTCTTCTCTTCCATTTATTCTCCTCTTACACATTAGTTCCTTCACTTTATGGACCGTATTATTAGTTGAGGGTGATGACCATGTCAGTTGTGGAGAGAGCTGATGGATCTCCAGTTACCATGGCTGCATTTTTGAGGAGGGTATTCAATGATTAGGCCAGTAATTACATCATAAATCAACACGACAGAGACGGTTTGTTAGGCTATAATGTGCTGATAAGAAGCAATAAGATTACACCAATTAATTGCCACAAAGAGATCTCTCCAAGTGGTTCCCCTAAGATATCGAATGTCATTCCACAGTATAGCACCTTCAGTTCTACTCTCATTACATGAAGCTGTGGCAGATTAAGTTAACAATCTTAAATAAATAAAACAAAATAAACAACTTCTTTTCCCATAGGGTGAAAAGGCAGCAGCTGTCCTCACTGAAGTGAACTGGCAACCAGAAGGACATTTTGGAAAGCAAGCTGTGAGTTGAGCCTCTGCTGAAAAAGATACTTCTGGAATGAGGGACGCATTTTAAGGTGTATGGCCATGCAATTATTTTCATTGAGGCTCTATTGCATTTCCTTTCATTTTCAGGTGTTCTGTGCACTACAGCTTTCAGACTGTGGATATGCTCTGCTGTTTTCCAGATGTCCCTGTTGTCTTGGTAACTGGATCTCATCTGTTCCCACTTCCATCTGCCTCTCCTCATTGCCCATCTAGGTCCCTGTGCAAGCAGAAGGGTGCACTGTTTATCCTGTAATGTGTGGATGTGAGGTCAGTGATCTGTAGAAGTGGTGTGAACATTGAAATTGAGCTTGATGGTTGCTGTGTGGAAATGAGATTAAAATACAGGAATCTGGAACTTAGGCATAACAATAGGTAGCAATGGTTAATCCAGCTAGATGCTAGATGTTTTCTGTGCTAATTTTAATGATTTATAACATAAAAATATTAACATTATTTTTTAAAAATATTTTTATTTCACTTGGTCAAGTGGTGCAAATTTTGTTGTGCTGAAGTATACATATTAAGTCTCATATACAAGGCAAGCAGCATTCTAGAGAATCACCACAATATTAAATATACTGTGAAATCACATTACTTTCACACATGTATTGCAGTGTCTCCTGAAAATTTTTAACTCCATGTCCTTATGAATTTGGGCTCATTAAAGGTTCTCAAATCATGGAGCTTAAAGCAGCTTCCAGGAAAGTCCTCACATTAAAAGTTCCTACACAAATATTGAACTTACATCATCTGGAGTACTGCAGGCTGACATATTGCATGTTCTTGTGAAAATTACTGGGCACCCGAATGGCCAAATCATATAAAATGCTTTTCCTGGGCTTTTCAAATCATATGGCTGGACAACTGTGTTCAAGAGTACCGAGAGAAATTGGCATTTTGAGATAAAACAGATTAGATCAGTGTGTTTCTGATTACTGGAGCTGATCTTTAGGTGCTTTTGAGTTTCAGAAAGATTGCATGAATGCTCCAGTTAGCACTTAACGTTCCAGCACAGCACTAAGCAACCTTCAGTTCAAAAACATGGCGGAATAACAGAGACGTTTTTCAGTCCTCTACTACACTTAGGTTGACTAAGATTCCAGAACATTGTATAATTGTGTAATTAATTTCTTCACTGCAGGACCCAGCAGTAGTCTCTGTATCTATCATCACTGAAGGTAGGTTTAAATTTTTATTTTGCCTGTCCTTAGACAAATAGCATCATGATCTCAGTGCACTTGTCCCCCATCATAAAACACCACAGTTTCCAGTAAAGCTACAATATTATTCTATATAAAATATATTATGCAGACAATTACAAAAGCATAATGTAAAAAAGTATTTGTAATCATACCGACAAACAAAGCCCAGTGTAACACATTAGGAGGAGCCCTTTTAGCAGATATTTAATCTCACTCAGAGCAGCATATCAGCTCTAGCAATATTAGACAGCACATCTGTTCTGCAGCCTTTCAGGTGCAAAAATCAGCTGACATCTAGTGGTCAAATACCAGTACCTCATATATGAGACATCACATCTGTTCTGCAGTTGTGAAATAGCAGTACCTCATACCATGGCTAAATGCTCATCCTACTGACAGTGGTGAGAACACCCCGAGGTATATTTTTTGTCATATCTCACAAGTGCTTTTTTATCATTCCCATTTTTTTTGGTCCCATTTTTATGTCAATCAGTTGGTTCCTAATGATGTCACATAATTGTTTTCTATTTCTGCTTTTATGGATGCTTTTTAAAAATACAAATGTTTTTGGGTGCCCGAGGACCCCCCCAGTTTAATACCCCTCTATGAATCGCCACCTTATTGTGGTGGAGGGGTTTGTGTGCCTTCATGACCCTAGGAATTATGTTGTCGGGGGCAATTGCCCATGGCTGCGTCTCCCAAGGCAAATTGGTCCTCGGTGAGCGGCCAGACTAAGTGCGGTTCATATCGACCCTTAAGATGAAAAGTAACAACGAGGACAGTGTTACCTTGCCCGGATTGGGAAGACCGGGCCTTGCCAGGCCTCTACCCATGGGGCTTCGACCAGGCATGGCCCGAACAACTAACATGGGTCCGTCCCCCTGTGGGCCCACCACCTGCAGGGGGAGTCGTGGGGGTTGGGTGCAATGTGGCTTGGGTGGCAGTAGAAGGCAGGGACCTCGGCGGCCCAATCATAGGTTACCAAAACTGGCTCTAGGTACATGGAATGTAACCTCTCTGGTGGTAAAGGAGCATGAGCTGCTGCAGGAGGTAGAGAGATACTGACTAGATATTGTCGGGCTCACCTCGATGCACGACTCGGACTCTGGAACCAAACTCCTGGAGAGGGGCTGGACTCCATTCTTGCCCATGGTAAGAGGCGCCAGGCTGTGGTGGTGCTATTTTTAGCCGTCTGGTTCAGTGCCAGTGTGTTGGATGAGAGGGTTGCCTCCCTTCGACTTTGTGTCAGGGGATGGGCTTTGATTCATCTGTGCGTACACGCCAAGCACCAGTCTGGAGTATCCGGCCTACTTGGAGGCCTTGGAGGGAGTGCTGGACGGCCCATGTCTGGGGACTACATTATTCTGCTGGGGGTCTTTTATGCTCATGTGGGTAATGACAGTGAAAGCTGGAAGGGTGTGGTCGGGAGAAATGGCTTGCCATTGCCTGGTGGTAAGCTGGATCCGATGGCAGGGGAAGATGCCAGATAGACCTGGTAGACCCAAACGCATAATGAGGGTGTGCTGGGAATGTCTGGTGGAGACCCCAGTCTGGGAGATCTTCAACTCACACCTCTGGCAGAACTTCTCTCCCGAGGGAGACAGGGGACATGGAGCCTGAATGGGATATGTTCCGGGACTCCATCGCTGAGGTGCGGGTGCTGAGCTGTGGCCGTAAGGTTGTTGGTGCCAGGCGTGGCAGCAACCCCTGAACCTGGTGGTGGACACCAACGGTAAAGGGAGCTGTCTGGCTGAAGAAGGAGGCCTTCAGGGCTTGGTTAGCCCATGGGACTCCAAAAGCAGCAGACGGCAGGAGGCGGCTCCGGCGGTTGCTGAAGCAAAAACTCAGATGTGGGAGGAGTTTTGTGAGGCTATGGAAAAGGACTTTTGGTCAGCCTTGAAAAGATTCTAGCAAACCATCAGGCGGCTGAGAAGGGGGAAGCAGGGCTTTGCCCATGCTATCTATAGCACGGGTGGGGAACTGTTGACCTCAACTGTGGATATAGTCAGGCGGTGGAAGGAACATTTTGAGGATCTCCTAAATCCCACTGATATGCTTTCCTCAGAGGAAGTAGAGCTTGAACACTCAGAGGAAGACTTGCCTATTTCTGGAACTGAGGTCACTGAAGTAGTCAAACAACTGCTTGGTGGTTGGTCTCTGGGGGTAGATGAGATTTGCCCTGAGTTCTTCAAAGCTTTTGATGTTGTGGGGCATCTTGGCTGACACGCCTATTCAACACTGCCTGGACGTTGGGGACAGTGCCTTTGGATTAGCCAGACAGGGGTGGTGGTCCCAATTTTCAAGAAAGGAGACTAGAGGATGTGTTCCAGCTTCAAGGGGATCACACTCCTCAGCTACCCTGGTAAGGTCTATACCGGGGTACTGGAAAGAAGGGTCCGTCCGTTGGTTGAACCTCGGATCCAGGAGGAGCAATGTGGATTCCATCCTGGTCTCAGAACACTGGACCATCTCTTCAACCTCACAAGGATACTGGCGGGTTTATGAGAGTTTGCCCCACCAGTCTACATGTAGTTTGTGGTTTTAGGAAAGGCATACGAGCGCTCCAGGAGTATGGGGTACAGGGCCTGTTATTGCAGGCCATCAGATCCCTGTACAAACAGAGTGAGAGTTTGGTTTGTATTGCCAGCAGTAAGTCAAACTTGTACCCGGTGGGTATTGGACTCTGCCAGGGCTGCCCTATATCACCAATTCTGTTCACGGTTTTTATAGACAGAATTTCTAGGTACAGCCAGGGGGTGGAGGGGGTCCAGTTTGGGTGCCTCTGGAACTCATCTTTGCTTTTTGTGGATGATGTGGTCTTGCTGGCATCATCGGGCTGTGTCCTGCAGCATGTGCTGGAGTGGTTTGCAGCTGAGTGTGAGGTGGTCGGGATGAGGATCAGCACATCCAAATCTGAGGGCATGGGTTCTCAATCAGAAAAAGGTGGACTGCCCTCTCCTGGTGGGGCAGGAGATACCTTCAGGAGTTAAGAGAATTTCTGCCGGAGGTGTGAGTTAAAGATCTGCCGGACAGAAGCCTCCGCCAGATGCTAGCATAATACGCTCACTATGCGTTTGGGTCTGCCAGGTCTATCTGGCATCTTCCCCCACCATCGGATTCAGCTCACAACCAGGGGGTGATCAGATGACAGCTCTGCCCCTGTCTTCACCCAAGGGTCCAAAATATGTGGACGCAGGCTGAATTATACGAGTAGGTTTTCGACTTCCTCACGGGCAGACCACAGATGGCGAAGTTGGATGGCTCTGTCTCCAACAGCATCACCCACAACACAGAAGCGCCTCAAGGATGCGTCCTCAGCCCACTGCTCTACACACTCTACACCCCCGACTGCGTAACCGTGCACAGCTCCAACTCCATCGTCAAGTTTGCAGACTAGACTGTGGTGCTGCGCTTCATCTCTAACAATGATGAAACAGCCTACAGAGAGGAGGTAGAAGACCTGGCATTGTGGTGTCTGCCTCCACCTGAACATTAGCAAGACCAAGGAGCTGGTGGTGGCCGTACAGCAGTGGTCCTACCCCACCATCAGCATCAACGGGACTGCAGTGGAGAGGGTGAGCAGTGTCAAGTACTTGGGTGTTCACATCTCTGAGGACCTGACCAAGGAAGCAAGGTATTACGGCACCCTGCACTACTAAGCAGTTTAGGGGATAGGGCACCATAATGATAAAATGAAAAAAAAGAGAAAATGCTCAACTACAAAAGTTTTTGTTATTTACAAATAACAAGGCCATAACAAACTTCAGGAGAGGGAACGGCTAAAATAACAAACCAAAACAGACTAACTATTTCGGAGTGGAACCAGCTTACCTCAAAAAAAAAAAAAACACAAAACAAACAAATAACAGAAACTACCCTCACTCCATAACTAACCAAAAACTGGACAAAAAAACAAACTCAAACAAAATGGCACCCAACTCTATACAAAACTCCCTAAAAGTGCAAGGGACTCACAAAGGCAGCGACTCCACCACCTGAGACAGCTGTTGAAATTTGGACTCTCTCCTGCGATCTTAAGGACTTTTTACTCTGGTGCTGTGGAGAGTTTTCTGACACAGAACACCACCTCCTGGTTTGGGAACAGCTGTGTCCAAGACATTAAGGGACTACAGAGAGTGATTCGGGTGGCAGATCGCTGCAGAAAATCAACTCTACCATCCCTCCAGGACATCTACACCAGGAGATGCAGGACCAAAGCAATCAGGATCATCAGAGACACATCTCACCCCAGTAACGAGCGTATCATGCTGAAATCAGGTAAATGCTTCAGGAGTCTTATGGCCAGAACAGAGCAACTCAGGAGGAGCTACTACACTCAGACTATAAGACTTCTTAACTAGGACATGCCACCACAGCTTGTACTAAATAAGTCTTAACTTAGTAAGCCTGACAGCACGTGTATTTCATGTTCTGTTGCCCATCTGCTGTTGTGTCTTAGTTATCTCTGCACTTTATTATGCACAATGATACCTTCACCACTTACATATAGAATAATGGATATTTTCTTCTATATATTTTGTACATTCTCATACATATATAGTTTGAATTAATTTGTCATGAAAAAGGCCTTTTAAGATAAGCTTATTAAGTAGCCAAAATTTATGTCAATGACGCTTTGACACTTCAAGAGTTTGCTTTCTTGCTAAGCTGCCTTGAGGCTTTCCCCATATTAAGGGATTAACCATCTTAAATGATTGTGAGGAAAACCACAAGTTGCTACAAAAGCTACCCGCATGGATTGGGTGTAGGTGGATAGTTAGATTGATAGCTTTATTTCCATTTGCATAGGTGCAGAACAGTACAAGCACATTGGAATTGTTGCGCATATCTCCCAGAGTTAGTTTTTTTAAGAGATAGAGACAGAAGAGAAGAAAAAATAAGAGCAGCAAACACACCAATTGCAGAACAAACGATTGTAAAATAGAAAATCACAAAAATAAGCCCTAATAAATAATAAATACTGTTTCCCCGAAAATAAGCCCTAGCATGATTTTTCAGGATACTCGTAAAAAATCCCTACTCCAAAAATAAGCCCTAGTTACTATACCATGGATCAGGCCTATGGAGTTATGTCACTATCGCATTGAATCACAGGGTAGTGGCGTCATATTTAGAGGAACACAAATAACCAGGGGGGCATTTACCAAAAGCTCCTGTTAGCAACTAACATAGTTTGACTCATTCAGTTACATGGTCCTAACCCTGTAAGATGCTATCCTAGTTAGCAAATATGCTTTTGGGAAACACACCCCAGATCTTCACACTAGAAGAAATGCGAAGATGGAGAAAGCGAAGAACAGTGAGAGGACACTGTACCGTAAGAAACTGAAGTGCGACACCAAGCAAATGTATTTGCAGAAGTGATCGTGATCAACAACGGCGACCCTTATGAGATGCCAGCAAACAAATGGACAAAGGATCCTGATGCGCTACCTCAGCTCTCTTATGGGGACATTGTCAACTAGCAAGTTTTTGGCATTAGTGCGTACACTTTTGAAGTTTAAAAATGACAAATCTCTTGAAGCACACGAACAGTTCACTGCAAGTTGGGTGCAAAACCTCTTCATTTTCAAGGATTTAACAGGACAGCAGAGATGGCTTGGGGAATCCTGCATGAAGAAGAGGCAAGAGCGGCACATGGTGTTGACAGCACTTTTATTGTTTGTATTTATTGGTTATTCATTGATGTTCACACTACTGCGGCACGTAGCTCATTGTTTACATAAGAACATAAGAAATTTACAATCGAGAGGAGGCCATTCGGCCCATCAAGCACGTTTGGGGAGCCTTCCACTCGTATCTCAGAGATGTTAAAATCTTGTCTAGCTCTGCATTACAGGAACAAGGATTTAGCTTGCACTACGCTATCAGGAAGACTATTCCATAGTCTAACT
>JAODKN010000127.1:12746017-12793849 GCA_026774425.1 Petrocephalus zakoni | reverse complement strand
TTGTGAAATACTCAGACCGGCCCGTCTGGCACCAACAACCATGCCACGCTCAAAATTGCTTAAATCACCTTTCTTTCTCATTCTGACATTCAGTTTGGAGTTCAGGAGATTGTCTTGACCAGGACCACACCCTTAAATGCATTGAAGCAACTGCCATGTGATTGGTTGATTAGATAATTGCATTAATGAGAAACTGAACAGGTGTTCCTAATAATCCTTTAGGTGAGTGTATATCATTAGCAGTATGGGGATAAAGGGAAGCTGAACTTGACTAAATTGATTCAGGAGTCCGAACATGTGATTATTGCAAGACATTATTGTGATAGGAACAGAGAAAAAAGCTGTGAAGAAGGGTACTTACATTCACTTCGGCGATTGCGATATCAACAACGCTACCCACTACTATTAAGGCATCGAAAGTGTTCCATGCATCAGTGAAATAGTGCTGTGTCAAAGAGGAGGAAGAAGAAGAAGGGACAGGAGGAAAAAAAGAGAGGAGAGGAAAAGGAGAAGTTCAGTTTGGTGATCCCAAGAATTCCCATGGAATTCCACCAGTGGATGACCGAGGCATGTGAGGGCCCTTTCTGGTGTGTCACATGACGGCTTGTCGAGGGAGGCAGTGTAACATGGCAGCAGGACCAGAAAGACAGCTCACACCTAGTCCGATTCCAGTTTCTAATCGGAAGCAGGTGCCCAGTAAGTGACAGAATAGAGGGTTCCCTGAGGCCAAGGCCTCGAGAGAGCCCCGAGAGACAGCAGATAGCTAAGGACAACAGCTTCAGTAAAGCTTAGCACCAGCGGTTTGCTCCAGGAGTGCAAGAGACGGGTGATAGGGGCTTCGGGCATGGCTATACTCACATGCATCTGGCCGAGGGTAATGTCTACAAGGCTCCCAACCACCACTAGGGCATCAAACACATTCCACGGTTCCCCAAAATAACCCTGTGTAATGCAGGAAGTGGTGGCAGCAGCAGACCAAACAGGAAGTGTGGGTCACAGGGATCGTAAATATGTTTCCAAACACGCAGTGAAGAGACAGACAGAAAGGAGCACCCAAAACTGAACCGTAGATTTGGCCTTCTCTGGCGAAGAGTGCCTTTACTGATCTGGGACCCTGGGAGGGGATGGGGACCTCGTAATAAATGGATCATTGGCTACTCCTAGTGTGTTGAAGTTGCTCGAAAGTTTTTACATGGGTCCAGATGGTAGGCAAGGTAAACATCCAGAGTTAATTCGGTTGGACATTATAGGGGTATTGTAGGAACATGCATGAAATTCCATGAAAGGGCACAGCATGCGAAAAACCACACAGTTTTCAAATGTTTTGCAACAAAAGGGATAATTCAAGGAAAAACAAGCCACACAGACCAAGGTCAGGTTTTTTGCCTATAATGAGTGCATTTGTCCAGATGCGTTACGTCAGTTGTGATATGGCTTTATGAAACAAACATCTGGGCATAAGCTGGGAAGCTTGTGAATTATCAGTCGCTGCTGCCCTGCAGCCTCAGCTGAAAATGCTCTCACAAAGGCAAACGGCGACACATGGCACGCCCCAGACTCCCCCACTGCACTACATCAACTTACAAGTGTTCTTTCCTTCTTTGGCACAAAGAGCTGTGACAAGACGTTACAGATGTTTTACAGCTTGCATAGCTGGTCAAAATTATTATGAGCCCAGTACCTTAGCTAGAGCCTTCAGCTGTACCTGCTAGCTGGAATGGCGTCATGCTATTTATGCATTATCCAGCTTAAAGCAAGTGCAACTTGAGGTATTATCAGGTCAACCATCATGTAGCATACCTGAGGTTTGTAGGCAATGATTTTAATGACCATCTCAACAGTGAAGACGGCAGTGAAGATCATGTTCAGGATGTCCATGACGTGACTGAATTCGTCTGACTGGCCGTAGTGCTGGAGAGAGAATAGGCAGATCCCCAAGACTGATGGCAAGACACCAGAAACAATGAAGACCTGCAGCTAAAACATCCCTGAGCAACTCTGACCTTCTTCACTCTATCCAGTTACCGAAATGCAGTTAAGACTGACTGGCAGGATTGGGATTCCAGTGAACTAGGCTAAAATGACTAACTCTTGCGCTGACTGGCTGATGCAAATGAGCAAGACTTCTGTATTAAGAGAGCTGCCAAGGAAAGAGGGATCTCACCTGCACAGCGAGGGACACTGTGTTGAGCAAGATGAGGACAAACATGATATACTCAAAGACTTCGGAGTTGACCGCAGACCAGAACTTGTACTGGTAGGGGTTCTTAGGAATAAAAAATGGTAGGGGGCTAGCCTTTAGAGCAAATTCCACACATTGACGCTGTGGTAGGATAAAAAAAAAAAACAATATTAGCTATGTAATACATACATATACTCAACTATAAAAGCTAACAAGATAGTTATACAGGTATGACTCATAAAACAATCACATTAGGCCCAATATAGCTAACATTTCCCACATTTTGCATTGATTTCGTTTATACACTGCCTGTCCAGTTTAATATTTCATTGGTGTAAATTTGCCACAGTGTTGTTTCCATTTGCTTATGCAACATCTCAACGTTAATTTCTCATTGAGATTTTTTATTGATAATGGGTAAGTTGATCCACTCTGTAAAGTCTTCTTCCATACTTCTCAAAGTGGGGTTAAAGTCTGTGGTGGCCAATTCATATGTGGGAAATGATTCCTCATGCTCCCTGAACTACTCTTTCAAGCCCAATAAATCCTGGCATTCTCATCCTGGAATATTTCCATGACATTAAGAAAGAAAAATCCATCGATGGGATAACCTGGCCATTTAGTAGATTCAGGTACTCAACTGACTTTATTCCTGGGTAACATTACTGAGCTGTAATGATGATCCAATCATTGGCTCTTAATTACTTGCTGATATAAATTCAAACGATTACTTTTTTCTGTTCAGGCAGTGTAGTTATCATGATTGTTATCATTAAACAATATGAATACTAATACTGGCTTCTACTGTGTATTCATTTTACCTTAGTGACATTAGCAATATTTACATATTAGCTTTAAGCTTTAAGAGAAACTATGACATGCCACAAACTGGTCAAGCTATGGTTACGAAACCTGGGGGCATAATCAGAGTCTGACCTGGTTTTTGTCCAGCTCGCAGTTTTCATATTCTTTTTCACCCTGCTCCTGGAAGGTGACAATGACGAAACCCACAAAGATGTTCATCATGAAGAAGGCAATGATGATGATGTAGATGATGAAGAAGATGGAGATCTCCACACGGTAATTGAATTTGGGGCCCCTATTCTCCTGGTAGGAATCGATGGCCTTGTAGAGCAAGCTGAAAAGAGGTAAGCACACAATAACACACCTGACCAGTAGATGGCAGCTGAGATCCAGGCACTGTAGAGTCACAGCTCCCTGGTCATCCACACAATTTGTGTATTTATAAACACACCACTGCTCTGGGTTTGCCCATCTAGGTGTGGCTGTGTATACAGCAAGTATGTGCATGTGTCATGTATGTACATTTATGTACATACTGTCAACCCAATTTCAACCCAATCCTTACTCTGGCCAACCCTCAAAGGTGGACACAGTGAAGAGTGCCATCATGGCCATCAAGACGTTGTCAAAGTTGAAGTCGCCGTTGATCCACAGCCTCTGGCGAACTAATGGCTTGTTCAAGTCGTCATCCTTGTACATAATGAAGGTTCCCCTGTGAAGAGGCAGTTTTATAGCTGGGCCCACTGCAGGCCAGACTTGGTTCAGTCTGGCAACCACTTATATCTGTACTGCTACTGGATGCTAACAACTTTATTAAGACCTGCACCTGCAAGAGGATGTCAGACTTACCTGCACTCCTCTGGAGTTGTCTTTGTTTCATCCGTGCAACTGAAGAACTTCCCCTGTAAGACACAGTAAATGCAAAACTTATGGCGTTGTCCTCAAACAAAGGCTCAGGGACGCCTTTCAGGGCAAAATGGCAAAATTTTATATACTGACAGTGACTTTGCACTGACCTTGAAGAGCTGCACTCCAATGCAGGCAAACATAAACTGCAGCAGCGTGGTGACTATCATGATGTTGCCGATAGTCTTGATGGCTACGAACACGCACTGAACCACATTCTGCAAATTCAGACAAGCAAGAGAGGTGGTTTGGGGTGTGCTGGTTAAGAGGTGTGTGGCTCTGTGGGTTAGGTCTAAGTTCAGAAGGTGACTGATTCAAACCCCGTAGGTGGAAGAATAGTCATATCACCATTGTACCATTAACCAAGATCCCTAAATCTGAAAAATGCTCCAGGGGACCTGGATGAATGGCTGACCTTGTGCTCTGACCCCAAGCTTAGTTCTCACCTGTATATGTGTGTATATTTTAAAAGAAAGCAAGACAGGATGTGTGAGAATTACAGAATTCCTTTGTACCAGTACTCATACTTGTACAATGACAAATAAAGTATTATTTCATCAAGCAACTGACTTTTGTAATGAGAGTTCCTACAAGGTGGATTCTTTGCCACAATATGGTGGAACACAAAGGTATCAATGTAAACAGTGTGTATATGTATGCTTTATGTGCTTAAGGGTGCGGAGGTCATGCCTTGAGGCCCTTGGCTCTGTTGATGGCTCGCAGCGGCCGGAGCACTCGCAAGACACGCAGAATCTTCATCCCCGACATCGCAGAAGACCTGCCAACCATACACTGTGTCAAATGCAGGAAAGGATAATAGCCCTTCGCAGTCCAAAGCAGGGATGCTCAAAGGTCCAACTACTTTGCTTATGTCAGATCATTTGAGCGGTCTGATTTACAATCAGCAAGGCTTCTCCTGTTTCTGAAGTATGCCAGGTCTTTGTGCAAATTCTTGGAGAGGTCATTGTACAGGAGATACTTACTGGAAAAAGAAAGAGATCAGTGACACTCCTACGACAAGAATGTCTAAAAGGTTGAAAGGGCTTCTGCAAAAAGCACCTTCATGAAGAAAAGCCCCAAAGGTCGTCATCTGTGGAGTAAGAACACAAATATAAGGGTCCACAGTGTATCACAATTAGAACACTGCCCAATAGAAGTCCCCATGATGACACATGCCACTTCCCAGCCTTTTCCAGACATACAACGGCACTGTTCATCCAGGAAAAAAATTTAAATCTGAGCTTGGAGCTTCACTGCAATGGAGACCCACTGTTCCCTCCGAGCTGCTGAAACTTGCCTTCACTTTACACAAATGTATTGCTGAGGTATTCATTTTGCTGTGTGCTAATCCAAACAAAGGTCACAGTTATAGAGCACGTGATTTGTTGCCGGGCTAACATAATAACACTGTAGTATTAGCAATGCATGAACAAATTACTTTGTCGTCTTGGCATTTTGAGTTCATTTTAACCACACTCCAGTTTTGGGTCAGATAAAAAGGCAAACAATTTACAGTCACACCTCAAACACAGCAGGCAGAGAACGGAGAGTGAAATAAAGACATAAAGAGAGTTACCAAGTGGATATAAGTTACATGAGCAGCAGAATCTCTTCAGTAACTCAAGGATATGCACATCTCTACTAAGGAGGTTGTACTGCCCAGTGCTGTTAATGGTGTTGTTTATTTAAATCCAATTACCAGTGAGGGAAAAATTGATAAAGCCCATGCTGTAACTGTAAAGCCAGACAGAGGTGAGCCCCCTCTTTTGCAGCAACATGGATAAGTGTTGTCAAACATTGTCTACAGTCCAGTCCTAGAACATTCTACCAAAGCAATAACATTCAGACCGGAGTGTAGCCAAATGGGTGTTTTAACCATGGTCTGTTACTTTAATCGATGAAGAGTGTTTATATAATGAATCTGTGGTTTCAAAAAGTATGACACCAGCTCCAATCCGAATCCCTGATAATTGTCTGGCAGACCACACAACTTTTGTTCCAAGCACTGTGCCAGGAGGGGGCGCTGGTGTACTGAATTAAAAGAGGTGCCACGGCAAGTGAGAAGACAAGCCAGGTTCCACTGAGAGGCAGGTGATATGAAGGGGTATGCAGCATGGCTCTCATTGGCAAAAAACGGTTACCTTCAACACAATTTCAAATGTAAACACAGTAGTGAAGACATAATCAGCATAGCCTAGGACCTGGAAGGCAATCAGACGATTAAAGGGTTACTACACGAGCACTGGGATCACAAGACAGAACCAGGGAAAGAGCATTTACCTTCAAAAGGATCTCAACAGTAAAGATTGCCGTGAAGGCATAATCAAGGTAACCAAGTATCTGAAAAAGCAACACACACATTCAATAAAAGTCCAGAGTAGACATTACAGTAAAATGTCCCTCTGAAGGAAAAGAGAGGGTGCTAAGAATATTTAACACGAAAGCGTATGTACTACAGTACTGATATGAAATGTGAAATAAAAAGCCATTTCCATCCTCTCTCTGCACAGGCTTCACCCAGCCAGGGGGTGCCAACCTCAATCCATCTATCCAAATCAAGCCAAAAAAGGGTCAATCTTGATTTTTAAAAACATGATAAGAGAAAAAGAAAAACAAGATAACAGGTATAGAAGATTAGTTGTACGCATTATCATATCTGTAAACAAAAAAAAAAGTAAGCTAACATGCAGGAATATATTTCTGTAGTATACTGGTACTCTTTAGAGAAAGCATTTACATTAGATAAGCTGATTTTCATATTTGGGCACTAGTGGTATTTTAATCAGTAATATTCTTACTCAATACTGTATCATTACAGTGAAAATGCAAGGGCTCTTACACTGGAATGGGGAATATCAGAGTACTCACGATGTTCCTCCCGGAGTGGCTGCGGATAGGATCTTCAGCTGCCAGGGAGGCTGAGCTCAGCATGATGAAGACAAGGATGATGTTGGTGAAGACTGGGTGATTGATGAGATTGTGGCATGCCACCCGAATCCTGACCATCAAACAAGTTTCACCATTAGAGAACGGCAAATAGAAACCCTTTCAAAATACATTCATTTTGTATTAAATAACTTAATTGGGGGAACTTAGTATCATAATAGTATAAAATAGCATAATAACTCAAATGTTTTTAGGGTTGATCTGCTGTAAAGCCCTTTAACTTTCAATTGTTCCAGTAAAATACCCATTAGATTTTAAGTGTAAAAATGTTAAGCTGCTTATAAAAACAGTAGTCACATTTTCTTTTTTAATTCAGCTGCCTGGGCAACCTTTCTCCACAAAGAAAGGACATCAAGGCATCCGAATTAAAAAAAAATTTAACCACTGTTTTCAATTACTCAGTGCTTATAAAACTGGCCCATCGGATTACCACGCCAGAAAAAATGGATGAAGCAACATGTGAAAACCATGAACAAAATAAGCCGTATTTTATAAAGCTTAATTTCTGGACGTGAACTTCAAAGAAATACCCATAAAGGACCAATCATATCACAGTAATTGGGCATAAATGAAACACTTGCCCTGAACAACAAAGACAATCGTGGTGGTCTTTAATAGCGACTGAGTACAAAATTGAATATGAATTACAGACAATTAGTAGGAAATAAAACACCCAAGATACATCACATAAAAGGTGCTGAGTGACAAAACAAACACTATAATCCTGAAAACTAAACACACCCCCATATAAAACAGAGATGTACAATAGTGCTGCGCTTTGTTTGAAATTGATATGATGGCATAGCTCTACCAAGCTAGTAGCACCAGAGATTTTACGGTTTTGAGGTGGTAGTCAGTTCTTGTTAGTAACATAACTCATATAGTTTTCCATTACCAGCCAAAGGAGGTCTTATTTAAAAACCAAATGACTGTATTTAAATTTCCATGGAGGAGACTAGTTTGTTATGGAACACCATAATACTCGTAATTAATTAATTATAGAAATAAATACTTCCATAATTAATGAAATATGCTCTTTTATTTTTAAATGCTTCAATAAAGGTATTACATTTGATAATATAATACAAATAAGATTACGTAATTCAAATTCTGTTGCACATTTAACAATTTAACATTTTCAAACTGATGTATTTTCTTTTTTCCCATCTAAGCAGCTGGATAGATATATATTAGCGGAGCAAACAGGAAAGAGCCATGTCATGCCAAATATCTAACCCTTATGGAACGTCGTCAGGTTTTAAACCGTGAGACAGAATACGCCATTTTTCCCCTCTATACGTCTCCACACAGTATTTCTAACCCTCTAGACACGATAAAAATGCCACTGTTTAGGTGGCATACAAATACATGTTTAAAAAACATGTGTAGATATGCATTTTTATACCGTGTCAACACGGTACAAATGTACATGTTGAAAGGGTATTTCAGTATTAAGGTATAAACACTTTCTATTCAAGGGCATGTGGTTCCGTCTGTAGTGCATTATATTGGTTGCCATATGGTAATATTTAGGCTTTTTTATAACAACCAATGAAGCTCAAAATCGGTGAACATTTCAACAAAGAGGTTCATAGTTTTGTCTAACATGCTGAATTATAATTGTAACGCTCAGCCCCGCCCTTCGTGTTGTTTCCCCTGTTTTGCCCTCAGGCGGGGCTTGATTCGCCGCACGTGACCCTTGTTGTTTGCCTCGTGTGATTTGCTCCGCTGGTTTCCCCTGACCAGCTGCCTCTTGTTAGACCCTTAATGTGCTGCCCTATTTTAGTCTGCCCCAGTCCAGTCCCCCCAGTCGGTCTTTGTCGATGTCTGTGTGTGCTCGCTATCGCGCTTTCTCCCGTTTTCCGCCCTGTATACCCTGAATAAACGCCCTTTGGAAGGGCTCAACCCCACAGCTGCTACCATGGGTCGTTCCTCCCGCCGAAAGCGTGACAATAATCATATTGCTTATATATTATAAGCAAAAGAAACAAAGCAGTCACAGCCAGCTAGAGTGGGACTGAATTTCTGACTGGGAGTTCAAGCCCCTGCACAGCCCAATTTAAAACTATATAAGCAATTTCCCTATGATTATATATTTCTATAAACGTATTGTGATACTTGACAGACCGAGGTATCGCCGCGACGGCAAATAAGACGGGAGATGATTTTACACAACTTTGCTTATACGCAGTCATAACCCAGAAACAAACATGGCGCGTAAACTCGGGGAGGTTACACACTAAACGGAAAGGCTCACACACGGTAGGTCATTTATACAACATTAAAGCACGTCAGGATTGCACATACAACACAGGTAAGGCTACACACGATACTCGGGGGCACAAGTATTTTGCCGTAACAAATACGTGCAAGGGCTATATTATAAGATAAACAATGAAGCTTCATAAAAATGCGCATTAAATATATGATCTGTGCACATTTCAAAACATCTTTAATAAATCACTTCGCATACAATTAATTTTTCCCGAATCAATAATATGCACTTTCACCATGTTTCCACGAAAATGGGTCGCGACAGTCAGATATTAAGCGAAGTTCCGGGCAGATTCAAAACTTATTTTTTGGTATTGTAGGGTTCACAATGCAGTTTACTATGGAACACCATCGGAACACCATCGGGGTCAAAATCCTCCAAATCAACATGTCAAATTTGTACGTCTTAAAACATTGAAAATTAATACTTGCATTCACCCACCCCCGACCCTGAATAGGACAAGCAGATACAGAAAATGGATGGATGGGCATATATTTTTATATGTGACACATAAATCACCATATATTTACATATATATAATTTTCGTATGCACATACTTGGAAACATAATTTTTGTAGGCCATTGGTTAATTGTGCATTGTCATACTGAGAAGTGTGCAATGTCATACTTGATATATTCATGTTAGGTGATGTGTTTACCTACGGTAAGTGCCCACAAGATGGTAGTATTAGAGCACAAATGGCAACCTGTTGAATTTTGATTAAATTAGGGGTGTTCCATAAGCCATTGATATTGATGTAAACAGGGTAAGATCCTTTCTGATTAATGGCTACATCATTAGTGCAGCCAAGGTGTATTTTTTTAATGCAATGATTTGAATTATGTTTTATATGTTTATATGTTCAATATTACATTGTGATTATTACATTAGATGAGAAGAAAAAAGATGCTAGAATGATCGATAGAGTGTAAGGCAAACATGGCATGGAACAAATAAGGAATAAAGATAGAAAGGAGGACAGAGAACTTGAAAGTCAGAGAAAGCCGGCATGAAGAGGTGAAAGGGAACTGGCATATATGGACTGAGTAATAGAGGAGAAAATGAGAGCGCAGCAGGGAACAGACGGTAAGTGGTAATGGATAGTGAAAAAGCATGTAATACATATGGATGGTGAAGAGAAAGAAAAATGAATAGAGGACAGAAGGTGCCTCATCTTATCGCTCATAGTTACAGAATTATATTGATGGGTACAGAGAAAGGGAGCTTTCATATTGGTGCGGGGGCCTGCCACCTTAATTACCTGATTATGGTGTCACAATGGCCCAATGTAAGACTAGGGGAGACATGTTTCCTAGTTTAAACTATACCATTAAATTATACTATTGTCAATAACTAAATTAATATCCATAATTCTTCAGATTTAAAAAATGATCAATAAATGTCTAGGCTGGACTTTGACAAGAAATACCAGATAACAGCAGATCAGTAATGTTATTTGCATGTTTGTCATATGAGATTTTAGGCATAGTAAAACTTTTAACAATAAAAAGTTCAGATTTAGAAAATATTGATATTTATAAAAAATGTAACATACATAAATGTATGTTTAGGACAAATTGAAACTGAAAATGTATGAGCGCAGTTGCTCAAAAAGTTTCTATAGGTCATTTTGTGCCCCCTTCTGCCCCCAGAGTTCAAAATTACCCGCAGAAAGGGACTGCTCCAATGACTACATCACAGTCGCACATACAGCACACGATAGGTACATGCCCAAATGCAGAGCCAGCATAACAAAACCGTGGAGCCCACAAAAGCATAACATAGCTTATGTACAGCCCAACGCAGCTCCCATGTCAGAATTGCCAGGGTATATGTGCAGCTGCTATGGTAGAAAGGGGTGGGCTTGTGACATCAACCAATTTTACGGAAGCTTTGATCTTTTTTAAAATTTTGGAAAATTAACATGTTAATACGTTAATTTTCGATGTCTTAAGACGTACAGATTTGGCTTTTGATTCAGAGGGTTTTGACCCTGATAGCTTTTCATAGATTACCGCACAGTGGCCCATTCTACACTGACATACATTCTGACACTACCATTTCTGAAACTTCTGAGAACTGTTCTCATAAATATAGAAGGGACAAATATTTGCTATACCTTATATTAATGAAACATGCAATTTTGACAGAAGAAAAAGTTATTGCACCATTGCACTTTACTGTACACCAAATAAAGGGATAATTATGATCAGCTTGTTGAGTACCATAGACAGCTGGTAGCTAAAGTTCTAAGAATTTTTTCTCTTTAATTTCTCAGAAACATGTATGTCACTTTGGATGAAAGTATCTGCTAAATCAAAATGTAAAATCTAGTTTTGATCTGTGGTGGGATAACATTTCAAAGGCTCAAGGCACCTGACAAATGGCTTGTCTATACAAGGTTCCTTTGCCTGGAACTAAAATGTGGGTATTCAAGCCCAGCAGTGTCCCATGAGAATCTGGACCGATACACTATGCAAGACATCCAGCCATCTGGCATTGGCCAGCATCGCAGTGGAAGCTTTTACCATTGTGGGGTCTGTGCTCTGATAGACTGAGGGTGCTCTAAAGGAAAAAAGTTATGTAGAATAAGGAGGATGCACTTGCTTGTATTGTACTCTCAATGTATTTTTAATTAAGATTCACATTTGTCCACAATGATTTTGGTCAGTCCCTTGAGCACTTGGAGTTAAAGGCCCAACAGCAGGACCCTCTGAAGTCACACAAATAAATGACAAACATACCTTCTATCTGTACCAGTGTATGTAGGAAGGATGTGATTCCTACTGTACTCACGGGTTGGTGTTGCTGAATATGAAGAATGCGGTTGGCTCGGGAATAGGGGTAATCTTCTCCGCCCTCACCAGTTCTGCAATGCTAGGCTTTGGCCCGGGTGGGAGTCCTGTCTCAAACTTGTCAGTGCCATCCTCGTCCTGCACCCACAAAGTAAAGACATGCTACGTGATTAACACCCCTCAAATACATGGACTCAGGCATAAGCACAAACATCCACACAGAGTCCCATAGACTGACCTGGCCTTCACCTTCATCATCCTCACTGTGGAGAAAAGAAAGCAGTTGTGAGTCTGAGTATAATGTAAGAGTTACCGATCCGTATGAGAGTAATGCACTCAGATTGCTGCCACAAAGGCCCTACTATGGAATTCTCTTCTCTTCCTTCTTTCCACCCCTTGCATCTGCCAGGTTGTCCACGGCAATGGCCAAGAATACATTCAGCAGGATGTCTGTTGAAAACCATGTTTAAGGAAAACCAAATTTTATGTCTTTGCATTGTACCTCAAACACCTTACCTAGCAGCAGTCTGTCTCCAGGTCCAGCAACTCAAGGATACAGTTTCCACAGATGAAGAGGACGACAAAGTAAAGGCAGACAATCATCCCTGACCCTGGACCGCCATATGCCATAATTCCATCGTACATAACAGTGTTCCAATCTTCACCTGTCAAAATCTGCCCACAAAACAGCACAGAGGAGTCTATAACCTGCACAACAGATAACTATAAAGACAGAAACTGGGCTGACAGTGCTCTCAGTGCAGCCAGACAGATGTTAGCTTCATGACTGGACAGAGAATCCATCATAGGAAACCTAACTCAATCCAAATCCATGAAACAAACGGAATATACACAAGTCCACCAAACAGGACATTGTTATATTTTCAAACTGTTCTTGAGCTCACCATGAATACACTCTCCACATAAAGTTCACCCAGAAAGCAAAGAGAACCAAACACACACATCTCCTCTCTAGAAATACAGCTGGAGCACATGCAAGGACTCCATCTTTCTCCAAGCTCAGTGGAAATCTACACATGCACGCTCAGGATCACCTGGAACACTGTGAGCAGAGCCTGTGGGAAGTTATCAAAGGAGCTCCTCTTCTTCTCTGACTCGTCAAAGTTGAACTTGCCTCCAAACACTTGCATGCCCAGAAGGGCAAAAATTAGGATGAAGAGGAAGAGCAACAGCAGCAGGGAGGCGATGGATTTCATGGAGTTGAGCAAGGAGGCCACCAGAATGCTGAGTGCCTCCCAGTGACTGTTGGACACAGGATAGAGGACGGATAAAAGACAAGCCAGTCCTAGACCAGTCCTCTAAGTATGACATCGACACAGTTTTGAGCAACTACATCCTATGGCTAAAGAGGGCAAACAAGCCCTTTTATTTCTCACAAAAGTCATCCATGCCACCTGCATGAAAATAAAAACAGCAGATATGGCTGTCATCCATTACTTTATGGTGCCAAAGAGGTTTCATATTATATTTGTTGTATTCCACCACCAGAAACCCAAATAGAAGAGCACATTTCCAATATTACCTCCATTTTGCATTGTCTTTGAGATGAGACCACCAATGACTTGAGTCAAGCTTTCTCATCATATGTTACAGTACTGGGAACCAAAACTCACTCAATCCTCAAAAACTTTTGTTAAATTTTCAAAATTCACTAAGTCCACAAAGATTACCTCAAAGATGTATCGTGTGTACTGAGTAAGTGTTACATATTTGCTCTTCAGTTCTGTTAACTGAAGTTCTCTTATGGCTGTTGTGAAAGGCACTGTATAAAAATAAATTGAATTGAATTGAAGTTAAGTCCTTGATTAACTGAACTAATTTTGCTAGCAGTGGAATGCCAAGAGTTGGAAGCTGGTTGACAATACCAAGACCTGGGCTCCTGGGCACCAAGCTTTCATAGGCCAACAGACACCAAAAGCAGCTGAGTGGAGGAAACCCCGAGTGGTGGCAGGCATACCGTGTGACCTTGAAGATGCGCATCAGGCGCACGCAGCGAAACACAGAGATGCCAAGTGGATTAATGATCCCCTTGTTCACCAGGATCATTTCAGAAATGCCGCCGAAGACCACAAAGCAGTCGAAGCGGTTGAACTGCGAAACGAAGTAGGCCTGAAAACCCAGGCTGTACATCTTCACCAGCATCTCGCATGTGAACATTGACAAAAGTGCCTTGTTGGCCACCTCTGAAAAACAGGACACACATTATTAGCGCTACTATGCTCTATTTAGTACTTCCATCCAATACTGCAATGCACTGATTACATTACAAAGATTATATATACATTTTATGTGCAGCAACTTTTCCTCTGTCTGCAAATTTGTCTCCCCACAACCCAGATCAGGGTAAGCCAAGTGCCAGATAGACAGACTGACATCTTCAGCTATTCACACCACGAATCAGAAAAGACTGGTCACAGATTTTTTCTAATGTGCACAATCCTCACCCTGTATTTGTGAAAGCCAATCTGGCTGGTTGTAGTGCTCCGTGCAGATTGTGAGCGTGTTGAGAAAGACCAGGAGGATCACCAGCCAATAGAAGGCGACCGATTTCACGGTCTTCCTGCACTTTTTGCGGATGACTCGGTTCCAATGACACACGACCCGACTAGAAAAAATTGAAGTGATATTAACGTAGGTCACCACAAAAACAGACAAATGCCTAAGTAATGACTGCACTGGCATGACACAGAGAGGGACACCTATGACACTCTTTAACATCATTGTGTATGATAATTGCCTGCCATTGCTTCTTTATCTTTAAGCAACTTAGGGCCCTATTTTTTGTGTTTGCTAGCATGAGCCCGACACATTTGTCATTTTCCAGTCCAGTGGGCCACATTGTTTAAACAGCAAATGTACTTGAGCCCATCTGAGGGCCTGTGGGCGTGTCTATCCTAAAATGAGGTGGAGACAGATGCATTGTGGACGCATTGCTATCTTGAGGCAGCGGAAGGCGGTTGCGCTTTTGACCAAGAAAAACCTAGTTTGAAGTCAATGGCACAGTGTTTCATTGTTTTAAGGGCATGTTATAAAGATAGTGACACAGTGCACAGTAGATTTATGCTGCTAGTTACACACACAGGGACGGGCAGCAGTGCATAAACATGTAAAGGATTTTTGGTTCATTTATTATATGGTATAAGTAAATATAGTTATAAGTAAATACTTTGCAAAGTATTTTATCCCGCTCCGTCCGCATCTCATCCCGTTCCCATCCGCAAAGGAAAAATACATTCCACTTGACTATGATTATTTTCAGGTAAAGAATAAAGAAAAGCCTGTAGCCTCATCAAATAGGCTACTCACCCATATAGGCATATTTCACCTGCAGCAATGTTCACAATAACAGGTCGTAAATCTACACAAACAAAATCCATTAATTTGTGTGATGTTTCAGTTTTTAGTGCAATTGTCACTTTTGATTTGCTTGCACTTGCAGTGAATGTCAGTATAATATGGCCCTTCAAAGCTGAACAGGCATGGCCCTGAAGTGCCAGGCTTGTGCCCAGTGTATGACAGCATTTTTTTGCTTTTGTCACAATCAGCAAAAGGCAAGTGGTTCTCATTGCAGTAGCTAACAATGTAAAGGGCTGCAAATATCTGATTTCCTCTTACTTAATTTGACATTAAGTAGTTATATAGTTTTATATTCACCTTTCCTTAAGCAGGCACTTATATCCTTGGACATTAAAGAGATTCATGCTGGCTCTGCCATCACTAGCCACAAGAGTGACAAGAGCCTTTAAAAATGCTAATGTCCTTCCAAAAGTTCCAGGATAGGCTGTGTAAAAACCATACTAGGTATAGTAGCCTATTTTTCATTTATTCCATTAATTTTTTTATGTATATTTCCCTTTCACTCACCAAGATATAAATAATACTTTGATAAACTAGGTAAAAACATATTTCAGCAATACTTATTTACTTTAATTCTTTTCCTGCTTCCGCAAATATATCAGTCACTTCCCATCCACTCCCACATTCATAAACTAAAATTTACCCCACGCTCCATTCAATAATAGTGGTTCCATCACAATGCAGACCTCTAGTTTGGTAGAATCTAGCTGTTGCCATAGATGCTCTGCTGATGCGCATTCACATTCACAGCAGATCCATTTCCACTGCAGAGAAGAGTTCTTTTCTACTACCTTCAAATCTGCCTTTATAATAGCAATCCACCAAGGTGCAAGTGCATCTGGCTCTTAAAGGGTACGGGAGATGGCACTCTGATGCCATCTTAGGCCAACCCCTTTGGGACCACATGCCTGGTGCTGCGACTATTTTTCCACCACTAAACTAGCAAAAGTGTGTTGGCCACACCCTAAAACCTTGCGCCGTGCATTTCATTCTGTGAGCTTCAGATCATTAAAATGGGGCCCTTAGTGTTAGTGATTAGACATGTTAACTTTCAAACATGTAAACATAGCAAAGGTCAAAACAACAGAGATAGAAACATGGCAGTGCACAAATGCACACACACACACACACACACACACAACTACTTTAAGTGTGTGTGGTTTTGAACCACTGTCAGAAACATATACCATATCAACAGTTACGACTTTTTCCAGGAATTGCGAAACAAAACACACGGTAAACCTCCTGTACTGACCCGATGTTGGACTTTGAAAACTTCTTACTGCAAAAATAAGGAAGATGACATCGTTAGACTGAATTTTGCTGGAAAAAGCAAAATAAAGCATTAGTTCACACAATGTTCCTGTGTTCCAGTATGCAAGCATAGTTACCCTTGAGATCAATAAAGCATATCATCCATCCATCCACCAAACCACCCACTCATCCATACATCTTTAGTTTCAGAATTCAAAGTGTCTTGAAATATAGGAGACAATGTCATTAATGATGAAGGTGGAACCAGATGGCTGTGTGCAGAAGTGGCTGAGGTAGAGTCTTAACGCACCACAGGGACCCACAGCAAGTTGTCTTCTTCTCATGCTCCGAGTCTCCATCTGTAGGTGAAGAAACCAGTCTCTAATCAGCAGCTTGGCTCATAATTTAGGTGTCACCTTAGATACAAGCCTCTCATTCAAATCACATTTCAATGTAGTATCGAAGGTGTGCTTCCTACAACTATATAACATCACCAAACTATGAAAATTCCTTACTATTCAAGACACTGAGAAATTGATACAAGGCTGCGTATACAGTAGAGGCTAAGGTAGGGAGGTCTGCCTGATGTGCTTTCCAAAACACCAGGCACAAAATTCCATATTACATGTACCTCATCAACATATTTATTTCATTACTCATAGATATTAAAACAATACAACGAGGCATAAGTGAGCATAAGCGTAAGTGAGCGTATGTGTAAGCAGTCAACAGAAGTTGTGACTCCCCACTCATCCCCTCTCTACCAAAACCCATTGCAGGTGCGCAGGTAAAATCTGCCCAGCACCATGTGACGCATACACCTAGCTTACCATAAAACACTGCAAGTAAGTGCAACATAAATGTGACTCCAACATCCCGGCCCCTAATTACTATAATACAACAATAATTACTACATGTGAACAAACTTCAATCATATCACATTACAGGTACCAATCGATTAACCAAATTTTAATAGTCCATTCCCCATGTCAAGTGCATCCTCTTCTCTAGGCCAGAGGTTACTAGCACATAGCCTAGGATGGGAGTGATCTATACCATCACTTTTACCATTGTCACTATAAATATTACTCAGTCCAGTCAAAATAAGTCAAGCCTCCTTGAAGAAGACAAATCTTTGTAACAGGCCTGTCTAAACAGTTAGTCTGAGTCCTCACAAACCCTTCCTTGTCTGGAACAGCCTCCATCATTCTTCCCATGATCCAAGAGTTCCGAGGCGCCAATTTGTCAATGATCAACACAGAGATGTTTCTGAAGTCGTGGCAGATACTTTAACCCATCTTTCAAGAATAAATCTGACATGCACTATATATCAAAAAGTATTGTGACACCAATCACTTCCATCCCCACAGGTGTATAAAATCAAGCACCTACTGTAGGCGTGCAGACTGCTTCTACAAACATTTGTGAAAAAATAGGTAACAGCTTGCTCTTTCCCACTCTTCTCTTTCTGCTATTTATGAAGCATAATAGGGTGACCTCACACCTTACATGATGAACACCTCTGACAAGCTTCACTGATGTGTCCTTAGGTTCCTTTAAATCAGAGCTAGATAAGATTTTAACAACTCTGAGCTATTAGTTAAGTTCTCCCCAAGCGAGCTTGATGGGCTGAATGGCCTCCTCTTGTTTGTATAGTTCATATGTTCTTATGTTCTTATGTGTCCTCTGCACAAACAGCCAAAACAAACTCAATTTTCTTACAGAAGGCAATTTTGTTATTGTATGGTCTCCTTTCTAATAAGGAGCATGATTACAGTGCATGCCCACCCTTACAATACAAGCAAACTTTATTGATTAGTACGGACTTCTGCTTTTCATTAAATTCCTTGTGAATACTTTCTTCCAACATGTCCACTGCAGTAAAAAAGCTGCTTCCCTTAGATTGAACATGACGTTGAGGCTTGGGCTTAGTCTTTTCCTTGTAAGACACAGCTTCCTGGATGTCTCCAAAGATGCGATGAATAATTATTTTTACTTGTCCTGTCAGCAAATACTACTCTCCGGTGGTTTCTTTCCAGGATCTCACATACTGTCATCCTCCATTTATCTCGCAGATTAGAAGGAAGCTTCATTATAACTATTGACATGTTTCCTGGTGAATCCAACTTGGAAATATACTGAACATCCTATCAGAAAAAGACTATAGGCCTGCAATGTCTTCACATCCTGTGACTTATTTGGTGACCGTAAGAGCCGTTTGTAAATAGGTTTGGCTTGTCTTCTACTCATTTCCAAAATGTTCCTCCAACAAGGCCTTTGCCTTGGAATATTCCCTCTCTGGTGCCATTTGTTGACAACTTCTTACAAGCTTTCTTGTCTGCCCTCTGGTGTACTGTTCAAGAAAGTGCAAACAATCACTTGGGTTGTCCATTCTATCTTCAACACTGCTTGAAAGCAGGGGATCATAATTATCGCAAGTGACCAGAGGTGTCAATTTCAGGTCCAGAAAGTACAAATTTTGTTTCAACCAACTAGTTGAGCACTCTGTGACTGCGACTCTTTATGCTCAACTGACTGGTTGAAACAAAATCCTGGTCTGGATTTTTACTTTCTGGACCTGACTGCTGGATTGAAATCATTACGTGGATGTACCTTTGCACCGTAGGCTTCTGTACAGCACAGTAGCTCTCTTTTGGCCTAAGTCCATGTCTACTGTAGTCAGAAATCATATTTATTGTAGTTAGCTTAACATTTCCTGCACATTGCTTAGGTTCAAAGGGGACTGTATTCATATTGAGTACGCTGGTCTTTCCAGAAACAGGCTTTACGCTGTCCATTTTATCCCTTTTATTAAAGTATGATTTCATCCCATCAGACACAACACTTGGTGCCACCATCCTTTGAGCCTTCAAAATCTTTTCGTTAGTGACAGATGCTGCTATTTTTTCTTCCACTTGTATCTGCTCTTTTTTGCTTCCTTCTCTTCTCTTCCAGATCATGTTTGATTTTTAACAACTTCCGAGCCAATAATGCAGACATTTCAGCTTCTCCTTTAAACCTTGTGGGTTTTCCAACTTCAAAAAGCCAATGTCTCGCATCTTCAATAAAACCTTGATAATAATTCCTGATACTTCCAAACCATGCACCTTGTTTATCTTTTTCCTCATTTGGTAATAAGGGCATCAATGATTCATGCAAAGTAACTGCATTTTCCAATAATTGTATCAGACCATCCAGTTGACAGTACTTGTGAAGCATTATCATTACTTTTCATTAGTTCCTTTAAAGACCAGATCACCTCTTTGATTTTATTCACTTTATACTTGCGTTCATTTTGAATCGTTTCAGTTTTAAATACCAAGCCCTTTTGGATGAGAGCAACAGGTCGTCACACAGATTCGATACCAGATTCATCTGCCATATAACCAGCCTTTGATCCACTCATATTGCCATTCACATACACAATAATATCCCAACAGCATCAAACTTCATCCAAGCCGTTATCCAAGCAACAAAATCTGCCTCCATATAAACCAAACTAGGGTTGCAACAACGAATCGATAAAATCGATAAAAATAATAAAGTGCCACTGTTAAGCCCTGGATTCCTCCTTATGTATCTTCAAGGGTTTAGAGCAAACTTATTGACTGCACATTAATGTGGAGCAAAGGTATAGCTCCTGGTGAGATGTTGACCTTGGTATGTTTCTGCATGTGAGTAAGTCTATGCCTCTGTTTCTTTATGTGTGACAGATGTGGCACATGTTTGCATGCATGAATATGGCTGTCAGCATGCATGTTTGTGTCTCTGAGTGTGTCTAATTATGTCAATAGTGTATGCACTTAGTGTGCATTTGGCTATGTGTGTGTCTGCATGTGATAAAACTACAATTAAAACTGCAAATTAAAATAAAAAAAGAAATAAATTCAGTAAAAATGTGTGTCAGCGTATGTGTCGATATATATATATCCATGAAAAGACAGAGGATGTGTGAAGTATGAGAAGCTCAAATGTGACCCTACGGTTTTCATGGGAGAATTCCTTTAGGATAGGTAAGCTCTTACTATCACAGTGACATCCCATGCTAACGTCATCTGGCTGTGTTATTGCCCCAACACCTGGCAGTGCTGGCCTACTGAACTCAAACTGAGGCTTAAACAGCAAACCCAAAACTCACCTCCTTCCTGGCACTGAACAACCTTTGCTGCAGAGGACCTTTTATAATACAGCTGGCTTTCTGTAGCTCAACTGGCCCTCATTTTCATGTTCAGCTTCTAGCTCAAAGATGTCAATACTCTCAGCAAAGCATACTCTCCTACCTTATCATTTCTCTCCACTACCAAACATTTTGCAAAAGATCTTAAAAAAAATGCATGAGGAAAAAAAGTTAACCTGTTTAATTATCTGGAAGCTCTACCAGGTAAATAAATGTATCTTCTTTACATATTTTTTATAAGAGGCAAAAATCTCTGTTATTATTACAACAATTATTTCCATATCTCAAAAGCACAAACATTTTCTGATTCCATTGTATATCATGCATAATGTTACAAAGGCTGGACAGAGGCATAAATATGTTTGTGCATAGTCTTGCCTCCTTCCCCTTGAAACTCCCACCGTATCCCAGGGTAAGCAGGCCAATTCCATCACTGCTGAAAGGTGAACCAACAGGGAACTGCCCCTAATCTGAGGCACAATCGTTCAGGCAGTACTCACCACGCTTGGCTTCATCTTCCTCTGGGTCGATATCCTCGGCCTGGGTGATCCACTCCAAGTAACCCTTCAGGTCCTCATCAAACTGCTGCTCCTCCCGAATCCTCTGAAAGTCTCCACGAGCCACGTTCTTCTCACGCTCCTTGGAGAACTCTCTGTACAGAGCACAGCCAAACAGCACACATGTCATCAGGATGTTGTTGTAGGATTGGAACATCCTTAAATTATCGCATTCCATTTAGTCCTACTTAATAATATTTAAATTCGTACCACTTTATTTGGATAGTTCGCCTAAAGAAGGTATTCATGGTATACATACAGAAAGTATACATTTGTAACATTTCAACAACTTGAGGTTAGTTGAAGTTCAACAATTAATATAACATCAGTTGAGTGAGTGGTCAAATTCAATTCAATTAGGCTAAGAATATGTAGGTGTGTTCATGAATCATTACATATACTCTATATACTGTGTTTTCTGTTAAATACAACAGCTACAGACAGTAAAACAGCTCAATTGTTGAATCTCAACTAAGCTGTTGAAACTCTACAAATACTCTGTAGACGGACAATCCAAATAAAATGTTTCTTTTTGAACAGAAACAGTAGGCTAAATGTGGCATAGTGATCTCATTAACATCGTGTTGCTGTTGAAATGCATTGCACAGATATTGAGGGAATGTCAACTCAATATGCAACAGCGATGTCTCTACGATGTTATGCAAGTGAGCAAATGACCTCATAGAGATGCTTTGCCAATGGATTTAAGGGAAGCATAGCAGAGACATCGTGCCATTGCACGTGTGCTGTCTGAGTAGTTATATTATTTTAGTGTTGCTGCTGTGATGGTGAGAGACAATACAGCTATCAAATTTATCTATCATTGTACCTAATATCACCCATTCATTCCGTAAGGTCGGACAATGTTAGATAATAAACAGGATATTAGGGGAATAGGCTGCATTTATCCATTAATGTTTTCATTCAAGACAAAAGTAATGCGTAACGAGCTCATTAAAATTTTGGTACTTTTAACTGCATTATTTAATTTGAAGAGGTGATTAGTCATTAGTAAGTCAAATAACTCGATTACAAAAAATCTTCGATGCAAATTCCTTGCTTCGATGTTTCGTTTAATCTACAGAACTATGTACTGCTCATTGGTTACCGTGATTATAGAAAAAAACAGAGTGGCAAGGCTGTATAGATCGGGGAGTGCTGAGAATTTTTCGGCAAACTTTTGAGTCATGGAGATGGTGAATAGTTCCAAACATTCACAGTCAGTTCCATTGCTTACCAAGCAATTTAAGCGGTATGTTGGTAAAATAAAACATTTAATACATTTCTGTCATTAATATACTAAATAATATTTTGTTTTTATATGTGCACAGAATTAGCTGTTAATGGTTATCATAATTTAAATTTTGACTGAAGGTAGCTTAGCAGCTATAAAGGCTAACGTCCCCATTTCACTGATGATTTTGTCAATTACTACTGACGCATGGTAATGTTACATATTAAGTTGTTCTGGTTATAAACGGCTTCATAATTACAGTTAGCTGCACTGCTACCATGTTACTATAGCTTATTAAAATATCAGTTTACAGCTCAGGTCACATAGGTCAATGAGAACTTACTGCCAAATTTATGGCAAAATATATTAAATTATGTTGTGGTTTTTTGCCAAAAAATACTGTGTTGCAGTAAAGTGTCTGTACTATTACATGCGCTTTTTAAGTGCTGCATTTGCAAATTTCGTCTCCCTTGTGTTGAATTGTTTAAAATTTCATCATTATGGTATGCAGTTTAACCATTAAAACCAATTAATTGTTCATTTTAGGAGACCTGTCTTTTTTCTCTTTTGAATAGTTACTATTGCACTTCAATATATTAAAAATAATAATAATAAAAATAAAAATACATGTAATTTTATTTATTAACAAAATAGTATAATATAATATATATTATATAGTATAAGATAAAATAATATTATTTATATATAATAATAATAATTCTTATCGATCACTCGATTAATCGATGTAATAATTGATAGAATACTCGATTACTAAAATAATCGATAGCTGCAGCCCTATTAGTTACATTACTTGTTACCATCAAAAGTACAGTCAGTCCAGTTACAACACATGATGTAATTACATGCATTTAAAATAAGAAATAACAATAATAATTACACTAATAAAAAAATATATCATAAACATCTCCTATGGGTCTTATGAGCCTCACGAGAACCGCTTCAGCCAAACATGCCACCTTATTGATTTCCAAAACTCAGGAGCAGTGAGCCACAGCCACCATACGGCCAGGCATGCACACAGCACAAACACAAAGGATTATAGAATGCTGGGGGGCACTGAAGGCACCATGACTACAGTCAGTCTGCGAAAATGAAATGTAAGTGAGTTTAAAAAGGTTTAAAAAGAACAATAAGTTCACGAATCAGACATCATTGTCATTCATTTGAATAGCGGTCTTTGAATGCAAGCAGTATTTCTTACCAAAACCACATGGTGTTATAGTTCATATACTGTTTTTGTCGCAGACTGAAAATTGCTATTCCATGTTGTATTGGGACTTTGGTACTAATGTATGAATGACATACATTACATACACAGCTGCAGTGTGATTAGATAGATGACAGACAGACAGACAGACAGACAGACAGACAGATAGATAGATAGATAGATAGATATAGAATAAGCCATGACAGTGGGTCCTCAGGACTACAGTTGAGAGCCAATGCTTTATTATTGGCTGAGAAGCTATCCCAATAACCCACACCAGCTCTCCAAGGATCAGGTTCCCTACCCCTGCTATATGCGTTACCAACACTCATTGACTAGCTTCTGTGTTCTACCTCTTTATGCTACATCTCATTCATTCATACAGCTGAATTCCTTGATAGGACAAATAACAGCGCAATGTGGTCAACCTTTTGCTAGCGCAATATATAATATAATCTGATTCCCCAGGTCTGCATCTGTAGCTTCTCTCGCGTGCCACCATGGTGGGTCACAAATATGAGCAACAACAATCCAAAACTCAGAACATTTGTTCCAGCTTCCTGTTTTACTTAGGTATGAAATCTAGACCTCCTTTTGTTTCAGGTCAATACTAAAATTGTGCTCTCCCTACCAACTATACTTCTCTAAACTTGGCTGGCACATAGAGTAGATTCTTTAATCCTCAGCACCTGCAGTATGTGTGAGCCGACAGTAAGCAGAATGACCCTGGGTGGATGCATTTTTCATTACTGTGGCCATAAATCCCCAGCAATGTGCTGTATCTACTCCGTCAAACTACAGAAGTTCAGCCGGGTCCCTTCAGCAGTACTTAAGAGAACCAGCTGGGCTTACTATGGTGACTTAAGTGTAATACTTAAGTTCTTCTTTAAAGGCCCATAACCTATTTTGCCATCTGCCCTGTCCATTGTGACAACAAACTCTTGAAAACACGCCAACTGTAAAAAAAAAATTCTCATCTTTAAAATGTGCACAAAACTTTGTTAGATTATTTCAAAGTATAAGCAAACAGAAAGCACATCATACCACACAGAGAACACACCAACACAGAGCATTGCTGGAAGAATGGGACTCTTGTGCCCATGGACTCGTTTGTTTGATAAAGTCGCTTAAGAACTGACAGACAAGTACCACAGTATTCCGAGCAGTGAGGGGGTAAATGTTTTATAGCACAGCTCCAGGTTAGATAGGGGGTTGTTTGTGTTTTAAACATTCCAGTAAATACTGTACAATACTACAGTTTTGAGGCTGATGGTCTGTGTTCTGCTATTCTGATAGGATACCGGCAGCTCAGACAGCTCAAATGTTCACCTTTATTTCTCAGTGAAAAAATGAAGGACAGGAAAGTGAAAATCAATAAAAGATGCAGCTACCACGTCTGCTTTTTTTTTTGCTTGGCTACTAAAATTTCCTCGTCATCTACACCAAGAAAGTGCACATAGAGCCCTGAACTACATCTGATATTTCTGTGTCAGTTCAGATGACTGCCTAGGTGTAACATGGATATGATCTTTTATTAGCTTAGGGGATACCATTGATGGGATGCCAGTCCACACGTGCTGTGTTTAATTTAAAGACACCCTTTGACCTTACTGTGCCTTTCTGATTATGAGAGGAAACCAGTGTGAATTACACACAAGCAGAACGGGGGGTTGGAATTGAACCAACAACCCTGTGTGTGTATAGTTAGAATTAGTGAGCCAGCATGCTGCATAAAAAGTGCCACAGAAAATTCTCAGTATCCATTTGTTTCTTAGAAAAGTAGATGGGGCTGACGAGGAGAAGCACTGAAATCAGAGAACACGCCCAGAGAGGGCCACTGCACGCGAGGTCTCATGGTGCTTACCCACTCAAAACACCCAGAACCAGGTTCAGCACGAAAAAGGACCCCAGGATGATCATACTAACAAAGTAGATCCAGGGTGTTGTAAAACCAATGGAATCGTTCACCTGCAAAACCCAGAGGAGCTTATTAACAATGTAGGAAGCAAGGAAGAGGCTCTGCCCTGTATCTCTGTTGGTCATATGACCCTCCTGTCCACACCCAGCCGCCTGTTGCAAAAACTGGACAGAAGAAGACCCACCCAGTGTAGTTCATCTGCCCCTCAAGTCGGTGGGGCTACTGTGACAGACACTGAAGAGACAGGGCAGGGTCTCCACCTGGATGGAGAGTGAGAAAGGGCTTACCCGCTTAGCACACCAAGAACGAGGTTTAGAACGAAAAAGGATCCAAAGATGACGAGACTGACAAAGTAGACCCACGGCAGCTCAAGCCCCATGGCGTCGTTCATCTGCAGGGACAGGCAACACGAGGGAAATTTGAAACACCACTCCCAGAGGTGAAGGACAGAGAAAGACTGCAGCCAGCAGTGAGAGTGACACAGCAGTGTGAGGAAGGTGAGTATTCAGGAGGAATGTAACATTTCCTTGGTAACGTGCCAACATACACGTGGACATGTTACTCGTATGTTTTGGGTAAAATACCAAGAAAAGAAAAAATTCAAAAGTTTGGCTGGGGGGAATTCCTGTAAACCGTAATCCATGTAGACCCTATATCTACGCCTTCTGCTTTAACCAAGTGAATGCACTGAGGAGCGGCATGACTACCCATTTTGCACCTGGTAGGGGCAGAGCAGGAGTCAGCTGCCACTTCTATATCGCTATAGAAGAGAAATACACTTAGCAGAGATCAGTATTCAAATATACCTCCTGGTGTAACATAGTGAGAATAAAACTTTGCTTCAGATAATTAGAGATTAAGACATTATGACCTTGCTGGTCATGTTGCCAGGAATATCTGACAGGTTTCTAAGTGCTGTATAGTATGTTTTTATGTTTTTGAGGGAGCAAGTACACAATTTATAAAGTCCTTTGTCTACAGGGCTACACTGACCTTAACAATAATGACTCTGACATTTTTGAATGCTATTGCAGCTGATATCGGTGTCCAGCCCAACAACTCATTCTTAAACAATTCAAGGTCATTCCTCCAAAATTGTGAAGCTAAGTGGTTAGCTCCAAATTGGTTTTCCATAAAAATCCTCAGTGTAACTAAGAACAAATTGCATCATGTAAAACCACATTGCAACATAGACATGAATAGCAACTATCTCCAGAAAGGACACCGGCCATTTTTTGGGCTGCTGTCAAAGGAATGAAAAGTATTCCTTGCTCCTCCATGCTCCATGACAGAGGTGCACAATGATGTCATTATCTGTATCGGTATCTGTACCTGTTCAACCAAAAATTATGTGTCTGTATTTGGATAAAAGACCAGAAGTGGGTGGCAAGTTAAAATTGCATCTTCTAACCTAACATTCACTGGCAATACAATTGTAGTGTTTTAACTAAAATAAGTTTTAGGAAATCTCTGAAGCCACCACCAGCCCCTTTAACCAGGGGACACCAAACAATCATTGAACCTGGAAGAAAGTTCTATAAATTAAAAGATTCTGTTTTGCACCAAAAAAAGAAACTATTTACAGTAAAGATTTGTAGAAAAATATTCGTCAGTAAATAATCTTAAATTCTAATGATGTGACTTGTTTGTCAAGTTAACGTTATTGCAGTTCGTTAGGGAAATATGAATTACGACAGTAATTACATAACAGCAAGGTAAATGTCATTTTCTGTCAACATTTCAACTGTTTGTTTAATGGAAGGAATGAACACATACAATTGATGTATAGGTTTACGGCTCTGGGTTTTTATAGCGGCTTGAAATCTGCAAATGACACTGATACCTCCACCCCCTCTATGCGAGTTTCCCAGAGTGATAGTTGGGAATGGTCATCTCCCAATGTGCTGTCTGTTGTGTGCTGGCATATAAGTGGTCACTGTCTTTTCAGTATTGGAGGGTGCAGGAATTAGATCCATTAAGTGACAACATTGTCCTTTAAAAAAACACAGACATGAGTCCCTGTTTTTGCCTTTTGTCCAGACTAACTCTGAGCTTTTAGCCCCCAGAAATCAGAGTCTTTTGTAAATGCTCTGACAGTCTTATGCTTCTGAAAATTCTGTTTTAGAGTGGCAGTGAGTATAAAGAGTGACTTTGGAAAACAGACTTTAAAATCGTGCTAATTAGTCCTTACTCATCACATGGCCCATCCCAGATTTGAGCCCACTAGGAGGACTAGGGTGGTCAAGCTGGTTACCAAACTTGGAAGTAAACAGTATTCCAAAACGGCAGATATGGAGGAACCGCTTTTAATGGCACTTTCCCTATTGATGACCTGTATGTAGCTAAATAGTGTCCCACACGCTCCCACATTAGTGATGCCTGTGCCCCTGGCCTCTATGTCTGAGGTGGCTTCTATCTAACTTGCCTGCTCTGGTGTGTCCCCCTTGACATGCAGGCAGATTTGAAACATAAACCAGGAGTGGGAGTCGGCGTGAGGTTGTGACTCGGTATAGATGACATACACGGGGTGACAGAAACGTGGTGAGGATGAAGCTGTCGGTGGGCTGAAAGAGGAGACTTGTTGGACATGGATTTAATCTGGCAAGGATATAGATGGTTATAATCGGCCAGGAACTTACCCAGTACAACATGTCGGTCCAGCCCTCCATCGAGATGCACTGGAAGACAGTCAGCATAGCGAAGAAGAAATTGTCGAAGTTGGTGATACCCCAGTTGGGACCTTCCCATGCCTCCAGACATACAGTACCGTTGAGGCGGCATTCGCGCCCGTCGCCGGTCAATGAGCATGGTGCCGGTTCATCTTCAGCAAGGATATCTATGGACCAGGGATGGGTCACGGTCAAAAACAGTCTCATGCCTGCCTGAGAAACTTGATAAATATTCATAATAAATGTGTCAAATTAAAAAAAGAGAAGATGACTCTCTCACGTTCTTAACCAAAGGAAATGAGGGATCTACTATGATGCAAGGCCAATCATGAGCCAAGTAACGGTCAAATTACTGTAACATAATTCTGATGCTTTAATAAAGGAAGCTATTGTTTTCAATAATGGGGTGATTTCTGCATTTACACTGAAGGTGAAAGAAATTTTGGATCTGCACCTTCCCCTTCAATAAAGGGACTTTGCCCCAGTAGGAGCCAGCTTTGGCGGGGTGACAGAACTATGTTGCTTTTGTGATAATAAATTTAATTTTGGATTGTAAAATCTAGCTCTTGAAAATTCGGGTTGTAAGATTCAGGTTGAGAAAACTCCTGTTGAGAAACTGAAGTTCAAAAAAACTGGGGAAACCATCCGGGATATTCAAAGAGCAAACGAGCACAAAAAAACGACTTAATTGAGCACAATCCTGGCCAAGCACAAGGCAGGTCACCAGTCATTTGGGATGGGGTATTGTACACATTATTATGTGGTTAATACCAAAATATGGGTTTTGATCTGTATAGCCCAGCCCTATGGAGCATACACAGGAGAGAAGGGACATGCAGTTTCCTAAGTCACAAAGTAAGTAAGATCTGTTTTTTTTACTGTTAGTTTCACTGTCCCCTAGAAACTTCTGTTGTGTCACGATCAGCCCCACGCTGTGTGTCTTTGCCCTGTGTTTCCCTCAGACGTGACTCTAAATCAGCCACACCTGAGTCTTGTTAATCTCGCCTCGTGTTCCTTCCCCCTTGTTAACCAAGGGGGAAGGTTGTTAGCCTAGTGTTTGCTCCTTGATTGATTCCCTCTATACAGTGTGTCTTAGTCTTGTGATTCCTGTCCGGCCACTGTGAATGCTGCCCGTTGTTTTTGTTTCCCGTGGTTCCCTAGTCCTGTCAATAAACACCCCCTTGAGGGGTTTCACCCTGACAGCCAGCATTTTGGGTCATTCCTCCCCTTGCAACGTGACATTTTGTGAGCCAATATGCAGTGTTTTTCTTTGTCTTGCATGTGTCTTTTAAGTGTTTGTAAGTGTTTTTAAATTTGCAGCCTGTAATCGACCAATGAATTTGGGTAGTGGAAGTAGAAAGCACCATCTCTGTCTTGTGATTGGTCAATATTTGCTCGATAAAATCTACGCTTGTTTCTCAGTGTCCCTGATGTATTCCCTGTTTTTCTGAACCTGGATTTCCAAACCTGAATTTTCTCGACCTGAATCTTTCAACCCAAATTTTCAAGAGCTGAATTTTTGCAACCTGAATTTTTATTACCATACAAGCAACATAAATTGAAGTTCAGGTGATGAATTCAAATTCAGTATCTTTAATTCAATTTCAGGTAAACATATTCAATTTTGAGTTCTTTAATTCAAGTTCAAGTAACCATATTCAAATTCAGGTTCTGGTATTTGGGTAATGAAATTCAAGTTCAGGTTAACACATTCAAATTTGGGTAAAAATATTCAAATTCAGGTTGTGGTGAGTCTTATTTGACACAGTAATAACACTAGCTTTAGCCTTCAGTGCTGTCACCCTCCAAAACAGCTGCACACAGTTTCAGTCTCATTCTAGGCATTACTGTTAACCCTAAATTATCATTGCTCTACCTGTTCCAATGATAAAGCAAGAAGCGTGCAATTTTCCAAGGAAAAGCTCCAGTCCGATAATGGCGTAGATTATGATCACGAACAAGACCAGCAGGGCGATGTGGAAGAGGGGAACCATGGCTTTAATAATGGAATTTAACACGATTTGTAAACCTGGAGGAGAAAGATGGGTAAGTTTACTACATTTATATTCCATTTATATTCCCTCTGATGACATGTTATTTGAACAGATTCTGATATTTTCAGCATTCACTAGACAGAAACTTTATTTTGTCCATCTTATTCAGCAGAACTTTAAAAAGAAAAATTAAAATGTGGGATGACTATTCTGATCCTGTGATTGATACTATATAAGAGCAAGTTTCCATTACCAGTGTGTGTTTGGGGTGAAGTTGTGTTGAAATGTTTACTGGTTATGCAGGCTTCATTTTTTGGGGAAATGTGTGCTGGTAGTATTTGACAGTGTAAGGGTGGCATTATGGGTAAAACTGGTGAAGGGTGAAGGTGAGGCACTCACTTGGCACCCCCGAGACCAGCCGCAGGGGCCGAAGCACTCGGAAGGCTCGCAGAGCCTTGACGTCGAAGCCGCCTTTTCCCCCCGCGTGAAGATCCATTAGCTCTTCAGGGGAGGGCTGCTCTTCTTTGCCGGCTATGAACTCCACAACAACAGTAACCAACCTGCACAGAATGGACACACATGCTAAGCAGAGCGAAGTGGGGCGGGTCTGGGAGAGTTAAGCACAATGGTTGCAAACACCCTGTGTAGGGCTTACTAAATGCTGTGTAACATGCTTGAGAATGGGCATGAACAACACAAGTACCAGTTATGGGCAACCACTGCTTACCAAAATAAGCAACACAATATACACCAAACACCAATTCTGTAACCTCTCCCATATACAATTTAAACAGACAAAACATTCAGATCAGTAAAAGTTAAATTATCTACTTACAATGTTATGCTGCCAAACTATTCAAGCTAATGAATACTACCAGAAGCGGGTTCAGAAGTTCAGAAGTCCTGCTTCATTATGACTAGAATAGTCACATTTCTGTTGGCCCCCTGAGCAAGGCGCTTAACACCCAAAATGCTCCAGAGGCGCGGATAAACTGCCTGACCCCGCACTCAACCCAAGCTTCACCTGTATGTGTGTGGAGAGCAAGGTGGGATGTGCAAAAAGAAGCATTCTATGTTTGTGTACCTGCACTTGCCCTGTAAATGGCAAATAAAAAGTATTGCTGTAACATTATTTCAGTCTCCCACCAAAAACAGCATTTGCCAACTTGTCTGTAACACCGGAAGATGCCCTACGGTGAACAGAGCTGATGGAATTGAAGGGGGGGGGGGGGGGGTCATTTAAGAGCTTCGCAGCAAGCTGTGTGCCCCCTCAGAGCTTTTAGGGGGAGAGAAGGAAGAACAAGATTGAGGAAAGGCAGAGAGAGTGGGAGAAACAGAAACTGAGGAAGTGTGAGACGGAGGACGGTGAGAACAGGTACCCCTGGGGGAAAAAAACCCAGCTTGTCATCACCTGCTTTTTGTGGGACATATAGCAGCATGTAAAGTCTTCCCTAATGCGTGCATGCTTACAGCTCCACGCTGGCCATGAAGAGGACAGATGCACAGATAGGGAGCTTGGGTTTCGGCACGGCAGGGGCAGCCCAGCCGACACGCGCTATACACCGCAGCGCTGCCTGTGCAGAGCTTCATTACTCCACCATCACTGCACCACTGCCTTCGATGTGACACTTAATAACCCTCGTGTGGCATTCTCTACACCAGCATGCACATCATCTTTCACCATGACGCACTAGGTTTTCGGTATCATGGGCCTCAGAGAGCATCTGCACAAGGCGGCACCGTGGCGGCCGCATGTCTGCTTGATGTGACATACGAACTGTGACGTCATGGGTGCAGACTTCCACCTACACAGGCCGGCCTGGAGAACGGACTCATTAATGGAATCTGGCTTTGACTATGATCACAGTTCACGCCTTGCTTTTAGCAAGCAAACCCACTCTTCCTGTTCTCAATAATTCCTAGGGCGGCAGGGCAGCCAGTTCACCTTGGACCCCAAAAGGTTTTTTCTCCCTACTTGGGAGTTTCCTCTCCTCTTGTTATCTGGCTTTCTTTCTTTCATTTCTTTGTCTCTCCTTTTCCCTGTCTGTGTATTACTCTGTTTTAATGTATCACAACACACCCATATAAAGCACCGTGGGGTGACTTTGTTGTGAAAGGTACTATATAAAAATAAATTGACTCAAATTGCTTCTTAAAAATTCAGATTTAACGTTTTCTTTTTTTTTTAAAACATGAATATAATTCAGGGTTTTATTAACAGGGGTTTATCAAGTTGCATAAACTGTGAACAGACTATACTCACCCTATGACCACAATGACGAAATCCAGCATGTTCCAGCCACTGCGTACGTATGCGCCTTTGTGCAACACTAATCCATCTGCTATTATCTTCATGAACGTTTCAATGGTGAAAATGACAAGGAAGACATATTCAACTGATTCCTGTAAAAGAGAGAGAAGAAAGACAGGAATAGTACAATATAATTAGGACGACAGTTAGGATGACTGTAATTTAACATTGAAACTGTTTCAAATTGTAGGAAAGATTCCCTGTCAGATGACACATATACCTAGATTAACCACAAATGTCTTATTTATCATTTTCTGAAGTAAATTTGACCATCGAACATCCCATACACATCTAAGTTATTTTTGGGACTCAATTTAATGTCATAACTATAAAAGAAAGCAACATAGAATATTTATTTATTCATCCATAATGTTTATCCTGGTTACTACAGTATTTAGCAAAGCATATTACATTGACTGAAACTTGCCAAAATTAGTGTTTTGAATAAGGCTGCATCACATAATGTGCTCCACAATGCTACTAAAAAAATATAAGAAAGGAACGCTATATTAACCCCTAATCAAAACACACACACACACACTATTTTAATTATCAGTTCGAAGAAGAAAAATGCCACAAATGGGAAGTGTGTCACACCGAGCTTTAAACAAGAAGGATGTCACTGAGGTCCAGCCAAAAAAGAACAGGGTCCACACTGTTTGGATGATGGTACCAATCTAGAAATTTACTTAGCACCTAATCCTGCCTGTATAGAAAAACTCTTTACTGCTATCTGTGTGAGTAGCTATAATACAGCCACCCACAGGAAGGCTGCACACATCTTTGAAGGGTTGGGGGACAGCCCTCAGAGAAGCCTCATTCCCGGAAGAGATGAAACTGCCAGAGAACCAATGGGGTCAGGTCTGTTGGATATCAGAACTGGTGTGGTGCATTGCCCGTGCATGGCAGCACTCAGGTCCTAATCTGAGGCAGCCTAACTGGGTAGGTGCATGAAACATCGGAGTCAGAGGACCTTTGTAAACTCCTCATTTCAGTAGCGGCAGGGCTGGCTGTGAGGATTGTGTCGGTCCCCACTGGTCTGGCATCTGTGGTGAAAGTGGCTCCATTGTCCTTGACTATGCAAAAGGTCAAGGGCTGTGGGTCACTGGATCCTGATTCCAGCACCCTGAGTCTCATCATTGGACTTGGTATTCCAGTACTAGTGGTGAGGAGAAGGAGACTGAATGCATCACACCCTCATGGGCAGATGCTGGAGACTCCAACACAACTGCAGGGCCTACAGAAGTTCCCAGTTTGTGAATTCTGCCAACAGATTTGTTGTTGTTACTCTGAGAATTCAGCTTAGAGTCAGTAGGCTACCACCTACTAGGCTGGACTACAGGAACCCAGAGGCGGGAGCATAACAATGGAGTGGTGTGGGAGAACTTGGGAAAGTTGAAAATGAGTCAAGCAGCTGCATTCTGGATCAGTTGCAGAGGTCAAATGGCACTCAGCGGCAGACCTGGTTCGAGTGAGTTACAGTAGTCAAGGCTTGAGATGACAAGGGATTGAACAAGCATCTGAGTGATCAGTGTGGAAAGAGATAGACAAATCCTTCTGAAGCTGAAGTTTATCATCAAATGCATCCTGGCACTGATGGTTCTCATAGAGCACAAATGCAAATATCAGCAGAGTTTCTCTGCAGCCTTTGTTGATTCTCATAAAGAATTCCATTCAGTTGCTCGAGCTGCCCTGTGGAACATCCTGAGAAGTTGTTGGACATCATAGCTGGCCTATACACTGGTACTGTAAGTAGGTGCAGAGTAGAGGGAGAACCTCTGTGTTCTTCCCAGTTGATTCTGGGATTTATCAGGGGTGTGTTCTTGCTCCTATTCTGATTAATGCTTTCATGGACTGGGTGTTGGACAGGGTCATGTATGTCCAGCGGCTGTGAGGCATCTGTTGGTAAAGAAAGATTGACTGATCTTGATTTTGCTGACCTGGCTGTGATATTCGCAGTCAATGGAGGCTCTGATCAGGGCACTTAAGAGACTGAGCATGCAGTCTGAGAGTTTAGGCTTCCGAGTGTCCTGGAAAAAATAACCAAGTTCCAGGCCTTTAATGACCTCTTGGGCACAGCCATCATCAGTGTGTCTGCCTGTAGAGAGAATGTCGACCGCTTCAAGAGGTTCACTAACTGTACCTCGGCAGCAGCATTCTTGTCTCTAGTGATCCTTCCTATGAAGTCAGTAGCTGGACTGGGAGAGCATGGGGGTCATGAGCCCACTGGAAAGGTGTGTGTGGCGCTCTTGATATCTTTGTAAATGGACAAAGGTCCAAGCCTTTAGAGTCTTAGTGGTCCCTGTTTTGCTGCATGGTTGCGAGACATGGACACTATCCAGTGACCTGAGACAAAGACTGGACTTCTTTGGTACTGTCTCTTCAGAGAATCATTGAGTTACATTATTTAGATTTTTCTCGAAAAATTGGTTGCTCAGGGAGTCCCAAATGAGGCACATTACCTTGTGAGAGAGAATCAGTTACAGGTCTACAGCTATGCGGCGCTATTCCCTGAGGGTGATCTGGCTCGCAGGATACAAGCTGCTGGACCAGGCAAAAGGGACACCCACGTAACACCTGGCTATGGCAGATAGACGGCCATTTCAGGAGGATAGAACTGGACCGCACACTCCTACATTTATCACTACCTCAAATATCTAAAATTAGAATCAGATGCACCACTCAAGTGAAAAGATCAGGACTACCAGAACAATGTGTTCTGAACAAATGAAGCAAAGTTATTTGGCCGGTACCAGAAGATGCTTGACAAAAAACAAATACAACATTTGACCAGAAGAACCTGCATCTGCCATCTATAAAGCTTAATGTGGAAATGTTATTGTTTGGTGTGGCATCAGAGCTAGGCAGCTCAGCATCGCAGAATCTACTATGAATTCTTCATTATACCAGAATGCTTGAGGATAATGTGCCTAACTTGAGTATTTAGTAGATATCAAGTCGAACCATTGTAAGGTGAGGAACATCTGTATTATATTATGAAATATGTGGAATTCTATTTTGCTGCCTTAAAGAAATTCATTAGAGGCAATAAATGGACCATGAGTTCATATCAATGGGGATCAAAAAGAAACCTCTGTTTTAACTCTGGTGAGTGATTTCACCCTGCATGACACCATGCACTCACAAAAGCGAAAGACACCGGATATTTACGCTAGATATTTACAGAAGCAGGTCAAGCTCAGTATCCCGAATAAGTTAAAGGACAAAAAAACAATGGTCTTCTGGCTACAATTACAGTTCTGCTCCCTGGTAAAACCACAACGTGATCTAGCTCTTTATACTAGGGTCTGTATCCAAATCCTAGGCATGTAGCCTACACTGTGGCCGAGTACTCAGTTCATAAATGATGCAGTGAAATGCAAACAAATACGACCGTAAAAAGATATTTTTGTGCAGGAGGACTAAGCTGTACTTCATACTTGAGGAGTGAATTGACGTTTGTACTTAGTACATTGTGCTAAAGAGGTCTGCCCTTTACAAAATATAGAGGAAAATAGCGACCACACTAGAAAGTGAATGCTACAGACTTCTCATGCATTTGTTAGCATTTAGCATCTGATTAAACAGGTCAGAGCCATGGTACACATACCAATTTCACTGTAGCTAAGGAGGCTTCAAGGTGTGACCCCAAAAACTGTCTCATGAAGTAACATTATGGGGTATGTAAAAACCAAGGAATGTCTTTGCACTGTGAACAAATGGCAAATAAATTAAGTTTCCTGGCATTGACCTGACCTGAGAAAAAACCCACTTAGAAGAAAAGCCTCATACAGGCACATCACAACTAGACTATAAGATCAGTCAACACACTAACTTGTTTTACTCTGTAACACGCAAATGCACACAGACACCAGAATTGCCACATACAATTGTGTATGTAAAACATACACTTAGATGGCTATGAGTGCTAGACAGATTAAACTTCTCCATACTGTAGGCTGTCAAGTGTTTGGGCGGTAGTGGTTTGTCATTAACTCGATAGGTGAGACTTCAGTCTTATTTTATGGATGCCATCAGCACATGCAAAGCTATGACATGAAAATACATAGTTGTTTTTTGGAAACTAACAAACCCATCTCACAGAGTGGGGATTAAAAACCCCTAGTTTAGGGCTCACCACTGTCCTCGCTGTCCTCTGACAATATTCACCTTCTTTTTTACAACATGGCCTAGACCATGCTGACTTTATTCGATTCATTGTGTTCAAGAGCAATTGGGGCAGAACATCCTTGCAACTGCAGTATGTCTCGAGAGGGGTGTAGCAGGTCACTGAGACAAATCGTTAGCCTTGGGAAACACTGCCCAGCACAAAAGAAAAACAGGTATTTGGGACTTTTTTACCCTGTATTGCTTCAGTGTTACCAAACAGTAATAATCTAAATACACATATTGCCTTCTCAGCCTAAAAGCACAGAATAAAGTAGGACACATGTGTGGTAGCAGCTGCAGAGAACCCAAGGCGCTATATCTCTCTTTTAGTCATTTAGAGCTTGACTGTCTCATTCACGCAAAGACAGCCCCTGGAGAAGCAGTGCACCCCGTCTCACAGAGCAGCTGACATTCGTAGAATGGGTGATGGTAAAAAGCCCACATTTCAGAGGCCAGATATCTGTGTGCGTGTTCACGTGTGTTTCTGTTTGCCATTGTACAGAGCACCAGTGGACAGATCTCTAATGAAATGAAAAAAGTAATAAAAAAATGCTTTACTTGCCATTCGCGAGGACATGCACACTGTAATGCTTATTTTTGCATATCCCAGTCCATATTCTGTTAAATCAGGTTTATTAGTCATTTCAGCCATATACACACTATACAATGAAGAGAAGCATTGCACCTCCAGGACCAAGGGTGCAATTTACAGAATAAGACAACATACAGTACAGTTGACAAAGTAGTACCTGTGCTGGTTTGAAGGAATATTTGAATAAACTAATTATTGCAGGTACAGTATTATAACATATACTGTATTCTAGTAGCAAGACAGCAATAATAAATAAATTGCAAAGAATAGTAGCAGCGGAACAGAGAGTGTGCAGTATATAATAAATGGCATATGAAATACAGTTCGTGACCAGTTCTGGTTCAGAAATCTGACGACCTGAGGGAAGGAGCCGTTTCCCATCCTGGCAGTGAAAGCTCGTATGCTACGGAACCTTTTGCCAGACGGAAGGAGGGCGAGCAGGGTGTGGGAGGGGTGTGTGGGGTCGTCCACGATACTGGAGGCTTTTCGGATGCAGCGTGATGTGGTAATATCGGCGACAGAGAGGAGAAAGAGCCCAGTGATCTTTTCCGCTCTCCTCACTATTCTCTGTAGGGTCTTGCTGTTTGATACAGAGCAATTCCCGTACCAGGCCATGATGCAGCTACACGGGATGATCTCTATGGTCCCTCGGTATAACGTGGTAAGGGGGGGGGTCCATGTGAGGTTCAACGTGATGTGAACACCAAGGACAAGGACAAGGTGCTCTGGACAATATCCACTGGGGATCCATTGATGTTTAGCCTAGAGTGTTCATGGCATGCCCTCCTGAAGTCAACAACCATCTCCTTTGCCGTGTTCACATTCAGAGACCAGTTGCTGGTTCCACACCAGTCCATTAGCCATTGCACCTGCTCTCTATGCCTCCTCGTCATTCCCCCTGATCAGACCCACCACGGTTCTCTCATCAGAAAACTTGACGATGTAGTTTGAGCTCTGCATTGCTGCCGATGGCTGAGCACACAGCCCTAGATATGTCCTCGCCAATGCTGACTGACTGGGGTCCCCCAGTCAGGATGTTCAGGATCCAGATGCAGAGGGAGGTGTTCAGGCCCAGTAGTCTCAGCTTTCCTATCAGATGCTGAGGAATGGTTGTGTTGAATGCTGAACTGAAGTCTATGAACAGCATTCTCACATAAGTGTCCTTTTTGTCCATGTGGGTGAGGGTCAGGTGAAGGGTGGTGGTGATGGCATCATCTGTTGGGACGATACGTAAACTATCGGGGGTCCAGTGAAGGGGGCAGCTGTGATTTGATGTGCCTCATGGTGAGCCTTTCAAAGCGCTTCATAATGATAGGTGTGAGTGCGTTGGGATGGTAGTCGTTAAGGCAGGCCACTGGAGACTCTTTTGGAACGGGAATGATGGTGGTGGCTTTGAAGAACATTGGAGTAACAGTGGTGCTCAGAGAGATATTGAAGAGGTCTGTGAGGACATCTGCCAGCTGGTCTGCACATCCCCTGAGTACACGACCAGGAATGTTGTCCTGTCCGGTGGCCTTCTGTGGGTTGACTGTGAGCAGAGTGCTTCTCACATCAGCCGTGGTCAGGCAGAGCACCTGACCATTGTGGGGTGGGGTGGTCTTCCTTCTTGCCATGTCATGTAATGCCATGTAATGCCTTGTACCATGTAAGTTGCATGAAATCATAAATGAGGGATTAAGGGTATGAACAAGCCTTTGGTTCACTATTTACTCACTTACTCCTGCTTCCCCCCTTTCTGGAACCTGTTCCATATTAGCACTTTTCATTCATATTAATAAGGTACATTTACACATCAGCAAAATACTTACCTGATATCATTTCATACTGATCAAAAACAATTGCATTGTAAGCGCAATAATTTTTGGACTGAACACCTCATAATCTCTACCACTACAGCAGGGGAAAGGATTAACAGTAACCAGTCAGTAAGAAATACATTTTAATGGCTTAATATTCAGAATTTCATTTACTGATAATGCTATCAGAAATGTCGGTTACCATACTGGCAAATGGCCTTTGTGCATTGTACAGATAATTATATAGACCATTATTTCATATTATATTAATACTAATTCAGGTGCCCGCCTGTTGAACTGTATTTTGCACTTAAATCTGACAGGCTGATCTAAAATGATAATTAACACATTTCCTGAAAGAAATATGACCTTTATATAAATAATGAGTCGGGAAATTATACAGTTTTCTGAAAGCATTACTGACTGTATTAAATGACTGTATTAAAATGCAGATAACTTCAGCAAAGCTTTAAAACTTCATCACCCAGCAAATCATCTCATTCCAGCTTGCCTGTCGACTTCCAAGGTTCTACCCACAGCTCAATCACTGAAAAATCAATATTGAAATGAATATGCGCAGGAGTCACGAGTAAAACTATGTAAGAAACAATAACGGAAGCCCTGCAGCTCATTAGATTACGAAAACCACACAATGTAAGTGCAGTGTATTTGTGCAGTGTATTTGTTAATAAGTGGCAGGCTTAAGCACAGCCTCTGTGACCATTCTTTGCGACCAATTCTTTCGGTGTGTCCCGAATGGCTGAGACTTAAGCCCTCCCCTGACTGCTCACACCACCCTACCCCTTTAGCCCACCATGGGTATTATTTCCTTTAAGTCCAGTGATCCTAACTCTAACCCTAACTTGTACTGTGTGTTTTTTTATCTAACGTTATCTTACTGGTTTTAAAGACCCACACTGCATCTACTGTACATTGACGGCAACTGTGTTATCATGAATAACTGACAATCTGAGATGGCAGGTCTTTCAGTGTTTGTATTAAATCAGTAAATCCAATTATGAAACAAATTATTAACAGAAGCACAGATGGAATGGCCTGCTTCCGTCATATGGCGTGGGTGTGTGTGTGTGTATGTAAGCCAGACTATCTTACTAGTTCTTTACATTCATCTTCAGTTTCTCTCACAGTTAAACTCTGCCAATTCTCGCACCCTAATAAGAAGTGCCTTCCTGGGGAGGTTGGCAGCTTCTCTATTACATTATCGTCCCTCAACCTGACCACGGCCGCACAGGACCTTAAGCCAATCAGCTGCTTGTCAACATAATTTGAAGAAATAAAGGCGATATAAACTTGTCGACTGTAGTATATATGGGTTTGCATGCAAGGTGAGGTGACAGGAGATAGAAAACCCATCTATCCTATGCATGGTTTCAGGGCCTATCCCAGAAGCTGTGAGTGCAAGGCAAGGAATAACCCAGAATGGGGCACCAACCCATTACAGGGCACACACACATACACCATGCATGCTTTTATGTAGTTTGGTAACTCCAATTCACTTTAGAACCTGGAAGAAATCCTACAATAAGGTGGGGAGAACAAGCAAGTTCCACACACGAACAGCCTGTGCAAAGACTCTAATCCAAAGGTGTCAGGCGACCAGGCCAGCCACTGTGCAACCATGAAGGGCTATAAAGGCTGGAAGTAATTCACAGTAATGCTGCTTCTAGATGGAGTAACATAAATTGTGTAGTATTCTAGTCTCTTCAGGCAGTCCACCAATGGCTAATGGGCTGAATTGCTGCTAGATGACTGTCTGAATGCATGTGTATCTGTGCCCTGCCATGGACTGTACCCCAGCCTAGCTTCCTATGCTGCCTAGAACAGACAGCATCTGACCACAATAAGCCATTATAAGACTATGTCATATGCCTACGGTAGACTGTTTCAGCTAATTTTGTTGTATAGTTTATGCTGAATACATGCAACCTACGTGCATAAACATTTTATAAATATTTGCTGACACTCGCTGTGACTCAGATCTGTTTAATTAACCTCTGCTGCCTGGTGATGTCATTTAGACAAATTCAGACTCCTTTATATAGAGTTACACAGTTCAAAATAAGACTGGAATAATATAATTAGCCCATTCTTTTCAGGTTGTGACGAGGGGCATTGGATATGATCTGTCTGAGCTTACAGATGGAAAACAGTATTACAGACAGGTATAGAGTCTGCACTGTCCTCAGCATGGAACAAATGTAGGGGAACAGGAGTGTTTCAGTAAAGGGATTCAGCCATTTCTCTGATGTAGCTTTTTTTAGACCTGGTGAATAATCACGCTTAAGGACCGCTCAGTGGCAGGCAGGGGCATGCACACCCATAGCGTGCATGAAAATGGAGAGCGGGTATGTGGCGGGTATGTGGCGGGTATGCCCAGGGGTGGCCTGAGACATCACCAAAAGCACAACACGCTGCCAGGGTGGACCTCACACTGAAGGTCAGTGAAGTTGTGGCTCACAGGAAAAGTCACACTGCGAGTGCAAGCTGCCTCTTAAGAGCTGCCGCATATCGAAAGGAAGTTCTTTTTGATTGATGACAACACTGCTAAAAAGATATGGTATTTAAGCGACTGATTGGTTTTACAGCATAGATTTTACGATGAATTTACAAGTAATGCTGTGATTATTCTTTGACACATTACTAAAAAATAATTTAGTAACTGTCTTGATAAAAAGCACAGAAAACCACTTCAAAAATTATTCAAATATATGACAATTTTTCTATTTATATTTCAGCTATGGCACAAAGTGAAAGGATAAATTATATGAACACCGTCTACTGTTAATAAGGAATAAAAAAACAAAAAGAATATATATGCATAATGTATAAAAAGAAAATTATATCTTTGTGACTGTGACCAGAATAAGCAGTTAGAAGATGGAATTTTGTGAATTTGATATTTAATTCATATGTAGAAGACAATCTGAAGTCAAGATTAAGAAATACATAAAAATTGTACTAAAAAAGCCTCATTTTGTTCACCACCAGCAGCACATTACTACACTATGTATCCAAACGATATTAAATTACAATGCAAAAAAAATTCCCTCACTGACATCACCAAAAGATCCTTTTCAGACTCTGTATCCCCTCTGAGTAGGATGCATGTGTATGAGATTACCTATGACCTGAGTATTGATACCTGTCATACGTATCTGTATGACTGTCTTAATTAACTCACAATCTACTGGCTTTAAAAAAACTATTCCTCACTGCCTATGTCTGGTTTCCCAAGAACCCTTAATAACATGAAGCAATAAAGGAAAGTTCAGAGCAGTTTAATCCTTTACATTCACGTACATTTACCTTGCATTATTTAGCATCCAAAATGACATACAAGTAAGGAAGATTACAAGCATACAGTTCTCATGTAGCCAACTAGCTCAGCTAAGCTGATCTTATAATGGATGATAAGTTCAAGTTAGCATTAGAGCTTTATTTTTATATAAGTTAATCACAAGAAATCTGAGGTTCCTTCCTACAGCAAAAACTCAGTTAAAAGTTCTACTGAGAAGAGTACATAACAGTACATAAAGGCATTTCCTTCACAGGGCTCATCCTCCCATATGATGGCCTTTCTGCAGTCCGTGACGCCCAATGGGGACTCTGTCTCCCTCCATTACTAAAAGGCTGCAGAACCTCCCAGTAAATAGCTAGCTACAGAAAAGTGTGCACCTAGCACGCACTACACAAACACATACTGCTCAGCCTACTGTATATACCTCTGCCTGACTAATCAATGTCAGTGACTGACACAGTCTGCACAACAACTGCACAACATTCATCCAAAAGCTAAATTAACAATTCAGTTTTAGATTTTATTTTACTTATAATTTTAGGGTATTAAATTGATAATACAAGTATTCTTCAATAAATATTTGATGGGTTTATGAAAACCATAAACCATTATTACATGTCCATAATTATTATAATAAACATTTCCATAGTTGAAAAGAAAATAATTTTACACATAGCATTTAGGTCTTAATCCAGATACAAACCAATAAAATAAACTCTAAACTAATAAATGCCTTGGTGATCACTGTTAATCCCACCACCCACCACCCTAATTGGATGGAAGAATATAAACAAACAAACATTACAAATAAATAATGTTCTCTCTCAAGTACTATATGCCAAGAACCAAACCTTAATTAATCCCTGACTGACAGATCTGGGTACAATTTCACAATGCAGGATTTCTTGCTTAGCTGAATAACTTGTCCGATTCAAGGTATCCCAGTTTAAAAGACATTTGGCTTCGATCATGTAAGTGAAGTAAATGTTTATTTTTGTTATCAAGTACTATTGGTATTATAAATTAGATAGATACAAACTAAATCATATTGAAACAAGTTGAAATTAAGTTTTTTTTGCGTAGCAATGGTTTTGCCTGTATTTTGATCAAACTCCGCTACACCTTTTCAGTCCACGCGTTCTCACCCATCTGCTCTCCTATTGTCTTCCTGCCACATCAGCACAGGCAGGTGGAGCACACATACACACCGTGCTCAGTTATGAGGAACACATAATATTCACAATAAATATTCATAAAAACCCACTATTTATGATTTGCTGGATACTGTATGCAAACTAGGCTCCACCCCTAGTATATTAGTCCATTAAGACAATAATGTAAGCTTTCATTAAAATCCCATTTCCAGGCAAGAATTCATCCTTATTCAATAAAATAACTATATAAAAAGAAGTGTGATTGGTGGAAATATTATAGAGGAATGATATAAACAAAGGACAGAATATAATGCACACATGGTATGCATGCATTTGTAGACACAACATTCAGTGCACCTTCACAGTGCACTCATAGAACATTCATTAGCAGTGTATAAGTATACCTTACGAACCTAACATACCTTAACAGCTTTAATATATACTAATAACAAATTGCAGGACTGTACAATTATGTTATGTAGTATATGGTAGGTGTTAAGGTATACTTACATGCTAAGGCTGTGCAACTAATCGGATTTTTATTTCGATTTAAGCTCCAAACGATCACAAAAAATATATAATCGATAAGATGATTATTATTAAAATCATTTTGCCGCATTACGCTCTTATTTTGTCTTCCGAAATGTCCCTTACGGAAATTCACTATGGTTTCCTATGGTTTTTTGGGTTTTGGGTATGCGTTTTTTACAGTAACCATGATTTTACTATGGTAATTATGATTACTAAGCTCCTACCCATAGTATTACCCTGGTTTACTTATAGCACGTCATGGTAACTGTGGTACTACTATGGTTTACTTATAGCAGTGCATGGTAACTGCAATGAAACCATGATAAAACCATAGTCATAAACTCATGGTTACCAAAAAAACCATAGTAAAACAATTTTCGTAAGGGGCACGCGCACTTTCGCCCCATCTGAAGGCTAAACTCACATGTGTATTCTGGTGGTGGTGGTGTTTTAAAAACTCAACACGAGTAATGATGACAGAAGGAGTAGAGAAGCAGCAGTAACAGCAGCGTTTAGTCAGCAAGAAAAGTAAAGTAAGTTCGCTGGTGCGAGAACACTTTGGATTTGAAGACACAGACGTGGATCAAAAATTTCAAATATCTTTAACCACCTAAAATTCAAACACCGAGTGATTTACAACCAACTAACACAGAAACAGAAAAGGCAAAGTAGCAAACCCACATCGACGTCCTTCGCAACACAGTCATCAATAAAAGACTCTATGGTGCAACATTTATTTGGTAATTTACTTGTATGTCTTTCATATTTTATTTATATATTTCATATTTTTTTATGTATTTTATTTGTTTTCAAGAGATAGTGGAGCTGCACTACATTGTTGATTTTATTTACTTGCCATTACTATTTTATACAATATTTGAATATTATATATTTAAGTAATTTTAAGGGAAAGGAACACAGGAAAACAGGAAAGTATCAATGAAAATTTCACATTTGCTGTTCTTTATGTACAATAAATGCAATGTGTTTCCAGAGTCAATGAGCAATGTGAGTAATCGTGTCAAATAATCGTGATTCCAATATTAACCAAAATAATCGCGATTACGATTTTTTCCATAATAAAGCAGCCCTATTACACGCTTATGAATGTACTATGAATTCATAATGAATGCATTATGACGGTGCAGTTAATGTAAAACAATATGTTAAACTGACTAGCTAAGAATTAATGAGGACACAAAACGCAAAACTATACGAAAGTATTTCATACAGAAGTGTGCAGAGGCACACAGTCATAAATCTCTGTGTGTTAAAATGGAATGAATGCATGGGTCTGATCGAAAATGACACTGGAGAACTGAAGTAGCGTTAGTGTGCACTGAGTTACTGGGAGAGCTGGTGTACACAGCAGTGGGTTTACGTAACTAACGCAGCATTACGTAAGCTCCGGGCGCGGCTACATGGCTGGCCTTCTGTAAGCTAATCTCAGGGTATCCATAAAAGGGAAGCTTATCTCTGACATAGCTGAATGGTAACAGAGCTGTTTACAAACTGCCCTCAAAAAGGACGCTAAACAGGCCGACCCACAACGGGCCTGCCGCCAGTCAAGGGCTCCCGATCACAGCTGCAGGCCACTAGAGTATCTGTGAGCAGCCCTGAGATCTAACTCCAATCACACCTTCAGAGGAAGTTGCTGTCTCTTAATTGACACAGCACTTTAGCTCTAGGGATTTTATACAGTACATAGCTTAAACTCAGGTAGGCTGGCCTCTGTTTGCATTAACAACTGCGCCACACCTTTTAGAAATCATCAGTCTGGCTGAATGATATTTTAAATATGTTGGTTTTAAAAGCTTCATTTAATCAAAGAAAAATATCCACTATAATGGACTATAATCTCCAGCACCAAGTAACCACTGGGGTAAAAAGAAGATGCAGTACATGAGGCAATGACAGTGAGGGACACAGAGGAGCAGGCAGGGGGTGGCAAGGCCGCAAGGGATCTCTGGAGGCCCAGTGAAGTGTGCTGAATTCCCACACATACCGCAGGATGACTTTGTATCAAAGCACAATGAGAAAATGCATGGGGCTGTTTACGGCACACTGTAAGAGCCTCTAGCACACAGATGGAGGCTCTAACTTCTTATCTTCCACCGTAAATTAGCTATCTTTGCTGACTAGCTCCAGTCCATAGTAGTATACCATTGGTGTTACTCCACTTCCTCTAAAAACACCCACATTACCACAGAAAAGATAACAGCTCATCAGCAGCCACACTGAACGCCGCAGGGTTCTGGCAAAAAATATATCTGCAAATGGAAGGAAGAGGCAAAGAGATGGACACCTCACTGAACAGCCAATGATGAGACAGAGATCTTCCGCAAATTTGGTTAGCACCAATTTTTCCAGTCAAATAAACTGCGAATAAATTTATTCAAATCCTCAAAACGACATTTCAAATGCCTGTGGCACCGGTGTTAATCTTGCTTTAATAGTAAATTTTGTGCCCTGAGTTCATTTCAATTGCTGGCCTGGTGAAATAGATCCCAGGATAACTGGTTACCGCACAATTAGTCAGGCAAGCAGACGACCCAGCCCCCTGAGTGTGTCCGGAGCAGCTCCTGCTGAGAGCCTTGATAGCCTGGCACAACACGTAGCTCATTTACACACTTGGCAGCATGTGCCTGGCCTCCGCAATGCTTAGCGGTGTGTGGAGGTGGTCAAGATGCAACCATTTGGGGAAAATCCCTTAGGAAGGTGGACAGTGGGTGTCACAGCAACACCCTTTGGCTAGGAGCGAGAATGCACATTTGTCTATTCCTCAGGCCCAGAGAAAATAAAACCAAATAACCATGACGACTGCAGAGAAGCTCAGCTTACCTCCTTACTGTGTCAGAGCCTCCTATATGTAAAACAGCCTGCTTACATATACATACATTGATGAGGAGGTACTGTTTGCAGGTGTAAGGGTCTATATGTGTTTGAGCATGTCAACAACTTAATAAACACAGTGTACTGTTTTATCCAAGCAATGTCTTATCAAAGCAATGCTCAGACTATCTATGTTTTTTGTAGTCTTGTTTTTCCTGTATGTCTGTTCTGTGATGGTAACGACTTCAGTATGCGATTAACTTTCATATTCATATACTGTATACTTCAACTGTATATGCTGCAGAATAATACATGTAAAGGCAGCCCCACACGTCAATTCTGTTTGTTAAGATGCCGGCCTACTTTTATGTGGGCCGCCCTGAAGAATTCCTGAAATTCACTCAGAACTTTTGGTTTTGATGCCTCCCCTTGATTTTCACTGGCCCCATTTGGTGCCCCTATCAAACATTTCTGGGTGTGCCACTGTCCGGAGCTTTGCTTAGCCCTGCGGAGTGTGCCTGTTTACCGTGGGCTGTGAGGGCCACATGTGTAAGGTGCTGCCAGGGGTATACTCACCCTTGACTGTGTGCTTTTGTGTGTATATTTACCATGAGCTGTTGGTGAGAGGCTTTAATCTATTGCTGACTGTGACATTTGTTACATACTGGGCTGAGCGGAGTAAGTCACATGACTAGAGATCGACCGATATATCGATTCACCGATATTTTCCCTGATATTCAAGCATTTTACCATAATTGGTTATCGGTTTTGTAATATCGGGTTCACCGATAAACGCCGCCATCTTGTGG
>JAODKN010000127.1:12721802-12744310 GCA_026774425.1 Petrocephalus zakoni | reverse complement strand
AGAAAAGACAGCATGATGCTTTATGCCTTGCTAGTCCAAAAATTCATACCGCAGGGTGAACAGTGAGATCAGGGTTAGTCTTCAGGTTAACTGGAAAATTAACACAAATGGAGCTGTGCCAAAAGTACTGAAAACGACCACAGCAATGAATAGGATAAGTGGTTAGAAAATTGATGGATGGATGAATTATACCAGGTCTTATTGCTTAATTCCACATTAGGAGGCCACAATTTCAACTAGACTCAAAAGGTCAGTAAGAGTAAATGCTATGATGAGAACCGCTCAAAAAAAAATCCAAAGGAAAGGAAAGGAATATATACTAGCTTATATGCTATTATACAGTATAATACTATTAATATATACTATATATAAAAAACTGTAAGTGGTCTATGAAACACTCAGATACAGAGCATAACACCCCTTAATTTTTTAACAGGGCTCTTCAGTGTACAGTTCAGTGCAGGGTTGAGCAACCTGCTTCCATTGAATTCTGTGGATTTTTGGGTTACTTTCTGTTACCAATTGATTTATGCTTTATGAACCTAGATCCCATACTAATGATATCCTAATAATAGCTTTACCTAAGCAGAAACCAGCACGCCCCTCAGGCTTCAGTAACCAGGGTAGCGAAAAGCCGGTTTACCAGATAAAATCAGTTAAATAAAGGGAATTAGAATCTCCTGAAATAGAAATGGGGTAATACTGTAAATAGTGAAGGAGGAGGGAGCTGCTTCATTACTTTATAGAAAAAGGATACAAGATGGGTCTAGAAATAGCATATAAGCTTGGAGAAAGGGGATAGTCCACAGGGGCAATGGAGGAGGGGGGTTCCTAGGCGTTCTATTAAAACTATAACTGACCATTGGAAAATGCAGAAACAGAACATGACACCCCTTTGTTTTTTAACAGAGCTGTTAAAAAACCAAGGTATTTTACAAATATGAAGGGTTTCCCAGGTTTTATTCATATCGATAATTTTTAGTAAGCCAGGCATTTATATAAATTTCCATTTTGGCAAAAGCAGCAGGAAACCAAAGAACTGGCACATCATAAGCACTTCACTGCACCAACGAATCTTAGAAGGTGGGCTGATCTGGGCCACGTTCTTAAAAAAAGGAGTGATTTGCCCTGCCTTAAAGAAGCACAGCTCCAAGAAACTGACAGCCAGCCTAACCCACCAATCCATGCGCAGCGAAAGGACAACCTCTGTTTCATTCACATATCAAATTCAAGGAAATAAAAAGGTATTAAACCATAGACCACTTTAACTGTGACATGACAGGTGACCATACTCACCAGCTGGTGGTTGATATTGTTGGAGTCGTCCTCAGGAAAAGGAGTGGCTATAGCCAAGGCCATGCAGTTGGCAAATATCGCAAGCAATATAAAGGTATCAAATGGCCTAAAATTTAGATGGTTAAGGAAAATCAAAATGAAAACACTACTGCCCTAACTGTCCTAACTAATCACTTGTGTAGATTTATCTAGTCATCCAGCACCACCATCAAATACTGGGATGTCTACTGCATAAAACCAAGCATAAAGCCAACAGAAGTCTTGGTTGATGACCCTAAGCAAAAAGTTTACTACACTGGGGATCCTGGTCCAATCCCAATTGTGTCCTGTTAGTCACATGTTGCTATAAGACCCAAAAAAACATAAAGCTCTTTGACAGACAGTTCAGATGGCCTCCATCCTTCTCATCACCTTAAAGCGCCATCTGCTGTACAGCAAACACTCCCTTCCCCCATACGTGTAACAGCTCCGCCTGAGGTCATTAGACACAAAGGTGAGGATCTGACATCCCACATTATATGATGTAAATTATTCTCCCCAAGTTCATGATCCATTTATTGAATAAATGCCAGCATATTTTCTTTCACTATTGTTTATACTGAACACTTCCAATGACAATCGAGGACAACAATTCTACCTATTAGCCAGTATATAACTCTACTGGTAAGTTAACTCTCCAGCTGACCCCCTCACAGTCACTGCTGCCAAATAATAAAATAGCTATATGTAAAAATAATAGGCCTTCAGAAAGCTACTCCTGGGAACTATTACAAGCTGATTCCATTGCACAACACCTTTGCCCTGGGCTGCATCATACTAAACTGTGGGCTAGTCCTATAAAATTTAGGAATTAAAATGCCAAGAACTTATAGTAGTGTGAAAAAGTCATAAGCCATCAATGAATTTCTTCTGTTCTCCAAAATGTTCCTAATGTCCTATTTGATGACTGATGCCAAACATGGTATGTCAGTGATGGATTTGACAAAGCCATATAGATACTAAATGCTTACTGAAAAATAATGGGGCAACTTTAGGAAGGGTTTTGAAATGACTCGGCTAACACACTCTGACAGACATAATATCACAGTTTTACACCAACAGGAGGATCATTTAAACAAAATTTTTGTGTTTTCCTTTGCAAGGGATGAGAAAACAAGGATACGCACAAAATAACACAACGGTTCTACAATAAGGCACCAAAAACTCAGTGGCGTAAGGATACTTCCACTCGACGATGCTGATGCAGGCTTTCCGGAAGGGGTTATTGAGGTTGAGGCAGAAGAGGGCGCGGGCAGGCCTAGTTTCCGGTGGTGGGCTCTGCTTCTTTAGCTTAGCCTGCAACAGCTTCCTCTTCTCCGCCATGGCGGCGGCAGCCTCAGCGGCCTGCTCCGGTGTCATTTCGGAGACAGGGATCGGGGGGGCGTCTTGACTCATGGTCAGGCCGGAGTGGGCGAGTCGCAGAGAATGTACCGGGGCCTACTGGCGAGGCGCGCTTGGGCCTGGGGGGGGGGCGCAGTCTGAGCCAGGAGCTGGCACGTCACCAGGGGGTGCCACGCCGGTTCTGCTGGCATACTTTGCCCCTGAGAGGACAACAGCGAGGGCAGACAGACAGTAAGGAACACTGTCCCCAGTGTATAGTAACATCAGTAATCAGTAATAAACTGCCAGCATGCAGGAGAACCATTACTTTTATATTGGTAGCAATGAGAACTGACATGTTTTGTACATAATTTTTGGAAAAAGCAAGAAATTAAGGGGATTCATTCAAAGGGAGAAGTAAAGTGCACCCTGTTTAAGTTTTAACCTGTCAGACTGCTGCCAAAAGTTCATCGCTTTGACCATTTAACCAGCTGTTACTATATATGCACATAGTGTTCATTAAGTATTCATTACGTCCTGGTTGATTAAACAGATAGGTGTAATGATAAATTAAAACACATTTTTTTAAACACGTTTAATAAAAAAAGGAAAAAGAAAACAACTCAGAATCACAAAGAATGCAGTGCGTTTAGCCAGCAGTTAGTGAGGACAGGAGTAGCGGGCCTAATGCCCTGACTGAGCACAGACACCAGACTGCAACTCCCTGACTCCAGGCTGACAGCTACATGGAAGTTACTCAGTCACTCGAGCAATAAATTATTAACTTTAACGAACCTTTGACAGGGAATCAAATGCCAGTTCAGAAAACTCTAAAGTTCTAGACATAATCTGGGAGGTGTCAGTAAGCTACAGGCCTCTTTACTTTAATACTGATCAAAACCAGCTGTTTTATTCAGTTATAAGGCCTCAGCCATGTCAGAATCTTTCTGTGTGTTCAGTATTATATTTATTGTTAAAGTACTTTAACAAATATAACAGTAATTTTATGAAAGAATGTTAGTTGTCTGAATATAACAAGAATCTCGTGTGACCATGTTTATTCAAGGTGTACTACTTGAGAGATACTTTGCAGAAGTTAGTGGCTGGGCCTCCACAGTGGTACCTTCAATGAAGGGTCCAAAGCTCAAAACAGTACTGTACACTACACCACACAATCTCTTACCATCAAAAATAAGAAGAAAAGCTCTATAGACAATGAATACCCTTAGTCCTCATTCCTCTCTCCACCAGCAAAACTTCACAATGCACTGTCATCACAAAGAATGCGGGCCCCTGTGTGAACGATGTCAACGATGACACCGTGTCCATTTTCCAACAGCAGAAAGCCTAATAGCTCATGAGAATCCATCTTAAGTAGAGGGCTGGTCTATTGTCCTCAATGTCTCATAAATCTAAAGACACAGCAGATAAAATATACAACATAAACTTGATAACTGATGCTCATTGCCTACGATTGAAGTGCAAACTGCTGTTTTGGAGATGTTTCCAGAATTTCAACCCATTGCTATATGAGTAATAGCCCTTTAGTTGAGACGTGAATGCCAAACAGGAAGCCACACGTGTGTCTTAAGTTGTGTTCCATTGACAGGTATTGTTTATGAGCAAGTGATTTAGCTTACATGTATACTTTGAAAAATTAGACCTTAGAGTAAATACCTGGAACTTGCCAATTGTTTTACTATAAAATGAGATTAGGTTAAAACTTCAAGGAAAAACAGGCAAGTAGCTACAGTACCTGAAAATAGATTTACCCTTCAAAATATCTGCGGCATGGGAGCCAGTTAACTAGATGCCATGGCTCTGAGAAGGACTTCATTTGCAAACATTTTGAAGTAGGCCTAATTCTTGAAATGTCACGCGCATCAAACTATCAGGACACATGAGGGGCCCGACCCTGGCTAACCTCCTTTATAAACTGCATGAATTCCAAGCTGTCACTCTGATGTATCACTTTGCATATTCAGTTGTATAAGTCCTTGACCTCTGAAGCCCCACGAAAAAGCAAAAGAAAGGTTATATCCATTGGAAATGGCCAGCAGACTTCAGCTTTGCCATGAAAATACGTGCTCTGATAAAAATTAGCTAAGTGAACGACAATCATTGTGTACCACTGTGCAATTGCTAGACGCTACTACGAGTGTAAAAATGAGGATTACGTTAATCTTTCTGGTTTTTTTTTTCATTGAATAACACATTCATTCATCGACCAGAGCGCAATATGAAACCGAAAACTGACACCCAGGACACAATTCGTTCCACTTTAACGTCACCTTCCATTAAACATACCCACACGATACATGCAGAAACGGGGTTGTTCAAATTATTCTGAAACGTTTTGAATTAATGCTGTCATCCATAATGACCATGGGCAAACACTGCACGCTCACCAGAATTTCTTCCAGAAAAGGCAGTCGTTTTCCAGGTTACTTACCCTGCAACTGTGTGCGATGCCTTGGGGTGCACAAGGTGATTGTCCTTAGGCTCTATTTGGGTCCATGATGCCCTGTTTCATGTACCAGCAGAGCATATCCTGATAAAAAAATAATAATAAAAATGAAAAAATTATCCGTTTTTCTCTACACCCGGTCCGCTTCTCAGTTTAATCTTGAAAAGGAAGAGAATGACAGATCGGGTTTGGGAAAAGCAGGGTCGGAGCGCAGCGTCAACCCCAGTTCGGCTGGTATTTCTGTCACCTCCGACAGATCGGATGCAGCGGATACCGCCAGGCGTGCGGACGATCCGGGCAGTGCGTCGCCAGCATGCCCTTCCTTATGCCGAAAGCATACCTCTCCAGAAGGACCCGATCGCTGGCCGACGACTCCTTAATTCCCGCAATGCACGCAAGAAACCCCCACTGCTGTCGGAAAACCAACAGGACGCACGATCAAGCAACAAATTAAAATTCATCAGCTGGAGGGCAAAGAGGGACGCATACGCGTTAATTAAACCTTTTCATGCCGACCGCTGATAGAGGGAGGGAGAGAGAGAGAGGGAGAGAGAGAGCCGAGGAGCGCAGGAGCATCCCAATCCAAACCCCATCCAGTTTAGCGTCACAAGACAAGTGAACAGTGAAATCAGCCCATCGCAGCGCTTCACCCTCCGGCTAATCCAGTCCAGGCTCCTCATTTAAACAATACAATACATGCCGTGCAAACCAACACATTTCCAAAGACGCAGAAAAATTACACCAATGCGATTCTTCAGCTTCAAACAACTGTCATGCCGCGTATGCACACGTACACTTATAGAAATGTCCGAGAGTTTAAGAAATAATGTCGACATCCGGGTGCTTGCGGGTTTGCAGGACGGGCGTCTCGATCCAAGAAACGGACGCAAGTAATGTTAGTGTATTTTACAATGTTGTTGAAAATGTTATAAACAACAGTGTAAAGGTTATCTGTTTTCACTACAAGGGGATAGCGTGTCTGCAAGTCGCGATTACGTATTAAGTTAAGATACGAATAGTGTATTGTGCATTTAAGCAAGAGCAGAACGCTGTCTAGTCTAGGCTATGGTTCCTAAGGCTAGCTGGCGGTGAACCGAAAGGCTTATTGGGATTAGTATTTGTTTGCCAGCCGTCCCTGGTTGTAATTAGTCGATGAAAGATGGAAAAATTATTGCAACGACCTGAAGCTTGGGACATCAAGGGGAGAATTAGTCGGTGACTGCATTCGACTATATGCGTAAAACTGAAGGTCATTTGCTTACCAATAAGTGATGGTATTATATGGATCCCTGAGCATTACATGAATTATTAAAATAAAACATACTATCTGTCCCCATGTATTTGCTATTTAAATGTATGATGCGGAAATGTATCATTTACAGGTATCATTTCCAGAAATTGGACTGCTGTCTTTTAATGCGAGTCAATTGTGTTTAATTGTTGCTACAGGAACTATTATTGCTTTCAAGTGGGATAAAATTTGCCATAGCAACAAGCACAGTACGCACAGGGGAGACATTTGTTTCTTTTCAAGGTTTACGCAAGGTTGCAATCAATTACTTTGTGTGCCCTTGTTATAATGAGTAGTTCTCTGAAATGGTGCAGTGTGATGTTTTACTCATTTAGAAGTCATTATGGGAGTGTTAATGTGCATATTGAAAATTTCCCGGAGCCTTGATGAGCCGCGCAGCCTCTGTGAATATATGGAGTATAGTATTGCTTGTTTGTTCGCATTAACTAATCCTAAACTGAAATACTACAGCTTAGGAGTGCAAAAAAAGTACTGTGGCACCTATTATTGAGGTAGTGAGATATGATTAACTATATTTTGTGCTCAACTTGCCAGTCCATCTGTATGCTCGGGATATGGACGGGTAACAGAACACTTGTGCTATATCTTCTTTCACTCCCAGGACCTCTCTCGCATTACAGCTGCTCAGTGGAATATTCCAGTTCTGCGATCTATTCACCTGGGCTTGCCTTTTGCTGTAGTGAAAAATGCTTAACATTCTAACTGACTATTATTACTACTACTACTACTACTACTACTACTACTACTACTACTACTACTAACGGTACTTAAATGTTTTTTATTTGCCTTTTCTCTTTTTGTTGTAGAAAAAAACTTTCCACACTAGGTAATGCTGGGAAAATGTTTGGTAGGAAATGTTATTATTTTAATAGTTTGGACTCCACATTGTAGGTAGAAAATTAAATGTACAAAAAATGTTTATGGACATGCTAAAATAAATATATATATATATATATATATATATATAGATAGATAGATAGATAAAGACTCAAGGAGAAAAATATAACATCTAGTTGCTGAGACCAAGACAGTAAAAGTTCTATTAGGTCTGTCATCGGTGTGTCTGTTTTTCTTAAGCCATTATAGGCAAAGGTCACAAAATCAGCAAAGCAAGACAAAGCAGTCACGCAACACAATACTATAACTAGCCAAATTTTAATTTGGAGAGGTGATAGCCCTTTCAAAAAACAACCTCACCTGTAACCTCACCAAGATAGCAAAGACGAGCAAAACGGATATCCTAAAACAGCTGACCTGTGCCGTGATGTTAGTGACCTTCTGTGGAAATGACAGCCTCCATAATTTTCTGTTACAAGAGAACAGAACAGACCCCCCCCCCAAGATAGGTATCTTATCAACAACATAATTATTTTTATTTAAAACTCCTATTTAGTCTCTCCTGACTAATCCTGAGTAGCACAGAGTTCTGAGGGGAACTTTAATCTGACCCAGACATTGCCCACTCTTGTCCTTATTCCTGAGTTTTATTCATCAAACTTTCATATTTCTTGATCAGTCTAGTGAGGTTTACTGGGGTGCTGAAATAAAGTTTTTTTTCTGTACCGCTTTACAAAATGATATAATCATAAAATTATCAGAATTAAAAATTCCTAGATTGTGTATGTGATCATTCGCTGGCTAACTTTCGCCAAAAATGTGTTACTTGCTAACCTGATAGGAGGTTTAATCATGACAGTATGTACCAGTTTTTGGTTAGTTGTATTGTCTAGTGAGAGAGAAATTTTATTTATATGTGTGAATTTTCTTCTCATCACTCCTCTGTTAACTGAGTATCTAACGATTCCCGGGAGGGAGTGAACGAATACGGCTTTGAAGCACAGGAAAAGGGATTTTTTCTGACTTCTAGCTATTGCCAAGGGAGTGGGTGGGACTAATTTTGTCATAATCATGTCATTGGCTAGTGGATTTTAAAAGGCTTTAATTATTCTGAGATGCTCCAATGGCAAACATTACATATATTAAAGAATGCGAAAATGAATTTTTGAAAAGGTATACGTACATATATTTATAAAAATTACAGCAGCGATTACTGCACACCCGAAAAAACGCATACCTATATCGAGTGTCTCAGTTGCAACACATTGCGTTTCACGTTCACCATATACACTCGTTAAATATATTTAACATTTAAATTAATGCAATTGTATTTTTTTAAATACTTATTAAGTCCATGTAAACAGATCGTATGTGTTTCTTACCGGCATTAAAACACAAGGGCATTTCGCAATTGATTGAAATATTAAAATAATTGTTGGGAGTTTTTGAGATATCGTATAACCCTTAACAACGCAACCTTTACGAGTAGATATATATATATATATATTTTATCCTATGCTGATCGTATTTAAGAAAAAAGCTTTGAATAAAAAATAATTGACCTTTGGCCGATACAGGAAACACAGCAGCTTGGTAAGATGGAAGGCTGCTTTATTCAGAGCTGATTAGTTTTGTGTAGGCTAGTGGCGAGTTAAAAGTATGACCTTGTTTCGGTTTAGCCTTGCTCAGATAACTGGAATGGAAAAAAGAGAAAAGGGCTGGTTAAGTGCTTTCGTCATTTACCTAGCAACAGGCATAGCAACGACTTTTTCCTTTATGAAGAGAGTGAACTTCCTCGCTACGGCTCACTCAATAGCAACTGCAGGTCAGCTTACAGAGGAGACTGTAACATTTGCATTATGCACTTAGATGAGGATATGCTTGCTTATTTCCACACATACATACCCAAGGAATGAAAGTGCACTATTCCTTCAATTAATAGTCAAGCCTAAATTATAATATTTATCATTTATAATGTTGAATTGAGTATTAAGTGTTCTTAGATTTATTCTGATTGTCGTTCCAATGTTTTTGATCCATCCAGTGATTCTGTATTGGATAACTGATTGTGGGGTGACTGCATGGATAGTTGTAACACCACAAAAACCCACAGAACAACAACATTTGACATTGTAGCTGCTTTTCAACTTATCCACAGTCACTGTTAGCTGTTAGCTCATCCTTATCTTGGATACATTACAGTAAGACCTTACCTTTTGGCCTAGTTACTGCAGAAGAAACTACTGGATGCCAAAATACACCTTACAGGAGTCAAGTAAATAATCATTTCCTTTGATAATCATTTTTATTATACTACGTTTGAATAAAACAGAAAATAATCTCCCTCAAATATCACTTAAATGCATGCCTAAAGCTAAGGTAACATTTGGTGGTTCAGCCCTGGAGATTTAAAAAAACAGTGATTTACCGGTATGATATTTTCCTGGTATCTTTTGTGGCTTGATCGCCGAAGATCATGATTCAGCCCAACTGAAAGGAGGATGACAGGGTCTGCTTGAAGGAGTGAGTCATAACATGGGGATCTATATAGGAATAATAGGATATCCTACAGTTTCAGTGCAAAATCATTAATGGGACATATAACATATATGAAAACTATAGGGGGCATTGAAAAGAATAATACACCATCTATTGTTAATACAATACAAATACCCGAGGGTATAAGTAACAAAACCCATACACTTAAAGAACACTCGTATAATAATAAAAAAAAACCTTCAAAAGTACATATTACTTCATTACTTTCAGCATTGGGTTGTTCATTTGAAATAATCATATTTAGAATAATCTCTATAAATAGTTTCCATGATTTTACATATTCCAGATGTGATCAGGTGAATCTTATTAAAAAGTTTCATGTGCAAATCCCAGATTGTATTCCTAGAATACAATCCTAGATTGTATTCCTATTCATCTGGCCTTCCTACTCCATCTTGCTGTGGATTTAGACCTTGCAACACCCCCCCAACCCCCCGCAATTGCCCTGCCCTGGATAATCACACACCTGCAGAACCCAGCGAGAGGCCCTGCTCACCCCCACTTCTGTGACCCACAGCTGACAAGGAGCTTTACAAGGATATTATGTTACCTGTCTGCACCTGGTAATTGTTACACATTGAAAATGCCTGAATTATTAACGTTTTATGACAACATGGTATATCACACTCGCCCCATTTCAGCATATTTCTGCAAAGTACGATTAGTTTCAAGCAATGAAAACTAAGCGCCATCTATTTTGACCCAATCACCAGCTAAGTACTGTTTGTTGCGTATTTTTATTTCACAGTATGGCAGTATTGCTTTTGTCAGTGAGACTCCAGTTTGGTGCCTTATGATGTCACACATCTGGCTGCTGTTATATTTTGACATTCATCTACAGACTAAAAAATACACAAAGCACATGTCTGACTTACAATTTATTACATTATAGTATGTTATTTAATTGATATTAATTTGACAGCTATTTTCCATGGAAAGAAATAGTACTAAATGGAAGACTTGAAGGTTCTGGAACGTAGTGCAGAGAACACTGGGAAAATATTTCACAGTGATACTGCAGTTTACACAGACTCCACTGCGCAGAATGCCCAGGAAAACAGAAGCAGCCTATAAAGTATACCAGTGCCTTTCGAGCAAGTGTGTCGTCCATTAATTAATGCATTATTACCAAGTCTTACACAGTATCTGAGTGCGAAGTTCATCTAGCACATTCTTAATTGACAAGAGATATCCATGTGCCCAGCAGTCGTACCAATTGAAGAATCTCTACAGGTGGATGTATTTCCTCTCGTCTCTCTAAGGAATGCCACTTTTTAATTTTTTGTTATGTTTTTTTTTTCTTTTTCCTGGGTAGCTTAACTGCTAGTTGTTATGTAATTAGTTTTACATGTTTTCTCAGGGTGTACTTTTTACTGTTTTAATTGTTTGCCCCCTTATATAATTTGGTTAATTAGTATAGTTCTAGTTTATCTGGTGTCTCCTGATATTATTTTCTGTTTTCCATGGGTTCTTAATTATATTTAGTAATTTTTTCCCTGATTTTCCTGTTATGGTTCTTGTTCTGGATGTGATTGCATTGTACCGTCTTGTAGTTCCTGTGCCTGGGTGTGTTTTGGGATGTTTGCTATGTTCTTTCGCGTAGGCATGCTTTCACTTGGACCTCCTTAATCTTGCAGCATTTATGTCACCATTCTGTCCTGAATACTGATATGTTTAGTGGTGGATGAAGAAATAATTCTTTAGTGTGCAGCCAGGTACTTTTGATGAGTACCATTTTGAAATGTTAAGACTCGGGGTCGTGTTTTTCTTCTGGGGGATAAAAACACTGTTTGTGTGAGTGATAGACCCGAGGCACTAGGACTGTGATATTGCTTAGTCTGAATGAGCCTGGTCATGTGACCCACACTATAGTTCTCAGTCATGGTGTTTATACTATAACTATCATTCTGAAAGACTCATTTATACCCATAGGCAAACACACACATCTCTATTACAGCCTGCCAAGTCAGATTCCTGGACAGATCATTTCTAATTGTGTGCTTTATGTACCTCAATAACTGGATAATGTAATTTAAAGTTAATCACTGTGTTACTCCAATAGGTTTAGATCAAGGGTGTCAAACTCCAGTCCTGGAGGGTCATAGCCCTGTGTAGCTTAGTCCCTCCAGGACTGGAGTTTGACGTCTCTGTTTTAGATGTTACTTGGTTTAAGGTGGGAAATGTTAATTCACATGTATTCAAGGGCACTAAAATGGTGATTATCTTTAATGTTGGGCCTCAGAGACATTGCAAACATTCTGGAATCCCAGATAAAACAGCAACACAGTGGTGGTTTGCATATGTAGCCTGTGCTATGGCATTGCAAATCCTATAATGTGACCAGACTATAGCATTGCCAGGGGTCTGTATTGGTTACAAAACTGGTCCTTTTACTGTCATTGGAGAGACACCGCTCTTGGTCCAGTCATTTTTGTGTGTAGCAGGCTTCATATTTACATCCATACATACCTATGTTTATCCAGACACATACAAACACAGATAGTTACAAACACAAACTACTGTATAATTAAGAATAGCTACTACTGATGGTTTCAGAAACCCAGTAAGTTCACACTTACTCTCACATTCATATACTGTAAACATTCCTAAACACATACATACATACATATAGACAGACACTGACTGGTATACGTGTAGTTTGAAGAAGTTTTGTGGTTTGTTGTCTAATACTTTTATGACGACAATGAAATGTATCTTGACACCTATTCATTTCATCCACCAAATGTCCACCTGCATTCAAAGAGACGCTCATTCAGGTTTGAAAATACCTAGCTCCTGTGTGAAAGTGGGGACTGCCTCACCAAGGTCACCTGTTTGTAATGAGTATACATTTTATTCAGCTTATTCTCAAAGTGTGTTTTCTTGTACTTAGCTGCTGACTTAAACAGACATAGTTCAGGCATAGTTCATCCATTAGTCCATGTTCCTTTCATTTATCTAATACAGGGTTTAGGGAGGTGAACATGCCTCATGTTTTAATGCATTTTTTAACTGCACTGTAACAAAATCATGCTATATGGCTCCTTTGGTCAGCATGCGTTTTGTCTCCACAGACTGAGCTGAGGTAAAACCTTCCATGGCAGCAACTGAAGCCTTGAAGTAACACAGAGGTGACGTGAGCAGAGAGCCCTGCAGTCTGTACCACACCCAGTGGACCAAGTCACTGTGACATGGTTGGCTATTTCATATGATCCGTCTGCATGCATTAAAGAAGTCACATAGAGAAGGCTGACAATGAGGTGGAGCATCATTTTAAAGGGACATGTTCTCATTAGAAAAGAAACCACAGTATGTATTTTATTAACACAGTCTTGACGTTTTAAAGAACGCCAACACATGTCTTGGAGAAGACATTTTAGGGAATTCAGATTGTGCTTCTCAAGAAGTGCAGGTATGTACTACAAAAAAGGTGCATTTATTTACTCAGCACATACCTCTGTCCAAAGCGACTTACTATTGAAAAATCAGGGTAGGCCAGTCCCGGGAGCAAATGGAGTTGAGGGTTTTGCTCAAGCCTCTGACAGTGCCACCATTCGACCAAGCATAAGACATGAAGCCACGACCTTCCAATCAGAGGCACAGTCTTAACCTGCAGCGTGACACACTGCTGGTAAGAGTGTGCTGCGGAAAAGCCGTGGAATGTCTTTTAAATAAGACATCGTGTGTGTTCTGGTATTATATGCTATGTTTTCTTGTACCCTATTGTAATGTTGTGTCTCGTGCTTACTATATGGTGTTTGAGGCTGGACTGTGATCAGTGTCTGTGGGAGGAGCTGCAGCAGACTGAGATTGTGACCATCTGGGCCAGGCTGTAGCGATGTAACCTAAGGCAGATGGCAGCCCTGTTTGGCACATTACTTGGGATTACCATAACAACAGAGCCCCACAGTCCCAGGTGGTGTATGAGGGAGCTAAGGGTTGTCCACCATCAATTAAAAAAGAGAATATTTAAATGGGGAACTTAAGCTCGTATTTGAATAATTCATGGTCATTTCTTTTAAGCAATGATGCAGTAAATTTCACGACTGTTTGTGAGTCAGTTCAGAGGTGTCATCCACAATATTTTGATTCATTTAGATATGTGCAATGTGAAGCAAAGCTCTATTTGTCATTTGTACGAGTAAATTGGAATGTATTTCTTTATATATCCTATCTTGCTCTCATTTGTAAAGACACACATACATATAGCTTGGGGTCAGAGTGCAGGGTTAAGGGCCTTGCTTAAGGGTCCAGAGGAGATGTAGATACTGTACCAAGCACACAATTTGAACCGGTGACCTTCTGATCACAGACGCCGAGGCCAAACCCTCCAAGTATGGGGATAACAGGAAGGGTGACTAGAGAGGCGTGATAGATCATGGAGGGTTATGGAATGTACTGATTCCGCCACTGTTCTTTCTGGAAAACAGGAGAAATTGAGAGCTAGTGGATCATCAGTGGTCAGCCTCATCATCTGTTAAGGACAGTGAGAGTGCATTGTAATACTTCTAGATGCTGTATCTTAGAACTGAGCCCTACTTGCGTTTTACCAAATCCTAGCCACATGGACATACAGCTTTCCTCTTTATACAGCTGGATGCTCTTACAGGTCAAGTTTTATTTCAACATCCTTTTTCAAAAGAACAACAGCAGGGTATCTCAAGAGACATGAAACATTCTGGACACAAGTTCTGCAACATAAGGGTACTCAAGGGGGATTGTATTATTGTATTAATTATAATATCTACAGTTTCCCTTTGGCAAACCTCATTCTGACTAATGGGGATTACCACCAGTCTCAGTTTTCTGTTTCTAAACTTATCACAGGCTTGTTCAATAGCAGCTGAAGTCTCATTCAAGCAGAGAAGACACAATTTTAGGCATAGAGATTAGGTACAGCAGGACGACAACAATCCATCAGAGTCACAGTGTTCTAGAGCAGGGGAAGCTGGTCCATTCCATAAATTTCCCCCACACAAAGGACAATTTAGAGTCACAAAATCACCTACAAACGTCTTTGGATTGTTTGGTGCAATACAAACACAGGGGAGCAAACAGATGGTTCTCTGTAAGAGTATACACAATTGAGATCAGTCTACACACGCTTACTGAAAGTTCAGCTTTGGTTGATGATAACTAATGTAGGCAAAGAGTATTACATGGAGAGAATATATTATATGCATTATCCCATTTTCCCTTTGACACTATAAATCAGGTCAATATGCAACAAGCCAGCTTATTTACAAGTACTTCTGAAAGAGGTTGTTAGTTATCATTCAATGACTCCCAGTGACTCAACTGTTCAGAAATCTAGTGAATGTGATTAATCGTCATTGTTGACGCACCACAGCACGCAACAACGAAATGTGTCCTCTGCATTTAACCCATGTGACAATGTGACACAGCAGGGGGCAGCTACATGAGCGCCCGGGGAGCAGTGCTTGGGGGCGGTACCTTGCGCAGGTTACCTCAGCGGTACTTGGGGGTCGGGGACTCGAAACGGCAATCTTTACTACACGGTTGACACTACACCACCTGCCTGCCCCTAGGGGGAGTTCACTCCACCACATAGGTGCCAAAACAGAGCCTAGATGCATATCTTCTTTGAAACGGTGGGACCACTCAAGCAATGCTGGAAGATCAGAGAGAGTGCGGAGTTCCTTTAGATAGGAGGGTGCAGGACCATTTTTGGCTTTGTAGGCAAGCATTAGTGTTTTGAATCTGATTCTGGCAGTTAAGAGAAGCTGGTGAAGGGAGAGTGACAATGGTGTGGTGTGGGAGAATTTGGGAAGGTTGAGGAGGAATCAAGCAGCTGCATTCTGGATCAAGTGCAGAGGATGAATGGTACTCAGAAGCAGATCTGCTAGGAGTAAGTTACAGCTGTCTAGGCATGAGATGACACAGGACTGAAAAAGTACCTGAGTGGCTGTGTGAAAAGAAATGGACAAATCCTACTGATGCTGAATGAATGATGTTGTTGAATGAAAGGAACATGAGATGTAGTTCCCAAAAGAGTCTTAGACATAGAATTCTTAGCCTGGATTTTTATTCACTAATGGTGTATCATTCACCAATGGTGTATCAGTATCAGAAAGTATTCACTAATGGTGTCTTTAAGTACTTACGTATGCAAGTCACTCTGGCATGCTCTAAGAGCATCTGCCAAATGCTGTAAATGTAAAATATCAGTAGTTTATGCCTAAATATTATCAGCTGACAAACAATAATTTACAATAATTTAATTCATGTATTGCAACAACAGAGTCACTCACATAGAATGCTGATATGTTGGAACTTTCAGCATTTCTTTTCATTTAAATCCAGTGCAAAAAAACTATTATTTGGCATTATACTTTATTTTTAAGTATGCAAGTTGAAATATCCAGGAATACAGTGAACAAGTTCACTGTACACAGATTATATTATTTCTTACTGCCACTGTTAAGTCTGTACTGCATTTGAAATGGAAACCTTTTAGCCTCATTGCCCCCCCTAGTGGACATCATGCTTATGTCTTCTAACAATGGAAGTTCAGTGGAAGTAATATGTACACCTAGTTCTTGAATTAGCAACGGTGCAGAACAAAATCAGCCCTGAATGCTCCTCCCATGATACACATGGTACTCCCACAATATTGGTAGGGACATTTCCCTACTGTCCATACTCAAACCTTGAAGCTTAGCCTGGGTCTTGACTTAACTTTGTTGACCTATTAATTGAATTCAGGCCACAAGAAAAACGATAAATCCAGTGGTTGATATTTTTTCCCCCATCCATTCTAAATAACTCACCATGCCTAACACATAAGAAAATTAACACATAAAATTAGTGCTCTCCATTTCAGCACAAGGTGCCTCAGCAGTTGAGTTGAATATGTTTTGCTGTAGAGTATCCTCAGATCCAAATTCTAGCACTTTAAACGGTATTCTGTTAAAGTGCAGTTTTAACATCTAACATCTAAAGAAATTTGTGCAGCATCGTCAAAAAGTCCCTAGATGCAAGTAAGAAGGTAGCTCATTAGTAGCATGTGGTTATTTAATAACAGCAAAGCTTAATGGGATGTCTTTTTATCCCTGAAGTATAGTTGTGGTTTTTGAAATGAGGACATGTGGAAGCAGAAATGTAGGACACGTCACATTCAGGGAGGGAGCTGTCACAACTGCAGATACATTTGTGCAGATCACAATCTACCAGCAGGGAGCACTCTTTCCAAAGAGCACCTCAACAGCCAACACCAAAAATAGCTGTTGGAAAGAGGGCAAACAGTCAGTAAAATGGTAATACCTCTTAGAGCTTACAGCAGCCAGTAGAAATGAGGAGAAGAGTCTCCAGGATTTATGGAGCAGTTGACAGGAAGATCTTTGTCAGGACTCCCATTCAGGTTTATTTATGTTTATGTGGTGATATTAATAATAATAATTTATACATTATTGATCCCCATGGGCAAATTCTCTTTTCACGTCATCCAATCTTGCTCTCCATGAGAGCATGCACCCTTTAATGGACATCATGCTTACGTCTTCTAACAATGGAAGTTTAGTGTTAAGTGAAGTAGTAAGATTATTCGCAAGTGGAAAATATTCAACACAGTCGCCAATCTTCGCAGCAAATTCAGACCAAGGTCAGACCAAGCAATGCTCAGAGAAATTGCAAAAATCCCAAAAGCCACCATGGTTTAGAAGCTAGCATGTTAGACAGAGATAGCATTAGACAGGGATATTAATTCATATGAAAAATTTCTAGAAAAGGTTCACTGTTTCGTGAGTTTGTTTGTCCACAGTTAAAAAAAATGTGCATAAGCGTGTTCCCCATGACCTAATATTGCATCAGGAGTGTCCCCTGACTTATGCCCTATGGCGTCAGGGATAAGCTCCAGTCTCACAGGGGTAGATTCCCTGCACTGGATGCAAGGTTATGGAAAATGTACAGACACCATCTCATAAGAATATGATGAAGATATCTACTTAGCCTGGAGAATATTTATAAATATTGAGGCCTGCGGGACACATGTTCACTCTGATGGGCCAGTCTGTTGCTTCGACATTTGGATACAGTGCTTTATGCTCTAATAAGCACTCTACACCATCTAGTGTTCAGTCACACAGGGCTTATTTTTACCTAAAGAAATTCAAATGGTAGAAGGACTAAGTGCTAGCAGCAGGGTCTACTTAGAGGCAACATGCTTTGTGTTTAGAAGTAGAGAATCTCTAGAGTCTCTGTGCGTTTTGGGACTGTTTTTAAGGAGGTTTGTCTTTAGAGACTGAAAGACTTCTTGAAGAGATCTATATTTAGAAGTACTGTGTATTTAGAGTGTGGGGTGTGTAATTATATATTGTTTCAGATGTATACGTGTCTCAAAACAATATGTATTTATGCTTTTCAAAGTGTGCATCCAATGGGAATGAGATTATTTTTTAAGGGAGTGTTTATTTAGGGATACTGTAAGCTTAGGTGTTTTATTGTGCCTTTAGAAACAGTTGAATGCTTCTGTAATGTGTCTTTCTGCAGTGTGTGTTTGGGATCCATGCTTATGAACATCATTATGTGGGTTTGGCTGTGTGTGCCATGCTCAGCTGAAGGGTGACCCCACAATAACCAATCCCCCATTCCTCTTTGCATGTCTCTGCTGGAGCCTGATTGATGCAAAGTGAAGATTCTAAAAATAGAACTTAGGTCAAGGGGAGCAGTGAAATCTTTCCCACTTACTTAAGTTTGCTGTACTTGAAAGCGGAGGAAATTCTTAAGCAGCAGTGGCTAGAGAATTTGCCGTTTGCCTTTTTTTTTATCTCAGTGAGTTAGGAGGGCTTGTTTGTGTCTTAGTAATCTTGTAAGACATCTTGTTTTCAACCAGGGACTTGCATATCTTCAAGGAAAACTAGTGCATTATTATTTCTCGTGCATGGTGAGGTAAAGAGCCTTGAACAAAGTCACATACTACGAGATTATATGTATGCTAGGATTTTATATCAGACAATCCCTAACTTAGCACACAGACATTTTTTGTCTAACTCATATTCAGGTATTGGAAAACAGAAGCTGGGAGGACACTGATGTTGCTCTCCTCTGCTATCTGGATGACTAAGTGGTTATGTGGGACATGAGCTGCCTTGGCCAGAGTCCTACTGCAGCCGCAGAGATACTGCATGGCACTGCAGTACGTCTTTATGTGTAGTATAAATTCTGAACATATGTGTAAGCTAATTCTAATCGATCCCTTTGCAAGTCAATTATTGTATGAAGTTCTTATAACTGTGAGACACTAACACCAGTTTCTATTCTGCTGTGTGCTTGTGTGAGTATTTGAGAATCTATGGAGAATCTGAGTAATATTCATGACCATTTTGCTAATTCATGCTGTTTTCATTGTTGAGCATATAAGTTGGCAATCATCTGAAGTATCTGTACATATATTCTATCCATCCAATTCTACAGTCACTTACAGTTACATTTATCTAGCTGATGCAAAGTACAGGTAATGCAAATAGCACATTGCAAATATATGGCACCTTACAAACATATGAGTCGACCAGGCATAATGGCAGCAAGACTGAGCTCCCAATCATGCCCAGGTATAGATGCAAGCACTATAGGAGTCTGATGATGGGACATGGCTCAGCATCTCATTCCACCTTTGGGAAACTACATGAGAAACATTTGGAGTGACACTTCTCACGTGGTGGGGGGGTCTCCTAGAGGCGACATACACTATATTGCCAAAAGTATTAGGACACACCTCCAAATCATTGAATTCATGTGTTCCAATCACTTCCATGGCCACAGGTGTATAAAATCAAGCACTTAGGTATGCAGACTGCTTCAACAAACATTTTTGAAAGAATGGGTCGCTCTGAATTCAAGCGTGGTACCGTGATAGGATGCCACCTGTGCAATAAGTCCATTTGTGAAATTTCCTTGCTACTAAATATTCCACAGTCAACTGTTAGTGGTATTATAACAAAGTGGGAGCAATTGGGAACAATAACAACTCAGCCACAAAGTGGTAGACCACGTAAAATCACATAGGGGGGATAGTGCATGCTGAGGCGTAGTGTGCCGAAATCGCCAACTTTCTGCAGAGTCAATACGTACAGACCTCCAAACTTCATGTGGCCTTCAGATTAGCTGAAGAACAGTGTGTAGAGAGCTTTATGGTATGGGTTTCCATGGCTGAGCAGCTGCATCCAAGCCTTACATCACATTTACATTTACAGCATTTGGCAGACGCCCTTAGCCAGAGCGACTTACATAAGTGCGTTAAGACTCTGTAATGAATTTTTCCTGATACTAGCTCAATAAAACCCAGGCTACATCACCAAGTGCAATGCAAAGCATCAGATGCAGCGGTGTAAAGCACACCGCCACTGGACTCTAGTGCAGTGGAAACGTGTCCTCTGGAGTGACAAATCACACTTCTGTGTCTGGAAATCTGATGGACGAGTCTAGGTTTGGCGGTTGCCAGGAGAACGATGCTTGCCTGACTCCATTGTGTAAAGTTTGGTGGAGGGGGGATTATGGTGTGGTGTTGTTTTTTCAGGGGTTGGGCTTGGCCCCTTAGTTCCAGTGAAATGAACTCTTAATGCTTCAGCATACTAAGCCATTTTAGAGAATTTCATGCTCCCAACTTTGTGGGAACAGTTTGGGGATGGCCCCTTCCAGTTCCAACATGACTGCGCACCTTTGGGATGAATTAGAGCAGAGACTGCAAGCCAGACCTCATCATCTAACATCAGGGCCTAACCTCTCAAATGCTCTCCTGGAAGAATGGTCAAAGCTGAGTTGAAGCTGTTATAGTTGTAAAGGGTGGGCCAAGGGAGGGTATTAAGCATAGGATGTCATTGAAGTTCATGTGTGTCTAAAGGCAGGCATCCCAATACTTTAGGTCTTCTGTAGGTGTACACCCTGTGTGGTATCCATAGTCATGTTTACCACAAAGTATACTTCAATGCCTGTTCATTCTAAAAGATATATATCATCATGTGACCATTTTGCTGGTAGACAGACAACTGTCGGTACAAAGTAATGACAGTTGTAGGATTCCAGTAACCCAAACTTTAAAAAGGATATATTCAGCATAATGAAACCATTAGCAGAAGTAAATGGGGAACTAAATGGAAAACTGCCTTTCAAACACACAAAGGCTACTTCAAACTGCTGCAAGTAGGATTTGTATAGAGACCCATATGCTCTAAGAAGACTAATGAATAGTCTGGCTAATTCCAACAAATTGATACAATTCTACTGATCATTTGTCATGAAGTAGGGAAAAACCGTTGATATGGCAAGACCTGGCAAGCCCATTTCTCTGTTCCTTGAGATAAGATAGTGGAGTTCAAAGAAAATATAAACCTGTATGTGGGTATACGACTTTATTCAAGAAATTATGTTTCGCATTGCTGAAGTCACATGACCTGGTTTAGACACCTAGAACTGAGTCTACACTCTGCTTTTATGAAGTGTGTCATTAATTGTACAATGGACAGTATTAATAAACTCAGAAACCTCAGACATACAGATAAAAGGCAGTTAGAACTAACTTCTTACTCCATGTTTGAAGGGGTTTTTGCTTGCAGCCAGTACGGTGCAGTTTTCTTTGATTAGCTGCAAGTGTCTCCCAGAAAGACCCATGAATTGTTGATCCCCAGATAGTAGGCTACAGCAAGCCTAGAAAGTAAGACTTGGGGAGGCCTACCCCCGGGGAGGTATTGAGGAACAAGCACTAGAACTGCTGCATTGAGCAGAAACATCTCATTTGTCATTTGGTTGATTTACTGATTGCATAGTGGACCATGACTGGAATACTACAGACACACACACAGGCCACTTAATTTGGTACACTTTTCCGACACTGCTCATTGAGACAAATATCCAATGAAATGTCAGTAGTTACGGGTCAGGATCTTCAGTTAATAGTGTTCAGTTTCCCTCCGTAGCAGTTAGTGTTGTTTCTATTCCATTGTTGTTTACCTCACACTGTAACAAGGCTACCAATAAAGCCCTTTCAGTTCATCCTCTGGCTGCAACTGGGGTGTCCCTTCCTCATGTCTTGACAACCACAATGAGGAAGTTGAATGTGGCTTGAATGGTTGTTGGTACCAGATGGACTGATATGAGAATTTCAGAAACTGCTGATCTACTGGGATTTACAATTCAATTGAAATAATTTTTATATACAACCTTTAATAACAGAGTCGCCCCAAGGCGCTTGACATGGGTGTAATAAAGTCCTTCATACAGTAATTTTGAACACAATGACAGACAGACAGACAGAGAGAGAGAGACAGGACACCATCCAGCCATATGGGAATCTGGAAAGGAAGGCAGAGAGCATACTGTAGGTGGTCAGAATATGCATAGATGCATTAATGGACCAGCACGGTATATGAAAAGGGCATTTGCAGCAGCACCAGGTAACATTAGAACATAAATATTCAAACAAGAGGAGGCCATTCGGGAGAACTCAACTAATAGCTTAGAGTTGTTAAAATCTTATCGAGCTCCTTGTACTACACTAACAGGAAGACTATTCCGCACTCTAACAACTTGCCGTGTAAAGAAGTACTTCCTCAAATCCAGTTTAAAATGTCCTTCGGCTAATTTCCACCTATGGCCACGAGTTCTTGTATTTGAACTAATGCTGAAATAACTATTTGGTTGAACAGCATCCAAACCTGTTAGAAT
>JAODKN010000127.1:12708548-12721702 GCA_026774425.1 Petrocephalus zakoni | reverse complement strand
GGCCAAGGCTGATCGGATTTACACGCACGGACACTGATTACGTGTGCGAGCTAATCCTCACACATCAGTTTCCATCCAGCCGAAAATCTTGGGACCCGCGGTCTAATTTTTAGCCGCCCGCTCCCGCCCGCGGCAACCGTAAAGCCGCCCGCTCCCGCGAGATTTCCGTTGGGTCTCGCGGGATCCCAGTCCCAATGCAGGGCTCTAGTTGAAAGGAATATTTGAGTGCCGTCGGCATAAAATTGATATGTAAAAGATTGCAGTAGATGACTTTAATTAAACTTACAGAGTTTTCCTTCAGATTTGTATTATATTTATTATCTTGCTCGTAAGTACAGTTTGAAAGTTCGCATGTTACCACCCAGGGGTGTGTTTCCCAAAAGCATAGTTGCTAACTATGTAGTTATGGTACAATTGTGGAACCAGTGGAAATTATCAAGCTAACTACATTGGTAACTCAGATAGTATGAAATATTGTTAAGCAACACAAACAATTCCCAAAACCATAGATCTAACTATTGTCCACAAACATTATCATTAATCTGTGTAGTTCAATCTACAGCTCTTGAGCTGTGGTAAGAAGCTTAGTTCCTGGTGACTATGTCATCAATGGTGGAAAATGCAATCAATGTATGTAAACTGAAAATACCAAATAATCTTACTGTACCAACATATATAATTTTTTTTGTGATTATATTTTTATTGTCATTCTGTCAGTTTGTCAGAAAGCATACACAGGACAGAGATACCACAAGAATAACTGACAAAAAGAACAAAGTAAAAGTCAGGGGGGAAAATGGAACATTTAACAACCTTCCTCACTTGACTCATGTTGGCAGAAAACTCATATAAGCTGGACTATTCAAAGAAGCCCTTTAAGAGTAGCAGCTATATTCTTCCAGGTATTCACGGTGGTTGCCTTTGCCTTATTAATCTTTGCAGTTGTATACTCTAAACAAACAATATAATGGAATTAACCAATCCAGAATTGCTTCAGGTTTGTATCTGGGTATATCCATTGCTGCAGTATGGTTTTCTTAGCAGCTGTAAAGCCTGCCATTAACAGTCTTTTATCACAGTGACCAGAACATATGTAGAAACATACCGATAGTATCAGTGTTGCAAATGCTGCAGTATGGATGGGGAGCAAGTTTCATGAGATACCATTTGTAGGGTGTACAATAGAAACGATGGATAGTTTTATCTTGAATAAGTACATGACTAAGATTTTTGGAAGTAAGGAAAAGATTTGACCATACTGTTTCCCAATCCGAGTGGAATCCTAACCAAGAAAGTTCTAAATCCCATTTTGATAGAATTGTCAAAGGCTTATGGATGCTAAGGAGTAAGATGTTGTAAATTTTCATGACTGCACCTTTACAGGATCAGTCCAGCTAAACATTGAGTGATCATTTAAGACAGAATTCCATGACACACCATAGGCCTTCATTGTGGAACGTAGCCTAAGGTACAAGAAAAACGAGAAGCCAGGTAGACTGTACTCTTTTTGAATATCCTGAAATGTGCGCACACCATTAGCATCGAATATATTGGGAAATGTGAGCCTCTAACCAGAGGGGATAAACAAAAGGTTTATAGTCTGACAGAAGGTGAAAATTATTCCATAATTGGCGTTGAACCATGCAGTTAGGATGGAGTCTGTGAGGATACACCATAGCCAATTCAATACTTCTCCATGACACAACACTGTCAGTGTCTGTCCAAGTACATACAGCCCTAATTTGAAATGCCTAATGATAGAGCTTAAAATTAGGAAGGGCGAGGCCACCCTCCGTTCCAAATAAATTTGGATAAAGTGGAATTCAAGTCTTCAAAATAATTTGGAGGTGGTACACATGGAATTATAAAAGACAGAAAGTTAACTCTAGGTAAAATATTCATTTTAATTGTACTAACTCTAGCCTGCATTGAGATCTGAAGAGCAGACCATCTTTGCAAATAAAGTTTTATTCTCTGGCTAATTTCACTGAAATTCATTTGAATGATTCTTGACAGAGCCTCCATTATTTTAATACCAATATATGTGAATGATTTGGTGAATGCAATGTTGGCAGGGAGAAGAGTTTGTCGAGAAATATCATTAAGAGCCATTAGAGATGTTTATAAACTTAGGACCAAAACCAAAGTGATCCAGAATTATCCATAAATAGTCCCATTCAAGCCTGTCCATCGCCTTAAGCGCGTCAAGAAAACCACACCGGTGTCAGGGAATGTGCGCACATGTTCAATAATGTGCAGTAGGTGCAGCATATTATCTGCAGCCAACTGCCCTCTAAGAAACCCAGTTTGACCATGATGAATCAGATTGTCCATAATGGGCTCAATACGGGAAACAAAAGCTTTAGCCAGAATTTTTACATCAGCATTGATTAAAGATATAGGTTGGTAACTAGAGCAGTCTAATGGATCCTTATGTTTCTTCTGTAATAGAATGATAAGTGCAGTGTTTTGATCTCTGTGAAGAGTACCATGTTCGATAGCATAGTTCATGGAGTTCAGTATTAGAGATCCAACTACATCCCAGACAGCCTGGGGGGTATAGTTCTGGGGGAATGCCATCAGGACCAGGAGATTTACCTTTTTTAAGTGATTTGGCCCCCTTCAGAAATTCTTCCATTGTTAGAGGCTCATCTAAAAGAGTCCCCAGCACAATGCATGCGCCCTGGTGTCCGGTCCCTTTGGTCCCCTTCCCTGTTCCCTGACAACGGGTGCTACTCCTGTCATCTAAGAACAGGAAACTGAGGCTACAGTGGGCATGGGCTCACCAAAGCTGACCTATAGAAGATTAGAAAAATGTTACTTGGTCAGATGAGTCTCAGTTTCAGCTGTGACATTCAGATGGTAGTGTCAGAATTTGGTGTAAACAATATGAAAGCATGGAGAAGATGCCAGAAATTTTCCTTTTCGCAGATAGAAATGCCTACAGTTTCTGTCACTTAGCACCCCTACAGGCCACACAATGTGAGATGGGAATGTAACATCTGGCACATGACAAGTGACAAGTGACTATGCGAAATTTAGAAATGCCAGTTTTACCAACCACCAGTAATTGGAGTATAGAAGGAAAGCCATTCAACACAGACACAACATGTAAACTCTACACACACGGGGTAGGAGCAATCCTGGAGGTATAACATAAGAGTGATACACACAGAGTTACCATGTCACATAACTTAAATAGTAATGCTGAAATCAGGATTAAATAGGCAAAATATGTAAATATTGACCTTTATCTGCAAAATGTACTAAATGAAATTAAACTCTGCTGTTCATCTATAAACACAAAAAAACTGAACACAATATTTGGACATTCTCTTTGCTTGCATTACATTCTTGTTTCTTTATGTTTTTGTGCCCTGGGTTCCATGTGAAAAGCATTGTGTGTGACCATGGCTGCCATGTCCAGTGTTGTGGCGTAATGCTTGGCAATCAACAGGGTCCCATACGCTGGACAGCCGGTCGCTCCAATTACACCAGCTAGACACTGAAAAGGACGCTGTTACATAAGCTGTCAGGGACATGCCTGGCAACAAGGCCACGATGATTCAGGAGGCTTCCAGCAACCACCCTGGTTCATTACACTTTGTAAACTGACACCTGGCCCTCACACATAGTAAGTAGGACTGTAGGAATGCCATTAGTGTGAGACATTTGTCAGTAATGTCTTTCTGACTCATTCACCTGTCAGGGATGTGCACAGAGCCCAATATTTGTATCTGTATATATTGAGACAGCAAATTATTTATATAGTGGAACCTCGGTTCCCAGATTTGATCCATTCCAGAAGTCTGTTAGAGAACTGGTTTGGAATGGATTAAGTTCAAGGAATATGTAGAATTGGAGTGCTGATGTTCCGGGATTCCCCATGCCTGTGTTCTGCCTGCCTCTCCCTCTTATTTATGCTACCATAGCCATATCTGCCAGAGCTTACATCTGCCTCTAGTCTTGCCTGCTTTGGCTAATGCACTGTTTCTTATTTCCCCCACCCATTCTGGGGTGTGCTACCTGGAAACCCAAGAATATGAATGACATCCTTCTGGCCTGCCCACCCTTTGTCCCTGTGATGTTTCTCCTTCCTTCCCCGCTGCTATAAAAAACTTCTCCAGCATCAACCAATTGTAGCAACACTCTCCTAGACACAAGCGGGCATGCGCAGTAGGCAACGTGGGTCTGTTTGCGTCAGCAAAAACGCATGGGAAGACGGTAACAGTTCTCTAGACATTTTTCAGACTTTTAAGTAAATCTTTTGAGTAAATCTTATGGATGTTTTTAATCTTTGTGACTCATGATGTTGAAATTTTAGAATTGGAGGAAGAAGTCATGGTTTGCCTAATTTGCAAATAATTTCTCATTAATGTAAATTAAAGCTTTCAGTGTTACCAACACTGCGCCTTGTCAGAGGTGTACTGGAAACGGGACTTTTTATGCCCCAGCCTCAACCAATTTGTTTCCTCCTTCTTTAGTTTAGTAATTAGTTGAACTCTTAGGAGATGGTTTGGTTTTCATATGTTTACATAGGTATATTGTATTTGTGGTTTTCAGTATATGAACTTGGAAAATTTATTGTAGTTTGTGTATAAGTACTTTTTTATTTATTTTTTTTTACATTTTCAGCACATTTTAATAATACTGCAACAATAGTGATACGGTAACCATGGTAATGTTGGTTGCTATATAATATTACATTTTCATCTCTTCTTTACACCAGAATACTAGTGTATTCTTCCTTTGATTGGTCAGAGGCAGTTTTTTCACGTTGAAAAAGAAGAGACACTTTTTTGTTGTTTGATTTCTTGGGGGAACACCACAAAGCCAGTGCCCCTGAGTTCGATACCCCACTGTGATTTAAACAGTAAAACCACTGCTATATCTCTTTCATACGAAAAATCAAATCTTATCTTATTAGTCTTATCCTTTGCAACAAATACATTGAGCACTGCAGATTTCAGTACGAAGACGTCGCTTGGCAACGGCATACACAGCTTTCTGCAAACCGCACGGTTCTATATATATTTTATTTATATCGAGGAAGCTGACGGTTCCGCCTGCTTATACACGCAGAAATCCACAAAGCACTTCGGGATGTGAAGTTGATTTTTGCCAAGCTCCGAGACTGCCCTTACAGTTGCAGTACTTCCTTTCCCAGTACACACCACATGCATTTTGGGAGCCACCCTAAAGGGAAAAAAAGATAATTTCTGCAAAAAAAAAAAAAAAAAAAACATCTAGCCCGGTAGTCATTAATGGGCGGCTGGTTACTCAGGGAGAAGATGAAACCGCAGCTAAGGAAGAAGTTTAAAATAGAAAAGTATGATGGTCGCAGGCGAAGTTGAGCAGAATTTAATACGTGCCTTGAGAGCGGCGACTGGAAGCGTGGCATGAGAAACACAGCCATGGAGCTGCGCGGACGCTGAAATAAACACTTCCAAAAGATCACTCCCCATCCCTGGGATCGGGACCTGAATCTAACCCCTTCGTCGGTACCGGCACAATATGTCCGAATCGGAGCCCGGCTGGTCTGAGGCGATGGCCTTGACGGACGCCGATCCGCGGTGGCTCCGGGCGGAGATCGAGCGCCTGTACCGGGAACTGAGCGAAACCACCAACGAGAAGATGCAGGCTGCAGAGTACGGGCTGGCCGTGCTGGAGGAGAAGCAGGAGCTGCAGCGTCGCCACGATGGCCTGGAGCTGGAGCACGAAAGCCTGAAACAGGAGCTCAGTCAGCTGAAACAGGTACCTGCCTGCCGATGCTCACCATCAGGTACAAGGTCATGCATCGGTGTGAAAAGGCACCTCTTAGTGCACCGATTTATGACAGCCATGTACTCCATGTACTCGCAAGCATTGCAAATAAATTTTCTTAACTTTATGCTTTAAACTGTTTTAAGATTCGGTATTCTGGGTTCGGTATTCTGTATGAATTGTTTTATTTTTTTCGGAATTGCACTCCATGGATTTCTCATGCCCGCCTAGCATCTTTTCATTGTAACGTATTTTAAGGCAGTTAGTGTAGTTTTCAGTCGTTAGGTGAATCCTTTTGTCAGGCGAAAGCCAGTGTATGATTCAGTATTTCTTAATGTAATAAAGAAGAATGGGAGGCAGAGAAATTGTAGGTCACACAATGATCTGTTGTTGTATTGAATAACTCAGAAAAATTAAATTACTTTTGATTACTAATTAACAAAATGAATAAAATAAAAAAGTGTTACCAGTTTTGTCATTCACACAATATTGCAAAGTTATGTAATGACCAGCCTTCAGATCCCAGATAACCATGATTTAGCTAGTATAAAGGGAGTAGGAGGTGGAGCCAGCCATGGAAGTGATATCACTTCCCTGTTCTCTGCCTGTCTGAGGGGGTGGGGTCACTAGACGACTGCTCCTCTGAAAAACTCATTTGTTCCACTGAAACACAGTGGACTTTAAAGGAAACATCTGTTAATTTCCATGAGAGGATTTATACCCTGCCTGAACTGTGAACTGAACTCTGCCTTGCAGTTTTACACTTTACAAATCAGTCTTATATGCTGCTACATGCATAAAACATCTATTTGTCTTTCACTTTGGTTGCTGATGCATCATTTGCACAATTTGAGTGTTGAAATATTGTTTGCATTAAATTGCACGTTTCTGTTTCTTGAGTTTTTATTTATACACGTATTTTATCTGCTTGCAAAAAACTGGAGCCACGTCGTATCGTCTCACGGTATACATGTATATAGGTGAGATGACAAAGTTTACTTTGATGACACTGAAGGCCTCTTGATTATATAGACATGGAAAAAAATACAATGTACCTCATACATGAGTTCTATCTAGTATCATTGCTTATGATTCTCAAGGCAAGGTGGGCATGAGGGAGTGAGGAAGACAGAAAATATGGTATCTCCTTTAGTTTTTTCATTTTCAAGCTAATTTTCAGCTTTGAAAAAAATTTTGGTGTCATAATACATCTCAGTGACATATGTAGTATGAGTATAAACACTGAGGGAAAAATGTGAGTGTATTTTTAACCCTGTTTCCTAAGCAAGACGATCATTAATGTGGTCAGTCTATTCACCAGTAGGCTGGTTACAGTGTATGATCTTGTGTATCTTGTATCAAGCATGTATGATTGCTTCTGTAGTTACTTGTACACAGTATTATAGCTTATTGCTGCCCAAATAAACTAATAGCGCCTTGTTAAATGTAGTGTGTGACATTCCAGGTTTTACTTTCTTTTATAGTGTCATTGTTTACTGACTGTTTCTATTGGTTTGCCTTATTTTCTTTTAGTTTTATGTTGATTCTGTGTTATTCTTTTTTTGTTCAGCACTTTGGGATGAACTCCTAAAAAGTACTTTATGAATAAATTTGATTTGATTTGATTTGAATTAAAATGCATATGTTCAAATATTAGCTAGTAAGTTCTGAACATTAGCCCAATAGGCATAGTAGCCATTAGCCCTCCCAACATACCTGTTTTATTTAGATTCAAACTAAATACACTGCATATTATTATTTTGTGTGCATGTCCATCCATCCATCCATCCATCCATCTGTCTATCTCCTGTAACCATTTGTCCTATTGAAAATTGTGGGTGGTCTAGAGCCTATTCTGGAAACTATGGGGACAAAGCTGGGAACAACCCAGGATGGGGAGTCAAAAAATCACAGGGCACAGCTATAGACAATTTGATAACTTCAGTATGTTTTTGGCTGGTGGAGGGGTCATTGGAGTAGCCAGAGGACATCGTATGAGACAGCAAACTCAGCACCCATGGAACCATGGCAGGAACTTGAGCCGTGTTCCCAGAGGTATGAGGCAACAAAAAACAGAATCAAGTTTGAGGGGTTCTGTAGCAAAACTTCTTCCTGATAACTATCCCTGCTAACTTAACATGCTATCGTCTCCAAGCTAAGCTGACGGTTGTGCCATCAATAGTCTTGGCAGGCTAACTGTCGTGATGTCGTGTCATGATGTTATGGATAACTTTGATGCGATTGTTCGCACAGGCTTTCGGACATGCTCATTCCAACCACAAGAAGGTGACGGCGGATGGGGAAAGCCGAGAGGAATCATTGCTGCAAGAGTCCGCCTCAAGACAGGCATTGTTTGAGCAGCGTCAGCTGGACCTCCAGGCGGAGCTGAGGCAGCTACGGAGTGTACTCATCAGTACCCAGGCTGAAAATGAACGTATGGTAGCAGTCCACCAGGATTTGCGGGAGGTGAGTCTGAAACCCTGAGCTCCATGTATGTGTCTGTCATGATTTAGCTTGATACCTTGACACGTGTGTGAATTTCCTGGTGTTGTAGTTGATTTTCTGTGATGATAAGTGTGGTGTGTAGTGTTCATGGATCTCATGAGGAAAGTGCAGTACAGGCTTTAGTTATGAGTGCTGGGACATTACCTGTCAGCTTTAGTGGTACATATACTTGACGACTAGATGCACTGTTGAGGTTCATCCATCCTTATTCTTACACAGCTAGTGGTGAATTTGTTTCAACTCCACGGTTGACAGGGCAGAGTGGGGGAACCCTCCAGAATTCCCTAATCCAGGCAAAAGACCTACTGTTTGAACCAGCTCGTGGTGTTTTCAGCTAGATGTATGTGTGTATAGTGGCACTTCAGATTTTATACTGAAATATTTTATATACTGATGTAGAAAATCTATTACGGAAGTTTAAAAACACAGGAGTTCACTAGAGTTTTACAACACAAGGTTAGGTGTCTTGCAATGGGGTGTAAGTGGCACTGAGTGGTATTAATAGTTGGTAGGCGTTTGCACATCTGAAATGTCAGTTAGCTGCCAGCCCCAAATGTAACCTTCAGTCTGCATTGCCAGGTGCTTCCTCAGGGGCTTCTTTAGGCAACCAGCACTGGAAAACGAGATAGTAGTGTTAGATTACAGATCTTTTTTCACTTTTTTTTCCACTGTTGTGGCTCTAATAAGGTAAACACACTTGTAACTCATTGATCCAAGAACTGATGTAAATGTCACATGGATTGTAGCTACACAATGCAAAATTATAGTCTCAGGGGAGAGGAATAATTTTCTTTGATCTTTTTGTTATAAACCAGTACTATATATTTCTTTATACTTATACAAGCATGCCAATCAGAAGGTACTACACCAGCAGATAATGACTTCTGAAAAGGCAAAGTTAAAGGTCAGCAAATAATTTCCCTCATCTCTTTAAAAACTATTGGTAGGATGCCATTGGGGCCCTGTGATGTATTTATTCTGAGCTTAGCTAGACTCAGTCATACATATATTGGTCAAAGCCGAAGCTGGATTAGGAATAACATTCAGCATGTTACTCATATCCTCTACAGTCAAAACTTGTGCAAAACGATCATTAAACTCATTAACTATATTGATTTCATTTTCAATTATAAGACCTTTACTATTATGTAGATTAGTGACTTCTGCACTTCTTTTGGAGTTAAAATATTGGAAGAAACTTTTAATGACAGCCTTAGCCCATAATTTTAACTTTTAACTATTTAACTTCCTTTCAACATTCATCTTAGCAAATTTAATATTTTTTAACACAAGCTGTTGACTTAGGTCAGGGGTGGCCAATCTTATCCGCAAAGGGCCTGCGTGTATGCGGGTTGTCGCTGCAACTCCCTAATTAGGTTACTGATTAGAGGACTGATTCGCCTGGGTTTGAACAGTTGATCTAAAGATTATCTCAAAAACCTGCATACACACCTGCCCTTTGCAGGTAAGATTGGGCACCCCTGACTTACTCCTGCTATATTCTGTCATCTTTGGTTATTTTCCATTTATGGTACAGAGCCCATTTTCTTCTGACTTTATTCTTAATTTTAGTAGTACAGGTATCTGTTGACTTGCAGCTGAATTTGGAACCTGGACCACCAGACACAAGTCAGTCAGTTATAGGGAAGAGGCAAGACATTAAGTATTGTAATATATGCATAGTACTTTACAGCAAATGATAATTTAATTGTAAAATCACAACACAATAAAAAGAGCACAATAAGGTATACAATTGCTAGTGTTGCATAAGTTACTGAAAATAAGTAAATAGTTAGTTACTAGTTACTTCATTAAAAAATTATTCAATTACTGCATATAAAATTAATTAGGTACTAGGGAAAGTAACGTTTGTGTCGCTTCAGTTTTCTTATTAATGCATACAGTATATACCCAGACAGTACACACATGCTACTGAGACATTGGTTTAAGGTCGGAACGTCATTAAATGATGAAACAGTATGCCTACATGTGGGCTAAGCAGGACAAGTCTACCCTATACATCAACGTCAAGGAAGATGGGAGCGCATACAGATGCAGCGGTTCAGGGCTCACAACAATGTCGCTGTTTTTCAAATAGAAGTTGGTGTTTTTCTAACATCAGATGCAGCACTAGGTTCTCTACAGTAGAGAAGAACAAATTTGCATAACAAGCAAAATTCCGACCACGAGCACCTTTCAGCTCTCCCAGGAGATACCAGTGGGGATAGCAAGAGCACTGGGGGCTGCATGGATCACAATACCAAGTGGAAGGTGACAAAGATGGCAAAGAGACAGGAAGCAGAAGCGAGGATGCCAGGCCAGAATCCGAGCAAGGCTAAGGACAGCCCCTCACAAACCACCGCTGCCCAGTCTCTTCATTGCCAATACTAGGCAACTTCCCAACAAAATGGATGAGCCTATGTTAAGCCTATCATCACGTACACCAACTTGGGACAGCTGCGTAATGATTATTATGGAAACCTGGCTCAACTCTAGAGTTCCGGACACAGTTATTGAACTAGCAGGTCACATACCCCACTACCGCGACCGCAATAAAGATTCTGGTAAGAGCTGAGGAGGATGACTGTGCATTTATGTAAACAAATGCTGATGCACAAACACTGCTAACAAGTACTGCTCACCCGATCTGGGGTGTCTAGAAGTAAAGTGTAGACCATTGTACTTGCCGTGAGAGTTTTCTGTTGTGATTGTGACTGCTGTATATATCCCACCAGATGCTAATGCAGCACTAGGCTACATGCTAACAGCTCTAAACAACAGAGTGTATCCCAATGCAATTCTCATTATTGCAGGAGACTTTAATCATGTCAATCTGAAGACTGTGCTTTCCAAATTCGAAAAACACGTTAAATGTGCAACCAGAGGGGAAAACACACTGGACTGTGATTACCCTAACATCAGTAAAGGATACAGAGCCTCACCCCACCCACATCTTGGATAATCAGATCACTCTTTTTAACTGCAGCGTACTGTCATCTTATTACAAGAGTGAAAACCAACACAAAAATTGTTCAAATCTGGCCCGAAGGAGCATCTCAACAACTGCAGGACTGCTTCCAATGTGCCAGCTTGGACCTGTTCGCAGATCAGGATGTAGACCTCGACTGTTCTCTGCTACATCAAGACCTGCATTGAAAATGTCACCACTGACAAATGCATCCATGTTTTCCCGAACAGAAAACCATGGATGACAAAAGATGCCCAGAATCTACTGAAGGAATGAAACACAGCCCTCAGATCTGGGGACAGGGAGCAGTACAGCACTGCCGGAAGAAGCTTCAACAGAGGTATCAAAAGTGTCAGGGTGGCATTAAAAAGTGAATACAGTGCAATAACTTGACAAAACAATGGACATATATTTATGTTAATATTTAGGATGTTTTTTTTGTGTATCTGTGTTTGTAGATATATGTACATCCTCAGGACTGCCCTGTAAATTTCTTTGTGCAAGAAACTGGCGATAATAAAGGTATTCTATTCTATTCAATAAATATATATAATATAAACATATTGTAGGTTGTATCACCTAATTGGGAAGAATAACAGTAGGCTAAACATTGCATAGTGATCTCATTAAAATTGTGTTGCTGTTAAAATGCATCGCACAGACATCGAGGGAATGTCAAATCAATATTAGGTAGCAACGTCTCAGTGAAACTGATGCTTTGCAAATGGATTTTCAAGCATTGCGGAGACATCATGCCAGTGCGTGTATGCTGTCTGGGTAGTTATCTTACTGTACTGTTGCTGCCGTAACAGTGTGAGACAATACAACTGTTAAATTTTATCTATCACTGAATCTATCACTGTACCTAATGTCACCTAGCATATAGCGCCACTGTAAAGTCAGATGATTTTCAATCATAAACAGAATATTAGGGGAATAGGCTGCATTTTTCAATTAATATCTAAAACTAAAAACTAAAGTAACAAGTAATGAGCCCATTTCAACTTCAGTACTTTTAATTGCGTTATTTAATTTGGAAAGGTAATTAGTTAGATTGCTTGTTAAAACTAGAGCAATTATAGTAACGTGTTGCTACCAGCGCTGCAAATTAGATGCGCACTCTAACAAACAATGGGAGCTGAGAACGAAGATGGTGCTCGAAATTATTTATTGTATAGTAGGTTTCTTTTTATGTAAAAAAATAGCAAAGTACAGGTACTGCTTAGTGAAGCTGTCCATCACATATACATTACTGTACAGTATATTCACTGTATTGCAAAGTAAGATCTGGATAGGGAGTCAGGTATGTTATTAGGGGATGCAGTGCTGCCCATTCTCTTGCATCCATTAAACAATGCACCTGCTTACGTCCTCTGCTTACGTCCTCTTTCAGGCATCTTTCAGTATATATATTTTAGTATATATAATATATGTTACTTACTTTAGGCCTCAGACGTGAATGTCAAAATGTAAATGTCACCAGAAACAGACATTCTCTGGGTAAGGGTGTTACATTTTCTCCATGAGTGTCTAGTCAGCACATGGCACATGATAGTCTCCCTGCAGTGTTACCGAAAGGTTGTGGGAATGCACTCATCTCTCCTTCAGAACAAAGAGGCCAGCCGTTCACCGGGATTAGTTTCTGTGGTCTTCATCCCAACTGCCTGTCAGTTGGTTGAATTGTGTCACATCATAGTACATATTTTTTGACGGTATATAGCCATATTTTTTTCCATGATGGTTTCTAACCCAAAAAATCCATAACATCTTTAACATCTTTAAGACTGTAATTCCCCATGACCAAAATACACCTTCTCCTTTGTATACTGTATAATGTTCTACTCCCACAAGTTTCATTCCATACCTGAAATGTCTGCAATTCAATTTCAATTCAATTTTGTTTGTATAGCACATTTTC
>JAODKN010000127.1:12686088-12697922 GCA_026774425.1 Petrocephalus zakoni | reverse complement strand
TGATGTGCTATCTGTCACTGTTAAAATAAACCTACCATTAAAATGATACTGTTCTGAGACTTTTCATTTCTTTGTCAGTACAAAATCAGCTTACAAAATCAGCGAGGGGTCAAATACTTATTTCCTCCACTGTACACACACATATAGAACAACATATATATAGGCATATATATGTAACATATTTATAACACACATATATATATATGTTGTTCTTGCCAGGTGCACTTGTATAAACTGGAAAAGTTCATGAATCTCAGTTATATACAAGGGTAATTATAGCCTGTTGAAATTTGAATACCTGTTTTATGAGCAGGGACATTGTTGGTACATCTGGCCATGAGCATGCATACAAAATTTCAACTTATGTTTAATAAAATGTATTAGTTATAAGCTATTTTGAGTTAAAGCTACTCTATTGGGCGAATTTTATTAAATTTGGAACACTGTCTCAAAATGTCATATCAACTAGACAGAGCAAGTTTGGTGGTTTCCCTCCACAGACCAAAAACATGCTAAGATAAAACTGAATTACCAAATTGCCCATAGCTGTGAATATGTGTGAGTGTGAAAGGTGTGTGTGCCTTGCAGTGAGTTGGTGCCTCATCCTGGGTTATTTCCTGTCTTGCAGGCATAGCCATTGAACCCCCATATCCCTATGCAGGCCTAGCAGGTACAGAAAATGGATGGATGAATGAATGAGTGGTTATATGTGACATACTTCTTCCCATTTTCATTAACAATTGAACTATATTAGGTACGCGTAACAATCGATATAAAAATTCTTAATGAAACAGACAATTGGTATGTGCTAAATCAATAATAATAATAATAATAATAATAATAATAATACTAAGAATAAGAATGTTGAAGCGGTTTTGAGAAATAGATACCCAAGCATAATCTCTCGATGTTAACTGGACAGCCCTCGGGAGTAATGTTTCGCATACACACAGAAGGCTCTCTCTGTTTAATGTTCGCTGCAAAAAGTACTTCAGCACTGCAGAGCCTGTTAGTGCAGAGCTCCACCATTGGCTGTTGCTATAACAATGTGGGCGGGGCGTTGGGCCAGCGGGGGTGGGGAAAGGCTAATATTATATCGAGAGAAACATATTTCTTGTCGGTTTTCCCCTTATTCTCCACTTCGTCTTCGTCTTCTTCTGCAACCCTGGCTGTGTGCATGAAGCAGACAGTAGGTCTCACACGCTTTTAAAGGAAGATACTTCATTGACGTCTCTAATATAAATCACGTCTGGCTTGGGAATTACTGACGTGAGTGAGAAGTAGCAGAGGCCAGGAGGCCCCCCGACTCGCAGCTCCAGGACTGCCCGTCTCCTGTCTCCTTCATAGGTCCTGGTGAGTACGCATCCACCTCGTCGCCGTCTAATGCTTGTGTATGTAAGTGAGACCTGTTGCTGTTGTCCTTGCAACGTGGATGAAAGTATAGTTTATCATATTAGTGTTATCTTAAACGGATAAAGTGCTTCTTTACCAGCTTATCAATTTGTGTTTCGCGCAGTAGTTCAGTTGTGCAATTATATATTTTGGTCAATATAAAACTATGGTGGCCACTGACTAATTCTACTTTCAAAGCACGGAGCTTTTCTTCTCTTTAAGTGTTATTGCTATTTATTACATTAAATTTCTGTCATAGAAATGCCACTTTAGCAACGAACACCGTGGTCGCATGTTTAACAATTGAGCTTCACTCTAAATGATTTTGAGCTGTTGTGTGGGTGTGTTCAGTAAATTGAGCACCTGATGCTCAGTAACTGGGTAAATTGCAGTGTTTACATAACTGCAGCGATCATTATAACGATTTAAATGCGGCACCGTAGCCGTTAACGTTTTATTAGCATAACAGTCATTTGATTTGTGAAGCGACTAATTTATTCAGCAAAGCCAAATGGACTATAATTAATGTCCAGGTTTATAAATGTGTGTGGTTTATTAACATTCAAGACAGTCGGCTGTCACGTTGCAGTGTATGATATCCCCAATATTAAAATTAATGTTTCTCACAGGAAGATATTTAATTTCCGCATTTTAAACTAGATTGTTTTATTGCACACGTTACCAATGACCCTGCAACAATTATTGGAAATTAATTGTTTTAAAATATTTTTGTTATATTTAGGTATTTTTACCCCCCAAAAAAATGCTGCTTAGTAAGACCTCTGTAAATTACTATGGTGAATGGTTTATTAACATTCAAGACAGTCGGCTGTCACGTTGCAGTGTATGATATCCCCAATATTAAAATTAATGTTTCTCACAGGAAGATATTTAATTTCCGCATTTTAAACTAGATTGTTTTATTGCACACGTTACCAATGACCCTGCAACAATTATTGGAAATTAATTGTTTTAAAATATTTTTGTTATATTTAGGTATTTTTACCCCAAAAAAATGCTGCTTAGGAAGACCTCTGTAAATTATGCTTAAAATTCTACAAAAATTAAAATAAATTTAGACAAGAGGGATCATTGACATGTTGATGAAGATGTATAAATGCATTAACCAAGGTAACGTATTCCATGCTATCATACTTTTTTCTTACCTGCAGTCAACGGAGTGGCATTTTTATTGCCATTACCGTTAAATTATATATTACGATTAACCATGATACTACCTGAGAAGATCAAAAAAGATCATGTTTTATTTGGTGTATTTTCCCCCAAAACAAATTATGTTATTTTTGCAAATAAGTTACTGTTATACTGTTTTGAGAGATCTTGGATAAAGTAACCAAGTACATATATTTAAAAGGGCCGGCTGTTTTATGAGGAATTAAAAATTATGGTGAATCTGGTTGATGAGGACTCTGTTCTTCTGTTTCTAAAGCTGCCCATTGTTTGTGATTCATAGCCTGTATGATAACCACATTCCATTCAGTAAGAATTGTAGTTGCTCTGTAAGGTCATTGTTAAAGGTTAATCTCTATAACAAACAGTGACAATATATATTTCAAATATCCTGTCTATTGTTGGCGGCATTTTTTGTTTATATACAATTAGGGATGCACTGATCCAACTTTTTCTGTGCTGATACCGATAACGATACCTAGGCTTTGGGTATTGGCTGATACCAAGTACCAATCCGATACCACTGTTGAAATAATAAGCTGTAGGCTTTGCCTTGCTGTGTGGAATAGACTGTGATCAATCTTTTTGTGTAAGGTAACATCAGGCTTAACTTACGTTATGCAAGCTTCTGAAACTATGTAAAACAAAATGAAACACATTCGCATATACAGTATATACACTCTGCCTCACCTGGCCAAAAACTTTTACATGGTGTCAGTTGTCACCCTAAATCAAAATTTCATTTTCTTTTTGTCAATGAATATTAATTTTTATGTTTTTCTTAAGAGGCACAGTGGGTAGCAGTGTCGTCTCACACTTCCAAGTCTGTGCGAGTGTTAGTAGTCTCTTCATGGCTCTCTGAACTGTCGGTCTGGGACAGACTTCACTAAGTACAGTGAGGATGGAGGATGGATGGGTGGATGGATGCTTTTCTTACAGGAATTCTGAAGTGGTAATAGCCCAGTCTCTCTCCATGTGTTGCTGAAGATTTTTGACTGTTGTGAGGATTGTAACATGATTAGATACTTCAAAGGGATTCAGTTCCTGGGAAACCAAGGATAATCCAAATCATGCAGCTTTCTCATAGCTAAAGGCCATGAATAAGTTAATAAGTCAATTTTATAATGTGTGGTCACATTCTGAGTGTGAACCTTGCTACCCTGATGCAAAGAAACAATTAGAAGATGTATTTAGAAGATGGATGGAATTATCCAGCGATATGCCTAGCAGATGGGGAGTTATGATCTCAACTCCATTCATATCAAGTAACATACAAGCTTGGGGTCAGAGAGCATTCACTGCCCCATTCTGTTAAGGACCTTACTCAATGATGATATGAATACTCTATAGCCATGAGCTTTGAATCCAAAGCCTTCCAGACCACAACTTGAACTAGAAAGTTCAGTGTTCTTTTGAATTACTATGGTGTATGCATAAATGTTAAAAGGAACATACACTGAAGGGTCAACATTATGACCACCCAAAGATGACGTTAATAATGATTATCTCAGAACTGCTGCACAAATCAAGATCTGGGATATATTAATTGGCAAATGAATGGCCAGTTTTCACAGGTGATGAATTGGATAAGAGGGAAAGATGTAAAGATCTGTGTGACAAATTTTCATGGTCAGATGACTGGGTCGGTGCATCTCCGAAATGGCAAGGCTTGTGGGATACTCCTGGTCAGAAGTGGTGAGTATCTGCCCACAGTGGTTGGAGGAGGGGAAAAACGATGAACCAGTGACAGACCATCAGATTCCCAAGGCTCATTGATGCACAGAGGTGACGGTGGCAGTCCTGTCTGGTATGGAGTGACAGAAGGATTACTGTGGCACAGAAGATTTTAATGCTGCTTATGAAATGACTGTGTCACGACACTCAGTGCATTATGGGGCTTTGTAGCTGCAGACTGGTTCGAGTGCCATTCTTACAATTTTGACAATTTTCTTTGGAGAATACAAGTTAGCATGTCATTAATAGCCAGCTGCAGGTCAAAGCAAGCAATGGAGACCTGGCTAACTCTGGTAGGACTGTTAGCGGCAATGATATTGGCAGCATTGTCATGAACACACGCAATAACTCGCCCGCTGTTCTAAAGCTTGGTTAATTTTTTTCAGCTGGTGTAGTAGCAATGGTCAGTGATGGTGTAGTGGCAGGTGACAGTCTGTGGTTAGAGTAACCCTGTCAGATGTGGCAAGTTTTTTAACAGCATTTTACTTTAGTTTCTTGTAGCGAGTTTCTATGAGTGTGGTGATGGTGCGTTGTTACGGAATGGGAGTTTCATTTAGGGCGCTTTCCACTGCACAAAGTTTGGTACTTTCGGTACGGTACTTTCGCTTTTCCATTGACTTCTGGTCGAGTACCAGTACCAAAAAGTCAAGTACCGAAATGGGGTACTTCTTTGGTACTTTGGCGCGTAACTTGCAACGCTTTCGCTGTGATTGATTATGCAAATAGCCCGATTCTGAAACACAATGCGATTGCCGTCTTGACAAACGTACGAACTTAGAAAACGGCAATAAACCTAAGTAAAAAAAATTAATAATTGCGATCTGGACGGAAGGACAGATAAAATGGCATAACAAGAAAAGTATTTTATTTAATATATAGTCTACTACTGCAGCACGGTACTGGAGAGTCTCCAGATATAGCGATGTGATTTTGTTGTAATAAATAAAATTGGGGTATGTATAACTTAGTTAACATAAGATAAAAAATAGTTAACATAAATTTCTCACAAACCTGCCTAGGAGTGACTTAAATAGCAAGGGTGAGAATGATTATGATCGTCTCAGAGAACGCATGCAGCGCCCAAGCAAAAGCAGCGAGGTAAACTGATTTAAAATATATATATTGGATGTAATCTATGCAAGGAATAATCATTAAAATTGTAAAGTTAGCTAAGCCTTTTCCATATGCTCAAGTAAAAATGTTTTAGCAAAGCATTAACCCCCTGCGCTGTCCATAATGTCCGTATAAAACCAAAAGTAAGAAAAAGTCTGATCTTAATGTAACTCACTCTTGATGTAAGAACTGCATGTGCATAACATGCAATGTTAGATTTAATATCCAACATCGTTCAGAATGCCCTGCTTCACGTTGTGTTTTTACTCAGCGCCGATACCAGTTTTTAAGGAAGTGGAAAACCATTTTGGCGAAAGAAACATGGTGCTGCGCAGTGTGACATTGTCAGTCATGGGCGGTTACTGATGATGTCATTTGGCGCCGGTACCAGACAGTGGAAAACCAACACAAAGAAAGTACAGAAAGTACTGCAAGTACCAAACTTCGTCCAGTGGAAAAACCCCCTTTGATTAATCAGATCCCGAAAAATTTTGCCTTCAACAATGCTTATCGGTAGCATATCCGTCTCCAATGAATTTGCAGATGCCTTGGATATTTTTTTTTTCTGCACATTATGTCACATCTCCTTCGTGCTAACACAGAGGGGTGATGGTAGGTTGAGAGGAGGATTCATTAATCAGAGTCATATGCGCTGTTCAAATGGTACAACACTGGAGATGTTGTTGTGCTATAGGTATATACGGTTATGCAATATTTATAATTCAAAATGGTCCCACACTAACCTTCGCTTTGCTCTCTTCATGTTTCCTCCCGATTTCTATGATGGCCCATTTAGGCAGAAACGTAGTTGCGCATAAATTAATTGTGCCCTCTGCTGGTTGCTGCCATGTAGTGAAACCCAATACATTGCTTCAGTGAAATGTTAACACAAATGTTATCCAATCCCACTTGATCGACAACATTCTTAAGGATAAATTTATCGATAATCGATTAATTATGCCTAGTGTATCATAGTGTATAATACAAATTAAACAGTATAATATATTCAAGTACAATAAAGCATTATGCACTGGGATATATTCAGCAGTATTTTGCAGTATTTCTCCTGAAAATCTTCCATTATTAGCTGAAATTGTCAGATAGCCTACCAAATTGAAAATACCGTACTCTTAAATCCCAAGTTGCGATTAATCTGCAATGGCAGATTAATATATGATATATAAAATGAAGAAAGACATCAGTGGTACTCTGTGGCAACCTATTAGGAACATGCGGGGCCCACTAGTTGCCATTCTGGGCGCACCTGTGCAGACCAATGGTTGAGAACCTGCTCTAAAGCGTTCCTTTTATGGGGATTTTAGAACTCAAGCAGGCTATATAGGTCTCAGGAATGTATACTGCTTCCGAAGGACCTATTGTGTATAACCAGTATTTGTGTGTTTTTAAACTTGTTGATGGGCAAAACAGAATGTGTTTTGGCAACTGAAAGGGAGCTGGTAGTGCATGTTTTATGGTTAATCGCATGACTTCAATACACAGGACCTGACACCAGCCTGAATGAAGGTGAATGCATAACAGACAAGTAATGAGGACAAAGCTATGGGACATCAGGGTTGGAGGGACTGGCTGTGCCATTTGGAATCTGTGTTGGCACGTTTTTTTTTTTCTTTCTCTGAGCTGTCTAAGGTATATGTAATGCGCTAAATTTCATCACAATGAAATGGTAAAGGCCATTTTTTTAATCAAATTGGAATGACCCATTGGGGAAGAAAGCTCTATACCGTAATAACAGGCAAAAAAACTAAATCGGTAAGCAAAGTAAATCCTTTGTGTAACATTTTTCCAAATGAGTCCCAATATTATTACTAAACTTTCTTCTCGGAGATACACTGAAAAAACACCAAATTACAAATAACAATGCTGACTCGTAAAGAATGTTACTGTTGACTTAAATATAAAAAAATAATACTGAGCCTTGAGTTAATCCCAGGAAATACAGTGCAAAAGGCAGGAGGTCACCCTGAATGCAATATTTTGCAGAGCTCACATTTGCACAGTAATTTAGAAATGTCAGTTTTCCTGACTACATATAGCCCTGTCCTTAGGATGTGTGGAGTCTCCTTTTAAACTAAAACAGGATTTAATCAACCACACCTGCCAGAGAATAATAGCGAGATAGAGAGTATTCGGCCGTAGATTTATTGAATAGAATTATCTCTGGTTACTCAGGATATCATTTCAGGGATTGAGTTAAACATTAACATATTTGGATTCTGAAATATTAAATTTTACTTTGAAACTTTTATTGGTTATGCAGTTGCATGAACCCTAATTTATTCAGTGCATATAGCAATGGATACATTTTGTTTTGGGGTCCCATTATACTACATAGTAACTCTTTCCAAAAAAACATTTATGTACGGGTTGAATGATTAAAATACTTAGATGAACTGAGGTAAATTCACCCTGTGACCTTTACCAAGGTATGTACAGTAGATATAATATGGATGGATAAGTCTATCTAAAAATGTCTATCTGGTACAGCTTAACCAGTGCAGGATCACAGTGCGTTAGTGATTTTCACGTGAACTAAATTCCCTGTGTATCATAAATACAAACCCTATTGATAACAAATACATTGTACATTCTGTCCCTTTTGATAATTCCTACAAATATGCATTCCCAGTAATAAGTAACGTATTGTGTGTTCAAACATTAAGCATGCAGTCCTTTGGCAAGATTATGGTGATAAGCTGGACGAAATTTAACACCTTATTAAGTTTACTTTAACAAGGTTGTTTGCCATGGCACAAAAAAGGAAAAAATCCTGAACAATTTATTTCTTGTTCCTTAAGCTGGAGAGTGTTGGCTGCTTGATTTCCATCTGTAAGTTTCATTGTGCTGTATGGCTCTTTGAATCTATTTTTAGCATCACACACAGCCTTATTCAGATTGTAATTTGACATGGTAGCATTCTGTCCTGAATTCTTTCCTGTTCCCCTTGGTGCTATATCGCTTACAATGCCTGTATAGACAGATAATAGTGGTTGAAGTGGACTGGTCCTCACCAGTACCAGCACCACTGGTTTTTCTCCCTCAGTATTGAATACTGAATAATAAGGGGGGTTTCAGCACCTGTTCCCCCCCCCCCACAAGCAGACATTTTAATAATTTCAGTTACATGTAGACAAATTGTCCATCCATTTTCTGAAACCGCTTATCTTTCTGGGTCGCGGGGAGGATCCGGAGCCTATCCCGGAAGCTACAGGCACGAGGCGGGGAACAACCCAGGATGGGGGGACCAGCCCATTGCAGGTTTTTTCGGTTTTAGAAAGGAAAAACTTGGATATGGTTTGCAATACTGGCCTCACTGGTCTGTAATGATGGGCAGTACCACTAATTTTTCTTTTTGATGCAGTTTCAAGTAGGGGTCGACCGATAGAGGGCTGATATTCAGCATTTTTCAATGTATCAGAATCGGCCGATATTCGAATGTAGTATGCCGATTTACAGACAGGCACGTCTGCGGGCAGCCCAGTGTTATTGTTGCTTGGGAACACATGACCCATGTTGCCACTTGTACAGGACCCCAGCCTGAACTCTCATAAGAGTACCATACAGCTTAAATTCTGGGGTTACACAAAACACCTTAAGATTTCCTTAAAATAAAGTTGGTTACACAAAACATCCTTAAATGTCCTCCTTAAGGTTTCCTTAAAATGTTCACTTAAGTTTTTCTCCTTATCTTGGTCTTATACTTAAGCAATCCCTTAAAGTTCCCATAGTGGTTGCACAAAAGACTTTAAGAGAATAACTTTAGGTACCTCAGACTGTATCTTAACCGCAACACGAGTTTATGGCTGTAAATGAAGAAAATGAACGCATCCCGAGAAGAGAGTTCAGAGGCTGGATACAATTAATGATGATAAATTGATCTAGCATTATAGATCTTACCGACAGTCGATTTTATAAATTTTGTTTATATGGCCCGTGACATGTTTATAATTCATTCTTTAATCTGGCTAACACTGGTAAGTTTCACCGCCGGTAATGGCAAAAAGACTGAGACAGAAGTATATATGCAGAAAAAGGTATTCATCAGTGGATTTAATGTAACTGAGATACAAAATAAATATATCTGTTCAGGTTTTTCCACCCGACATTTCTCTCTTTTCCCCATACTTTTGCATAACTTCCAAGTTGCCACTGGTGGAAACCCGGCTTTTATTTTAATTTCATTTATATTCGTCAGATGCAAAATATGTTTAATTTAGTCATTAGTAGTATCATACTTAAGGGAAAAACTTAGGGTGTTTTGTGCAACTGGCCCCTGAACTTTCAAAGACTTGTATATCTAACTGGTTGCGAATAGCCTACAGAACAATTGAACTGGCGTAATGATAGCGAGCCTTCAACCAGCTGTAGCTTACAGGTAATGTTAAGGATGGGTATTAAAACCATCATTGATTCTGACCGAGAAGTTTTGTGCATTTATTTAAGTTTATATAGTTGTTTATATTTAGTGTGACCAGATAATCCATGTCATCCTGGACACTTTGATCTAGGACAGGATTTTTAAACTACCATTTCAATTAAAAGGACCTGGATTTCACTTAAGCGCTGCATTCTTGCGGTTTGCTGATTGGTCAGTCTCCTATAATCATGCACGTATCACTAGTTTTAATGTGAAACGGCTGGATGAGTCTTTCAATCCAGCAAGCAAACCAGTCAAAGCACAGGAAGAAATTAACTATTTGGCCAAGAAAAGGAGCCTTTCAGGTTTAAAGTAGATTGTAAAACCTGATGTAGCTGAAAGTGTCCGGGATCACATGGATTATCTGGGGCCTCATGTATAATGGCGTGCGTAGAATTCCCTTTAAAACATGGCGTATGGACAAAACCGCAAATGTGTGTATGCCAAAAAAAAATCCAGATGCATAAAACTGTGTGTAGGCAAAGTTCTATGCTCTTTCCCTTCTTACATCCCAGTCAGCGCGAAATGTTACAGACATGCGTGAGCCCACCGCTACGCCTCGATTCCTCCCATAATTCTACATATTTTAATATACAAATCAATATAAAGATCCCCTTCGGTCGGGGTATTGTTAAAAACAATGGCTAAGACATGCAGGAAGAAGAAAAATTTCAGTGAACGTGAAGTGGAGGTCTTGCTTAGTGAAATCGAGGCAAGAAAAAAAATGTTATTTGGTGGTTAAAGTAGAGGCATCAGCAACGAAAGAAAACTGATGAGTGGCACATCGTGGCTGAGGCACTTAAAAATGTAATTCCGGAAAGTCGCACAGTAATAAAAAATAAATGGTTGGATATGTAAAAAAGCGAGTTGCAGCTCAGCACCACTGGAAGAGGTAGTGGAATTGGTCATACCTGCAATTTTGCCGGTAGGTGAGGAAGACTCCGACCTCAGCGCGGGTGAGAGGGATTTCGACATCAGCATGGGTGACAGGGATTCCGCAATACCACCGCCCGAGCTCGAGAACGAACGAACTTATAACGACACTCTTCTTCAGTCTGTGGGTTTGCGAGCGAGGTGAGAAGCCACGTCTTCAGTGGCACCCACTGTCCCCTAAGGAATTGTGTAAGATGTAACCATTTGACAAGACCTAAAATTTTGGTCCGAAAATATTAAATGTCTTTTACCAAGAAGCCAGCCATCACGCACCATACCATTTTCAAGTTTCTTCCCAACACTACTATTTCTGAGAATAAACTATTAATGTGTTGAGCCAGGCTCTCGGTACAGCATTACATAACTTGTACATTAATAGAGTGAAAATTTCTTCCCATTTACATACGCAAATTCATTCTCTGAAGGCGCCTTTATAGCAATGTGCGTGAAGTCGATCGTTCTGATTTACATTTGCAAAATCGGACATCACTGCGAATTATGCTTTAATGTTTACCTGTTCAACCACAGTGTAAGGAAAAATTTTATCTGGATGACAAGCAGTTTATACCATCCCATAGAGCTGTCATGGCTCGACTCAGTGATGACTGAGAAATAACCGATCGGTCCGCAAGTTCACGTTGAAAAACTCCAGTGGCTAAAAATCTGAGGGTGGACAGAACTTGTAAAAGAACCGGTAAAGTGCAATTTCTCAAAGTCTGTCTTTGTGAAGCTGGCCCCAGTTCAGCACACGGCTCTTGGAAATCTACACTCACCAGCCACTTTATTAGGTAAACCTGTCCAACTGCTTGTTGACGCAAATTACTGATCAGCCAATCACATGGTGGCAAATGAATGCTTTTACTGTAGGCTTGTTGACATAGTGAAGACTAACCGCTGCTGTTCAAACTGAGCTTCAGAATGGGGAAGAAAGGTGATTTGAGTGACTTTGAACGTGGAATGTTGTTGGTGCCAGACGGGCTGGTCTGAGTATTGCAGAAACTGCTGATCTTCTGGGATTGTCACACACAACCATCTC
>JAODKN010000127.1:12642940-12656820 GCA_026774425.1 Petrocephalus zakoni | reverse complement strand
CGGATGCTACCCTCAGATGGTTCAACACCTGTGCAATATCTCAGTGAGATTGGGTGTTTCACAGCTAACTCAAGGATCAGTCTCAAGAATTGTGGACTGAGAAATGTCCAACATCCTAGCCAATTGTTAGGTTTAAATAGCTGCTCAAAGTAACCGGCCCATAGGATCACAAATGCAGTGTCATCTGTAAGCACCATTCCATCACCAGCCCTGACTGTGACTCTCCGAGGAACAGATTTGGATGTGCATAATACACCAGTTCCTTTGTAAGCAGGACGTGGGTCACTAGACCATAGATGGTGTGTCACTTGCTCCTCTAACAAATGCCTCATTATCTGCCTTCATAGCCCTCACAGCCATCCTTCTCAGTTACAGACCAGAGTTGCCATCAAGCTGTGCGCTGCGAGTCCTCTCGATAATATCCAGGGTGCCCTGAGAGATGAAACACCTCACTCTGAGTACAAATGGCAACACCAACACGCTCCTCAGCAACCTTCAATGTCTTTTCATAGAAGGTCTTCCACATCACATTAGAATTGACAGTCACACCCAAGTCTGCATGTTCCTCACACAAACTGTGTGCAAACACATTACAAACAGATCTTGCCAACTTCAGCCTCATTCTCCTAGTAGGTGGCAGCCTACTGGGTCAAAGTTGAATCTTCATAGTAGCAATAACAAATCTGTGGTCAGAATTCGCAAACTGGGCACTCTTCTAGAACCTGCAACTTTGTCGGAGCCTCCAACGTATGATCCTCCCACAAGGATGTGATTGATCTAAGCCACACCACTAGTAATGGAGTGCCAAATCCAACAATGCGCAGGACTCTGGAACCAGGATCCAGTGACCCACAACCCCTGAATTTTTGCATCATCAAGAAACATGGAGCCACTGTCACCATGCTTGCCAGACCGGTGGGGATCAACACAATTCTCATAGCTAGCCCTGTCAGTGCCATTGGTTACACCGGAGTCATCCATAACCAAAGGAGTGTCACCTTGTGGGCACCCATCAACTATCGTGCAAAGTTGCAAAGAAAATATCTGCCTCATCGAGACATCACTCACTGCATTTGGAGCATATACAAAAACAACAGACAAGACACCCAGAGAGTGCCTTAGCCTGAGTCTCTTAATATGCTTCTTGAAAGGAGTGACATCAGACACCATCAGGAGGAGTCAATCCGCCGCAGCAACAGCTACTCCTTGAGTATGGCAGCCAACAGGGCAGCCAGAGTCTGTCTGCATACCACTGAAATACAGAGTTTATGAAGCTCCTCCAACAGCAGAGGAGGATGGTCATCATGCCAGAGAAAGACAAGATATTACACGCATCTACATAGATGGACCTCCTCAGATTAGGACTCCAGTGCTGCACAGCGTGCAATGCCTCAGCACCTCACCAGTTCCAATCCCTAGTAGGCCTGACCTCATTAGCTCGTCAGCTTTCTTCTCTTCCAGGGATGAGGTTTCTCCCATCCCCTTTATCATGTGTGCAACCTTCCTGTGGGTGCCTTCAGCAGAGCTACTCCCATGGAGAGCAGAAAACAGTCCTGTCTGCTTTGTCAGAGCTGTGTGAAATATTTATGATGGCTGAATTGCCTCAAAATTTTTCCCTCCAAGTTCAAGGCAGGCATGATAGGTGCCTGCCGGTTTATTCTGTCATAATAATAATAATGTTAAGTAATGCAGTTGTAACTTGGCATTCATTGGAAGCTCAGCTTAGCCACACTTATGATCAGTTGACTCCTCAACAGCATGTAGGCCTATGTTCATAATGTGTTATTTGTCTCGCTTGTATATTGCTTTGGACAAAAATGTAAATGTGCTATATCCTGAAATGATTCATGTTTGAAGTCCGAAAAAGGAGCAGACAGATAATAGAACAGGAACTCTGTGTGAGGCACAGTTTGCTTGGCAATAACCTCGACTCAATGTTTGACTCAATGCTTCACCCAGATTTTTTTCCCTGGTGACATGGAGCACTGCTAAAAATACTTTAGGCATAAAGTATTTGTAATTTAGGAATCAGCTGTTAGGTCATTAAAAAATTACAAAAAATACAATTATTTTAATAAGGTATCAGCACGAGAACTAGCTAAATTATTATCTACCAGTGTAATTGGAACCAACATGATTTTCTTTTGTCCAAGACATGAAAGTGATTCATATGTATGATATGTGCCAAATCAGCATTTATATTCAGAAACACATTATCACAGTCACTCTATAGAAGCATTTCCAAACTATATAGTATTATCTAATTTTATATACATCATCTCATTTTCAGTAATATCTTGGTTTTTTAGTATTTCACGATGACAACTTTTTCCAGTTTCAGCTTTTATAAAGTGATGCTGAAAAGAAAGACATGACTGAATGTGTGGCACTCCCTCAATGTATCTGCCTTTATCTTTCACTTTCTTGTAGATCTTTATGTTTCAGCTGCTGCGTGGCCTCTCCTACTGCCATAAAAGCAAGATTCTACACCGAGATCTCAAACCACAAAACCTTCTCATCAATGACAAAGGAGAGCTCAAGCTGGCTGACTTTGGTGAGGCCTACAGCACATTATTTCAGCTAATAAGAATAATTAACCCTTCCTTGCTGTGAGGGAGAAACCGTTTAGTCCTAGCTTTCCTTGAAGACATTAATGCCTAAAATTTACATTTAACATTAATCTTAATATATGTGTTGCAGAAAGCTTGTGTTTCACACAACATGATGTGTTGATGACACTGCCGTTGCTGTTCTAGGCCTAGCTAGGGCTAAGTCAGTTCCCACAAAGACGTACTCCAATGAGGTGGTGACACTGTGGTACCGTCCTCCAGATGTGCTTCTGGGCTCCACTGAGTACTCCACCCCCATAGATATGTGGTAAGTAATCCAAGGAGGCTGCCAATTGAAAACACTTGAGGAACAATTGAGATAGGAGGTAGGTCCAACTGTGCTCTGATTATTTACCCAGCATTTCAGTTTCATTTAGTCTTTGCTCAAAAATTAAAAGATTTCACTCACTTACATGGAAAGACAAACAGAGAAAATTGCTATGGGTAAACCATACACCCTTCGATAAAATGATTACACAAATCTGCTCACTAGGCAATGTAATGACCTATTACGAATGCGTTCATTAAAACATCCTAGCTGCATTAAATTAATAATGAAGCCCGCCTATGCCATCTCACAGATAATCCAAATAGAAAATGACTGTTTTCACATATCTTGTTACCCAGACAGCCTCCGGGGAAACACCCGGGCAGACCCCGGACACACTGGAGAGATTGTATCCCAGTAGTTAGCCTGTCACCATAGAAATACACTGTAGCTCCTCTACCTTGTTCAGGCTTGCTGTCTCATCCCCGTTGGAGATCAGACCTACCACCACGTGTCATCCACAAATTTCACAATGGTGTTGGAGCTCTGTGTGGCTGTAGTCATGTGTACAGGAAGTAAAGCAGCAGGCTCAGGACACAACATTATGGAGCTCTGGTGTTGGGGATGACAGTATTAGACTTCATTATGTACTACTGCTTCACAGAAACATTACATGGATTGATAAGTAATTTGCCCATAAAATAAACCTGTAGCACCGTGTGGTAGCAAAGGAAGGAAATTGCAGCCAGATAAGACACTTGGTCTTGTGAACATTGTAACTCAAGTATTTTACAGATATTTTTCAACACTTTACAGACACATTGTAAGGATGACAGACTGGAAGTGATCTCACACAGATTGCCATAAAGCACTGACCACATAGTGATACAAAAAAGTATAGTAGTAGACATTTGATAACTTAAAAAGAATCTGACAGACCATTTAAAAATTTCAAGACAAATCGCAAAAAATTAATTTCTTTTCCAAACTGTGTAGGCACATTGTGTGGCCACTATCTGAGTTTATTTCCTGAAAGTCTATATTGATTTTTCATTGCTAGTCTTCATGTTTTATCTGTATGAGTCTGGTAGCTAGGCAGCAAAATATATTGTGAAAATTTATTGTAGGAATATGTGCTGTTCACCGTTAATAGCGTATGCGACACATACGGCACAATGCAAGTGCGGAAACCTGCATTTTAAAAGTGTGTTTTCATCCATTATTTTTGAGAAATGATAGCACAAGCAAAGAATTAAAAATATTTTGATTTCTAAAAATTTTTGTAGATTGTATCTGATGTCATGTATATACAGTGAATAAAATGTATTCAAATTTTTGTACGCTAAAAGAACATTTGGTGCCGTTAATGTAATTGTCTTTTGCAAAATGAGGATTAGAGTTTGGACTAGTCCCATATATTGTGATTTAAAAAACAGAATGATGTGTCCCGTTTTTGTCTCATTTTCTGACTGAGATCAGGGGTTCGATCAAAGAGTTCAGATCATTTAATAGGCATCCAATCTCAAGACTGTCAATTTTTGCTATCACTATGCAGGCCTGCTTCAGTTTTTGGGTGCACTGTCTCAAAATATAATCAGTTCTAGTTCATCACTTATACAATGCCTCAGCAAAGTTTGTAAAAGATCTACAGTACCAAACGTTTTTTGAGTTACTGTCTTAAGAAGCAAAGTGTCTGCAGTTATGGCAGTGGACCGTCCAAAAACCATATGTATCCCTTTGAGTCCAGGGAATACAATTACTATAATTACGGACAAAATAATGCAGGGGAATGTCCCCTCGTTCAGTGCATGAATCCCATCATTCCTGCAATGTGTTTTCTTGTGACTGAATGGCCAAACATTGCACTGTTAATGTTTATCATTCACAGTTATTTTGGAGATCACTCCACCATAAAGTATAATTTGAAATAACTGCACCTATCTTTCAGTGAGAGTAAGTGTTTGTTTTTGGTGAAACGTTGACAGCCTGACCAAGAGCTCTTGTGTTTGTTAGTGATTCATTATTGGTTAAGCATATCCACATGGATTTAGAATAACTTAAACACCATCTTATCTATTAAACAACCACCCAACAGAAAGAAAACCAAGAAACTGATTTCAGTTTTAGACACAAAATGAACTTTGAATCAAAACAGCAGTCCAACTCTCCTGCATTCATTATACATAATATGTCCCTATTCTTCTTCATCACTAACAATTACGAATTAAAGGTACCAAAGGTAAAGATTACCAATTAATTAACAATTAAAAGTCCAACTATAATACTATTTTGCATTATTTTTCAAGATATTGCAGATATGGATTTTACATCTTCAATATGACACTTAATATCTGCATATACACTGTATTGCCAAAAGTATTGGGATGCCTGCCTTTAGACACATGAACTTTAATGACATCCCATACTTAATATATAAGCTTTAATATGAAGTTGGCCCACCCTTAGCAGATATAACAGCGTCAACACTTCTGGGAAGGCTTTCCACTAGATTTAGGAGTGGAAAAACCACACCATAATCCCCCCTCCACCAAATTTTATACTTGTCACAATGCAGTCAGACATGTACCATTGTCCTGGCAGCCGCCAAACCGAAACTCGTCCATTGGATTGCCAGACAGAGATGCATGATTCATCACTCCAGAGGACACATCTTCACTGCTCTAGAGTCTAGTGGCGCTGTGCTTTACACCATTACATCCAGTGTTTGGATGCGGCTACTTGGCTATGGAAACCCATTCCATGAAGCTCTCTATGCACTGTTCTTGAGCTAATCTGAAGGTCACACGAAGTTTGGAGGTCTGTAGCTATTGACTCTGCAGAAAGTTGGTAACTTCTGCACACTGTGCGCCTCAGCATGTGCTGTCCCCGCTCTGTGATTTTACACGGCCGACCACTTCGTGGGTGAATTGCTGTTGTTACAAATTGCTTCTATTTTGTTATAATACCACTAACAGTTGACAATGGAATATTTTGTAGCGAAGAAATTTCGCAAATGGACTTATTGCACAGGTGACATATCATAGTACCACGTTTTAATTCACTGAGCTCCTATGAGCAACCCATTCTTTCACAAAGGTTTGTAGAAGCAGTCTGCATGCCTAGGTGCTTGATTTTATACACATGTGGCCATGGAAGTGATTGGAACACCTGAATTCAATGATTTAGAGGGGTGTCCCAATACTTTTGGCACTATAGTGTATCATCTTTCATACCGATATTGATTTAATTAAACCAACGTAATGACTCACTGTTGTTACAAAATGTTAAAATGTTGTAACCACTGCACAGCGTTGCTGACACAGAAACATTTGTGCTTCTGATTTTAGGGGGGTTGGGTGCATTCTGTTTGAGATGGCCACAGGTCGGCCCATGTTCCCAGGATCGACAGTGAAAGAGGAGCTTCACCTCATTTTCCGACTCATGGGTAATACTTTAAATAATGTCATGACCATAAAATAGTGTCAGTCTGCTACATCACAGCATACTGGGATGGGTGACATGGGGGCTCAGTGAGCGGCACTGTCCCCTCACACCTGCTTGGGGGTTTGCATCATACCAGTTCCATCTGTGTATGTGTGGTTTGCATGTTCTACCCTCTATCACGCATGTTTCCTCCCGTGGTCTAAAAACTCATGCTAAATGTCTCTAAATTACCTGTGGTATGTGTGGGTATGTGCCTGACAATGGCCTGGAATCCCGTCCAGCCCTATGCTGCCCTGAATAGGCTAGAGCTCCCCTACCAAACCCTGACCAGGATAACAGGAGGCTCCATGTGTTATCAAATTTACTGACAGACATTTTCATAAAACTTTGTGCACATTTTTAATTTTATCTCTATTCCCATCTCATTGACATTTCTTATATTTTTACACCAAAAAGTCTCTAAATGTTTTTGTTTATTACATTAAATAACTTTCACGTTTTTATCTGGGCTGAGGGAGGAGCAAATGTGGACTTCTCTCTGGATTGTAATTTTGTTAGAGCAGATTTCATTGGACCTTTTACAACCTATACCTGTACACTTACTGATCTCCACTGGTACTTAAATACCCTAAGGCAATGTCTTGATTGTGGCAAACAAAAACTTTACATGTGTAAATTGTCCCAGATACTTCAGACTCCAGTGACCTCCATGAAGGTTTGAGCTTTGAGACTTTATCTATTTTACATAAGTAAAGCTACTTCCTCTCACCTCAACTATGGTGGTCAGCTGCTTGTTGTTCATTGACCATTGTACATGTCTAGCCAATTTAAGCTGGATGACAGAAGGAGTCAATCATCAAGGACATAGTCCATACAACTACAGTTCCAGCTACTTTCCTAAACATTAGCAGATGTCTACATTCTTATTTTATTTTACATGCACAGGCACTCCCAATGAGGAAAGCTGGCCTGGGATAACAGCCAATGAGGAATTCAGGTCTTACCTCTTCCCCCAGTACAAAGCTCAGCCACTCATCAACCATGTACCTAGGTAACTGCTAAAACCCCTATGGGTTCACAAGTAATCTATAATCTTTACTACCTTTTGAATGATAAACTTATTGCTGCATGTAGCAAGTAAATGTAAAATATGAAAAATATGATTCGCAAATAAGTTATTATTTTATCCTGTTTGTTGACATAAAAATGTGCAAAAGATACTATAAATAATGATTTTAAGTTTTTACTTGCAATGTGTTGCGGCTTTTGAAAACAAAATAATGCTCATTTCAGATTAGACACAGAGGGAATTGACCTTCTTTCAAGTCTACTTTTGGTAAGAAATATAAAATTTAAATCATGCATACTGATTCTTTCAGTGTAATAATTAAACAAATTGCAATGCACATTAAATATTTCTCAGTATTACCAATAAGTAAGACCGTATCATTTTAATAAAAAAAAATTCAGTTAAAAAGCTGTTAACTAGAATCCTTAATGGGTTTTTTATTTTTAGCCTTCTCATGGCTAATTGAAGCTAAAAATAAATTGCCTTAAAAAAAATCACCACTAAAATAAGCAGCATTTTGCATTACCATATATATAGTTTATAAACACAGCATTAAACTGTTTGAGAAGTATAGTAACTGCTTCTTGGATGCCTTAAATGCTGCAGTATGAAACCAGAGACAGAATTTCGGCTGAGGCTTCATTAAGGCACCCATATTTCAACAGCCTCGGAGAGCAGATCCACGGCATATCTGACAGTAAGACGACATTTATTCCTGATGCTCTTTGGGTTACATTTGATAGAAACAGTCTTTGACCTGGATGTATCTCAGATTTGTATTAACAAGATTAACAATACAAATGAAAACACTAGAGTTGTTTTCATAAATTTATACCAGTGAATTAAAAAGGAAAAAATATTCTAACCTTAAATAAATTTGTCTGCACTATACAAAGCTGTAAATGTTAGTTAACAAGTACTGTCTGGCTCCTCACTTTTGAAATTTTGCATCAACTTATAGCAATAAATAGAAGGGGTGTGCATGGTATGTAGATATGGTTTAATTAGTGCAGGTTTTCCTCACCGTCGCCCTCACCTTTCTGTCTCCAGCATCCTCAGTGTTTTCCCTCAGAGAAGTACAGCTGCAGAAAGACCCTGGTCACAGAGCCTCAGCCTTTCAGCATGGAGGTAGGCCTCTATCCACCACAGATATTCCTGTGACTTCATGCTGTATTGTAAATGTATGTGCGACCCTAAGAAATGGCATAAGAATAAACTACCATACAGACACTTGTATTGGTGACTTTTTTCTCCTCCCCTTAGCTCGAGGCAAAAACCGGAGACAGAGCATATTCTAATCCTTATGAATATAGCTGTCCCAAAGAACAAGGAGGCTCCATTTCAAGAGAACCACGCATGTAAAGAACTTCGCTCTTCAGCCAAGACCCCTGAGAAAAACCTAGCCCATAGTTTTGGATCATGCAGCATGCAAGTCTTCTGTAACCCTTCAAATATGTGCTGGCAGTGGGAACAAACTCTGCATTACTCCAGTTGTCCAGAGTAATGCAAGAGATATGAGAGGACTAATAAACAGTTACTACTAGCACCTTACAAGCTAAAAAATAATGCAGAAAAATACGTGGCCAATCAACAACAATCAGCTATTACAATCTAGCTTTCAACTTATGAGAATGCTTGACTTCATAACTTATTATAGGAAACTATGGTGTTGGGTCAAGTTAAATTTTCAAGAGAAATCAAACATTTAAGTTTTTGTTGTATTTTTTGTGGTGAACGAAGACTGGAATATGTATTTTATTTTATTAAGTTCTGGAATATGTATTTTATTTAATGGTGTGTTTTTTTTATTTCCCTTCAGGTTTTGTTATAATATAATATCATTATATATAGGACCATAAAATGGAGAAACTAAGTTTTGTCATGGAGTGGCATGGTCGTGTAGTGGTTTGCACGGTTTCCTCATACCTCTGGGACCAGCGTTCGAGTCTCTGCCATGGTTCTGTGTGTGGAGTTTTCATGTTCTCTCTGTGGTGTCATATGGTTCCTTTGGTTTCCCCACACAGTCCAAAAACATGCTGAGGTTGATTGGAGTTACCAAATTGCCTGTAGGTATGAGTGATATGTGAGTATGCCCTGTTATGGGTAGGGGCCCCATCCTGGGTTGTTCCTTGCCTTGTGCCCATAGCCTTCAGGACAGGCTCTGGACCCCCCATGACGGTGATTAGAACAAGTGGTTACAAGAAATAGAAGGAAGGACGTTTTATCACAAAAATAATTAAAATTGACACATTGACACAGCTAAACAAATTCAAATCTTTTCAGATGTAGATTAGTAAACAAAAAGGATGTTATACAAATGAATGTAAAATGAATATATTTCCTCTCATACAAGGCTGAACAGTATTATTATTGATTAAATGATGACTTCCAGCCCTATGTGTTTTGCACTTGATAAATGTAATAGTTCAGGGGAAATGTGCATATATACATATTATATGTATATAATATGTATGCATATATATATATATATATATATATATATATATATACACACACACACGCACACACACACACATATATATGTGTGTTTGCTTGGATAACAGCATTAAAATTTAATATAACCAAGGACAGACTATACCTTAGTATACCTCTTTATATTGTCGTTGACAATATAACCATCTGTTTGTCATTCTTATAGTAAAATGCAACATACCATACCATATTATATTGTATTATTCATTAACTTGCACAACCAATAAGTATCTCTGTGGCACTTTTGATACATATGTTCATTGCTGAACAGCATGATGGTAAATACAAGCAAACCTTCACTAAAGAGCGGGGCACAACTCACCATTTAAATTATATCATTTAAAATATTATATTTTAGAAACACCAAAAGTAGTTTTGTTGTAAAAATATTTATTGTCTTAAAAGATTACTATATCTATTTTAACACAAATGTGACCACTATTTGTTAGACCTATGATAAACATTATGAGTGACTTCAACGATTTCAGGTGTTTGTTTTATAAAATGTAGTTCATTTTGATTTTTTGCAAAAATTGTGGTATTTAATGTTGTGTGATTTACTTACAGTGTGCTGGAACAGAATGTAACGTGTAACGAGTACTGCCAAAGCTGATTAAAAGTCAACAGCATAATAAATGTATATATGACCCTAAACTTGTTTTCTCCCTTTATATACTTTGGCCTACAGAAACATTCGCATAAACTGGTGTAAAGACTTCAACCTCGATAATACATTTATAAAAATATTATATATGTATATATGTTACTATTACTATTATATGGCTTGAGATACATGGCACATCCTACACGTACAACGCTGTGATGTGCAACGAAAAACAACAAAGCGCACCATTAACCGCTGTATGCATTAACCTCGGGTGAAGCACTGTTTTACTATGGCGAAACAGAAAGGGGAGGGTAATCTTCGATGCACCTGCTTTAAAGCCCTTACCCCTACCGTCCACCTGACACTCACCAGGGAGAAGAAGCAAAGAGGGGAGGAAAAAAAGTTGTTTGACAAGTACCAGTAATAGTGAGTGGGAGAGAAGGCAGCGACTCAGACAATATCTACGTGCGGCGTCCCCTGCTACCCGACGTCGGGGATGAGAAGGGATCGCTCATCTGTTCACTCCTGACAGAGCTAAAATGGTTGTAGACGAGCGGATTCTCAGTCTGTTTAAAAGGAACTGGCAGCACACCCTGACATATTGGAGCGTTTTCTTTAGTTTCGGACTCTGCATCGCCTTCCTAGGTCCCACGATCCTGGACCTTCGGTGTCAAACGCAGTCCACGCTGCAGGAGATCACCTGGGTTTTCTTCTCCCAGCAGTTCTGCCTGCTTGTCGGTAGCTCGATCGGTGGGGTCTTCAAGAAAACGTGAGTGTTTATTTAAGTAATGCAAAACGCTTCATCAAAATGCTTCATCCTTTCTTAATTGAGGAAGGTTAGTTCGTGGGTTTTCATGAAACACTTTCTTGCCGCAAACTACTGCTCTTAAAATATATCCAAAAAACTTTCAGTCGCTTATTCCGCTCAGGGTCGCGTGGGGTGTTTTAATATGTGCCTAGTGGAAAAACTTGGTTGTTTACTTCAGCAGCAACAGAAGAGGTAATTATCGTATATATTTTACCTTTAGGCTGTTCTACAGTGTTATTAGACGTATAGATGACAGGTGTGTCTGTACTGGAGTCTAAGGAAGTTTACATAAAACATAAATGAGTTTGTTTAATCAAATTTGGTTTCACAAGCCATTTAAATGGCAGCTGTTTGAACTGGAAGTGCTGTCGGCGTTGGTTATAACGTTGTTTCAGTTCTTAAGAACGCGGATTTCATTTTCTGCCCATCGTCAAGTATTTTCACAAATAAACTTAATTGTCTTAATCTCTTCTGTGTGACTGTTAAGCTGGCACTGTGCCGGTTTTGGGATGAAATGTTTGAAGAGGCCTTCTGCTAATACAGTAAGCTATAACAACAAAATCATAGACCTAACAAACACTACCTTTTTCTGGTATGGCGGCAATGCACAGTATGAAACCCATTGTTACATGGCAAGGAACAAAACTTGCATTTTGGCTGTTGGTGTGCTTTGAATAAGGCGTAGCCAGCGATGTGTGTGGTTTTTTTTTTTCTCATGACTGACCTTTTTGCGTTTGAGAACTTTTTTTTTTTTAAACAGGAAAATACTGAGAACTTGGATACCTTCCGTCATGAAAAATATTGTCATAAATAAAATAAAAATCGTCAGAGAAAGTGGAGATAAGAACATAACGCTTTGTATGTACGTAGGACCTCCAAAGTGGAAACCGATTTTGATTAATATGATTAATTGTTTACGTTATGTTGCGACTTACCATATCTTATGCCCCGTGTTTGTGTAAGTTGCCAAGTGTTTTTTTTTTCTATCATCAGGTAAACAGTATTTAAATAAATATTTCAAATTAAGTTGACTCGGGGCTACTTAAACTGATTGCCTGTTAGGTTGTTTCAGTAATGTAGATTGTTCACAGACCGACAGTCTGTCCGCAAACCAGTTCTACTCCCAGGTTTCCAATCCGTGTTTGTTCTTTGTTTATTAATTTGTAAGTGAAACCATACAATAAACAATATATCTTTTCAGGTTTAATCTTTATCACATTAGAAACACAATCCAGTATTATTGTTATAGATCTTTATTTTATATCTTTGGTTTTGAGTAGTAACTGCTTTTAGCCGTGGACTGTGTGAATGGAGATGGAACTTCTTAAAAGGCTAACGGGAAGGGTGCTTTGCCGTAGGCCTACTTTTATATCAGGGTGTCTAACTGTGGTTCTTCATAACAAAAGCGCTAGCAAATGGTTTTCTAAGTGGTGTTTAATCTCAGGCCATTATGAGTCCAGGACTAGATAATACCTGGTCTACTGAGTTATCAGAAAGTGGCTCAAGGTGACCCAAATGTTTTCATTTTCAAAAAAATAACTGCTGAGAATGTTTGTTATGGAAAGGCTTGCTTTTATCTATAAGATAAGAGCTTTGTGGATATTTCTATTGTGCCTTATTCTTGTCCTAGTCACTAACAACCAATATTCTGTAATGAAATAAAACTGTCTGTAATACGTTTTTGCAGCTGGTCTGCTTGTTTTATATATACTGTTTTCTGTGGTGTTTTTCTTCCCTGCCCCCTAGGCTTTTATGTTCGCTGTCTGCCCTCCTCCTGTCCTCGCTGTCAATCTCCCTGGTTTTCGCCATCATCCCCCTTTGTCACAATGTGCTCCTGCTTGCAGTCGCTATGGCCATTGCTGGTCTGGCCATGGGAGTCATTGACACCATCGCCAACATCCAGCTGGTCAAGATTTACCAGAAAGATTCTGCTGTCTTTTTGCAGGTGAGGGAGCACTCGGCGATCCTCACGTCTATAGCTCCTTATGTTTGTGCTAAGTCTTAGCTTAACTTTTTAATGTCTGATAATGGTAGTATCAGTAGTACAGGGCAAAATGAGACATGCGCAAGAGGGAGGTGCACAACTCTACGAAATATTTTCCTATGAGTATGTACAAGATAAGGTGCTGTTCTGAGCTTATTTGAAATTTTGATGTGATAGGCTCCAGGGTTGTTATGGTGACCTATGATATAGCGCTGAGTTTCAGATTAACCTTTTCTCAGTGATCACATTTCTTCATGTTGAGTAGACTGTTACATAGTGTCACATAATGCCCTTAAATCCTGCGGGCAGTGGGACAGAAGTGACTGTAAACCACTGAATATCAGTATAGGTCTGTGAGTAGAACCATCATTATACACTTGGATAGTTCTTGTAACTGCAACACTGAACAAACATACAGGCCAGTTTAAAAAACCATTAAAAAATGTTATCTTAAATCATCCTGTGATTATGTAACTTGTTTTAGAATGGGGGGAAAATGCATGCTCATCCCTTTTGCTCTGGATGCTTTCTTTCACGTAGGACATTAAGAGGAGAAATATAAAAATTAAAAATGGAACACCTTTAAAAACATGCAGTA
>JAODKN010000127.1:12607920-12623371 GCA_026774425.1 Petrocephalus zakoni | reverse complement strand
TATATTTTATTCAACCTACAGTGTATTTACTTCATTAAAAAGTGGCCTTGTTGTTCGGCTTTATGACAGGCGAATAGAAACCAGAAGTTAATTTGCCAGTATACGAGAACCTGGAAGACACATAGAGCTATTTTTTGTTTTTGTTTTAGGTCTACGTTTTTACAAAGGGAAATAGCTTGGTTGTACTGCTCAGTAATTTCCAAAATACTACAAAAATCAATAGTTACATATCTAAAAATCGTGATAAAATTGTGATCGTGATTTAACTGTTAAAAAATCGTGATCTAATATTCGGATCATATCGCCCACACCTAATTCTATGTTTACGTATTGAACACTACAATTCTAAATTTGCTATACAAGTACATTATTATAAAAGTCGCACATCAGGAAGACAAGACTAAAACTAAAAATACACAGACCTACTCTAATGTGCATGTTCACACGAAGTTTACACTGTATGACTGCCAGTAGCAACTGGAAACAAGTACCAGGTACTGGACTTTTGGTACTTAAAAACAGTGCCAAAGTGAAAGGTACTCCTTGTGTTCTTTTTCCATTAGTATGCAAAACTGCTACCATTATCATAAAAATGTTTCAACTAACATACAAAGACTGCTGTACTTAGTTATACAAATACAGCGATGAAACAGACCACGCCCAACTCCAAAACTTTACATTCACTCCTTCATCTTTCAGATGTACACAGTAGTTATGCTCCGTTCCATTTACCTCAGAAGTCAGAAGTTAGAGCTAGGGATGACATAATTAACAGTACAAGTCGCAAAGCCAATTAGCAATAGCAGAGACCAGTTTATAAAAGCATAATATCTTGCGTAGCTGGATAACTTTAAGGTTTAAGGTACCTCAATTTACATGGCCTTTATCTTTGTTCACTTAAATTTAGCCTGGACTACTTTAAATCCAGCAAGTTATCTGGCTAAGCTAGAAATTTGTCATTCTGAAACAGGCCCCAATTCTAGCTAGTTTCACTTTTGGCCATTGTTAGCAAAACCAGTTGATAACACATCACAAAGTATTTCGCGCATAGAAGCACCGCAGCAACTTGACAGCATGTTTGCCCTTTTATCATTCATATAATCCATCAATATAGATGCAGAATATTGGTACCTCCCTGCATTTTGACCAACCAAATGGTGGTGAGGCAGCTAGCCCGGATTGGTCACGAAATGGGGTCCAAAAGGCTGGGGTTGTTGTTTCAACAGAACCTTCTCAAGTTAAAATGGAATGACACCTTTTTTTTATATACATCCACCTATCAATAACTATTGCCCAGAAAAGGTAATGTTGATCACGAGGCAAGTGCTGGAAAACACTTCCCAGGCTACATTCTGTATGGAATGTCAGTCACAGTTTGTACATTTTAAGGGATACGATGTAAAATGACTGGTTGTTGTGTAAAGCCAAATGAAAAAAATGGGGAAAGAATAAACTTGCAAAAAGATAAGTGGCGAGAAACGACCCTGAATTTCACCTTTGTTGATGACATAAGGTTCAAGTAATATGTGAAATAAAATATCAAATTACTTCCTTGCATATGCATAATAAAACATATACAAATAAGGTCAGTGTTTGCTTTTAAGCTAAAACAGACACAACTTATGTATTCCTTTTAGCGCAAACATTTTTATACAAACTTAAAATTCTTCGGATAATGACCAGAATTTATCGTCAATAATAATACATTGTAAAGATGCATGTTTGTACTATCTAACTCGTATTATATATTATACTTTCAGCATCAAAAACGGTATATAGGTACAAATAAAACATTAGCAAACACGATGTAAAAAGTCGCTAGAGTAAGAATTTCTGAACATTAAAAACAAGTACAGTATTATGATTCCGTAAGAAATATTTCGTAACAGTGTTAATCAAGTTTACACACACTATTGTTTGTGCTCTGTTGCACCATACAGCTCAGGCCTCTGGTACTACCGACAGTCCAGTGCTCTACTGACGTTTCATATTAACTAGTAAACTAGCATGTAGTGAAGCGAGAACTGCCTGGTATGCAGTATTATGTCCTTAATCCAGTATTATATTGGGCGCTGGTTATATCTGGAAAATACCAGAGCAATGATCTTCTTCTACTAAACTGCAGCCGTGTACTGCACTACCGTTTTACAGTCGGCATTGGGTTATAACAACAAAAATCAATAGTGCACTATTTAAATTATACTCACCAAGCTATCCAAGATCTTTGCTGAATATGAACTCCCGATGTGTCGTATTTTAAATGAATGGTAAAGATCAAAAGAGCCAGATAGACATAGCAAATCTGCTGTCAACTAGGACACGCGTAGATAGGAAAAAACAGACATGCCTTTGTAACGCAATTGCCTTTCAATTATTTTAATCTTCCAATCCTCTTCGTTGTGCTTGATTTTATGAAGTTAGGATCCGAACACAATCAACTAAAAGGCAATCCAGGCAAACAAATATTCAATCGAACATAACGTACGTATTGTAGTTTTAAGTCAACAGTGGTAATTATTAATAATACCAATTATTACTGGAGAAGAAAAGCCAACCTTGTTTGCGATAGCAGTATAGAGTTTCACCCCTTAAAAATAAATACTAAACTATACTGCTATTATTAACGTGGATCTCCATGCATGCGTGGGAGGCGCTCGTTTCTTGAAAAATATAACGTTAGGCTAGAGTTATGGACTTAGAGAAACATTATTCCAAATGCATAAAGTAATGTCTTGTGGCGATTTCGCATCCTTATTATGATCTGTAGCGTTTATTGTCAGTTTCATGTTGTTTTTCATACACTAATCGCTGTCATTTGAATGTATTGTCATTTCCGAGAGCTTCATTTCCGCCTGTGCGTATAGCACCTCAAAAATGTCGACGTGGTCCTAAACACCGACGCTGCACTAAACGGACTTTGACTCAATGAATTCTTATTGATTTGTAATTTAATCTTTAATTCTCATATTTAAAGTGTCGAGAGACGTTTTCATTAAAATGCATACCGCTTGTCCAGAAATATAAAGTGGTATATCTTTTTAAAAAATATTACTAATGCCGACTGAGATCAATTACAGTAATTACAGTATAACAATGGATGGCACGTAAAGTTACTTAGTTCTCCACCCTTTTTGAGAAGATGTGCTTTAGGGATTTGAATACTAGCGCTCATTTTGCAACCCTGAGTGTTACCAAGGGGCTGCGTCACGAAGCAAAATTTCGTGCTTAGTCGGTAAACTTGGACTTAGGGTACTCTGGCCTACATGTAAGTGATGAATGAAGTTAAAGTCCGTTTAGATTAGGTATCTTAAATCCGGAGGCAGGCTTCGTGATGCAGGTCCCAGGTGTCATGAGCACGTAGCATGCAGGGATACAAATAAATCTTAAGCAATTACGAATTTCGTTTCTGCTTGCGTTATGATGAATGATTTGCTATTTAATGACTATTTTTTAATTTCATGCCTATCCTTGTTTAATAGTTACTGAAATATTTATGACCAAAGCATCTGAAGAGCTCATATTTCCCTCTTTCTGGCTTCTTTAATTTCAAATTAAGAAGTATTATGCATATTTCAGTCATTCGCTGTTGATGCATTTATACTACTACTCAAGATATTACAACGTATCTGATTTCTTTTAATGTCTTTCACAATTATATTACCTTTATTTAATTATTCAGACGTCACGTATAAATTCTAAATATGAATATGTACACTGATGAAGCTATAATGTTTGAAAATTTTTAATAAACAGCCCATTCTTTTAGTTTTCCCATCATCAGCTTTGATGGTCCAGTGGGTAGCAGTCTGAAGACAAAAAATGCCCATAGAGAGTGGCTGAGTATGTGGTTTTGTGTTCCCTGCCATAGACTGGTGCTGTCCAGGCTGTACTCCAGCCTTGTGTCCTGTGCTGCTTGGGATAGGCTTCCCGCCCCCCAGATACCCTGACTGGGACAGTAAGTTAGTAGATGGATTAATATAAGTCATGTGAAATAACACCTTAAATATTATATAGAAGCTAACTATTCAAAGTCCTCAGAGAACAAATTATGCAAGAAGATATTACATAATACCCACCTTTCACAAACCAGATTTCATTTAATGTGTGGCACGAATGCACAAACATTTTAATTAAATGTGAAATATGTTAACTATATCTAAGTTAAATATATATGAACTAAATTTAGGAAATTTACTTTAGAAGTTTTTCATAATTATCACTACCCATTAACCCTTTCTGCTAAAATATGAGGCTCAACAGAGTAAGCCACTGTGCTTGTGATTAGAAGGTTGCTGGTTCTGCAAGATCACTGCATGCTCCTAACCCTGTGACCCTCAAGCTTGTCGTCACTTGTATGTGTGGCTCATGGAAAGCAATCTGGGAGTTGGCAAAAAAAAATTTCCCCACTGTTTTTTTTTTAATAAAAGCATCGAGTTTAAATAGTGGGGAAATTCTCTTTTTGCCAATATATATCCAAAAAAGAAATTTGCTAGAATTATGAGTTAGTTGAATGATGAACATATGTTTGCAGAAACAACAGAGTATAGACGTCTTTAGAGCATGCATCTTTCTCTGTTGTCACTCCAGGTCAGTCTTGTCAATGATCACCCATCTGGAAAAGTATATCGCCAAAAAGCTGAACCCAGTGGCACAGGTCATGTAAGCAGTCACATTGTGGGTGAGCTGCACAATGTAACCCAAGAATAAAGAGGGTACCACATGGGAGAGTAAATAGGCACTGTCCAAGATGGCCATGTCTAAGCATAGACCTCTAGATTGTGCTGAAAGGGGAGAGAGAGAATCAGGTAAAGAATCTTTGCTCAGTGAAATAAACACGTTGCTAGGGTGAGGATCAGAGAGTCTGAAAGGTCTGTGCCCTGGTGATGGCATTTCCACAGGGTGTCCTTCACTGTATATCTGCTTCATGCCATTAGGCAGCAGGCTTACATTCTGTTCCATGTCTTCTACCTGAACTGGCTGTATTTTTGACTGGGAACTGGTGAAAAAAACCTGAAATGGAGGTTTGTTAAAGTTTTAGATTTACTGTACTTTTATCAGCTTAACTCCTTAAAATTAACTCTAAAATTAACATTACCACTCATCTGAAAACTATGCAGATCTATAACTATAGATTCAAGGTGCAACTAGGGCATGAAAATTATGCTCAAAACTAAAATGTGCTATGCAGCTGACCTAATTTAGTTTAACTACAAGAAGTACATTTTTAAGGAGCATTACCGAAGACAGTACTTACCAGCTTATTTGAATGATACAGGCAAATCAGACTGTAGGGAAGTACTTCTAATGTGCAAAAGGTAAACCCAGTGGCCATGGCCATGAGAGTAACTAGGTAAAGGTTGCTGGAGAGACTCATCACCAGAGTGGCTCCTGTCAAGACAACTACACTGCTTAGGTATACAGTCCTCATGCCCAAATGGGCTACCAGCCTGTTCATCATCAAGGAGGAAACCACTGCAGTGGATCCCTGTAAGAAAAGGCCCAGGCTGCCCATTCGCACACCTAGAGACAGGAAAGACAGCATATGAGATTCATGCTAAATTTTTTATTGTGTTTGACGCTTGAATTATTTCATCATTGTTATTGGCCAGAGGAAACAATAGACTGAAAAAGCATAGAATTAAAATGCAGCTGAAGAATGTGAACATTTTTCAATAGAAAGGTCCAGCAAACTAAATATTGCTTACAAGAAATGTAAGGTCATTATCCTTGTCCATGAAACTACATACTAGCTCTAAAATGCAAATAATTTTGTCCAGGTAAAATTGTAAATGAAACTAATCAAAACTAATACATTTGGTCAATACGTGTGTGTCTCTTACGTTCATGCTAAAAATGTAAAATAAAATGTAAAGTTAATTAATAATTAATTACATAATGGTTTGTTATATTATGTGTTAGACCTATCACAGAGCCATGTCCATACCCTCATCATATCGCAGTCTCTCCTGTGTGCCTGGCAAGGCGGTGGGCACTCCTTGATACAGACCTTCTCCAATGAAGTCAGTATAGAACAAAATAAAGGTCATGAGGGCCATCCAGCTGCACAGCTCAGCCACAAACAGCCGGCGGATGACCACTGGCACCTGCAGGAACAGTTTGTATAGCTGGGGCAGCAGCGAAAGGCAGTTTCTCAGAGATCTGTACAAATGCAGGGGGTGAAGTTGGAAAAGGCATGGACGACACTGCTTGGTCTTGTACGTGTGTCCAGTGTCAGTGGTTGTTACTGCTATCCCGAGCTCTTCAGAGATGAATGTGGTGCTCAGCAGGCAGAGCAGCAAGATAATTGTGAGCAGGGCATAAATTAAGGCTTCCTGGCTGCCTAGGTAGACTGCCAAGCCCCCAGCATGCCAGTCTACCGCTGGTAGCAGGTAGCCCACACATCCACCCAAGCTGAGCATGAGCGAGTAGATAGAGAAGGCTTGCTGGCTTTCCTCCTCCCCAGGAAAGAGATCCGATACCAGAGCCTCCAGTGGTGTGAAACATGCCTGGCCACAAAATTCCAGTAGGCAAATGCTGGCCACCAGCAGTAGCAATTCCAACCAGCGAGGGTGCCATGGCAGCAGGCTGGCTAAACGCAGGGAATGTGGGATCAACAGTAGACCTAGCAGCACACCCACACACAGGGCCCAGATGAATGGCCGCCTTCGGCCAAAGCGCCCACTCCATCTATCACTTGCAGAGCTAATCATAGGTACAAACACTAGTCCCAACATGGGTCCAACACCTGGTGATAGAAAAGTCAAGAGATTTTATACATAGTATGTCCAACATTTGAATGTCTTTTGCACTAGCACATCTGTTTAATTATCATTTTATTTATCTTATTTGTGTATTAAACCAATTTGCCTTCACAGCTATACATGCACAGGGGGTGGACAAAATAAGAGAAATGTTTAAGAACATTATCATGTAAAGGAGCTAATAAAGAGGACAGCTATTGTTTTCCTTGAGGACAACTTCAGTCCTTCTTTGGGTCATACTAGTCCTGGACTATATGCATCAAGATACTGGGCAATTCTTTAAGAGCAGCCTCCAGTACTTTGAGGATTGAAGCAGTGGAACGCTACTTTGCACTCTGTATTCTACAACTTCAAAGTTACAGTAATATTCAGGAGACTGGGGAGGCCAAGGAATGAGTTTGACTTCATCTTGGTGTAGATAAAGCCATTTGTGTATCTGTGTATATGGGGGCTTTATCATCTGAGAATATGAGAACATCATGAATGAACAGTGTTTGCAACATGAGGTGTACCTGCTTCTGTTTAATGGATACGTAGCCTTTTGCTGTTATGTAAGCATTGGGAGGTTGTATATTATAATCCTGGGACTGAATGACTTTCATAAAATGAACGTAAGAACATAAGAAATATACAAACGAGAGGAGGCCATTCGGCCCAAATGACTGCCTATATTACAGACCCCCACCATATTTAACTCTTGGTAACGGACACTGTAGGCTGAATGCATCCTTTAGGATTTTTCAAATGTAAATACATATGAATATAGAGGAACAGGTGAAAGATAGAAAGATAATCAGACCATATTATTTTCGGTCTTTAATAAATTTTGTAATCCTTACGCCAGGTTAAGCAGGTTAAGTAACTGGATACAATCATACTCTGAATTGTAGTCCTTGAAAAAATTCCAGCTTTGTGACACTAACAATGTACTCATCCATGTCACGAATATGTACTGCCAATTGGCATTCAGCCTAATATGACTCACCTCTGCAGCTGCCTTTGTAAAAGTGATTGATTTGCCATAAAGTTAACGTCATTTCACACGTGAAGCTTCCATTATTTTGTATACCCCCATACATTTAACTGCACAAAGATATTTTTTTTTATCACAGTCTTCCAAATACATTACAAATCTATTTGTAAATACCACTCTTTATCAGTATCATGTGCCATGTTATTTAATTTTACAGTTAATATATGAATTATTCCATTATTTTCCATACTAGGTGGATACAAGATGATACAGGTACATGTGTATTGTCATGCACAGTAACGAATTTATAAAAAATCATGCTGTTTACTATATTTTTCCACATCTTGAGCTAAATATTGAATTTCTGTATTATTGACAAAGTTTTGGTCTTGTGCATCTTGACAGTTTTAATTAGTTTCTTACTTAGAACAATACATACATTTATAGTAACTTGCATTTGATTATGTACCCACCTAGCACCATGGTCATGTACTGTTCCTGAAGACCCGCCTCCAGCAGCAGAGGTGGGATGTAAGTTGTGCCTGTTGCCATGCAGATTTCCAGACCACAAGTCAGTGCATTGGCCAGAAGTAGCTGAAAAAATTTCCCAGGCATGTTTGAATCTTATATCATGCTGTCAGGTGAGCTTGTATTCCGTGTGTGATTGTATTCTATGGTAATTCCTAATCTCAGCTCTTGAAATCTTGGTATCCATGTTATTTTGTAATCTCAGCTCTGCAATGAAAAGCACAGGGAATGTCAACTTTCATTATCACAAAGTTTTATATTTTATATTATTTTGTGATAAATTTTTGTGACTTTTAACAGTTTTCTTGTCTAACAACTATGTCTCTGCGGCTACACTTTTTTACAACAGAACTGAAACAAGGAGTCGGAGAACATCCCAAGTCTTTTGCAAAGAAGCGCAAATGTTTATCCTTTGACTATACTGTACACAGTAGTGGCAAAAGGGAGGAGCTTGGGGGTCATACTACAATGACCATAGCACCCTCATGACACCCTGAAAAAGCTGGGTTTTTTTCTTTTTACACCAAAATCTGTAAATTACTGAAACCATGAATGACAATGAAAATCTCTTTACTTTTTGATACACTATATAAATTTGGTCCCCCAATGTGGTAAACATAAACCCCCACACACCCACATTATGGGTCACTGAGACATGTAGTACACACATAACACAACTCTGGAAGCATAAACACACAAGGACACTAACACACAGTCTATTAACTAGATTCTGAACATTTCCAAGAGCTTTCCAACAAATTCTTGAAATCCTTGTGGTTTGCTATTTAAATATAACTATGCTTTTCCAATACAGAACTGTACTTTAGTATTGAAATTATGAGTCCAAGTACCCCAGCTGTGTGCCCTACGCTCCACATGACCCTGTAATGGATTAGTATTTGGTAGATAAAAGGGTGGATGGAATATTCATTTCATAATTAACTCAGGTATGCTCTCCATTCTCTTGCGAATAAGGTGAAATGGGGTGATATGGGAAACAATCCCGTATCATTTCTGTGAAAAGTTATTATTGAAAAGCTACACCTGCTACACATTGCATTTAACTACTTAAATGTCGTTTCACAATTTTAATGGAGAAATGTACACATTCATATTCATATTTGTGGGGTCCATTAATTACTATGGGAAAAACCCAAATCCCAACAATGACAACCTTAACCCCTACTCAATCCTAACGTCAAACATAAGTAACCAAACAATATACAAAATACAAATACATTATTCGTTTTTTGATAGTAGTCACAGATTTTTATAAAATGGAGATTACCCTTATAAGACCGAAAAAAATCCTGCAACATCAAAATAAAATTATCACATCCCCACAATGTAATATAAACCTGACCCACACATAAAAACACACAGCAACATCAGATAAAATATCTGATTCTAAACATTGAATATAAAATGAACTATATATGGTAGAATACAGACAAGGTGTAACTTACTACAGTCTATCAGTCTAATTTCCATTTTGTCTTTCATTACCATCCTTCTCCATCTTGCCTTTCATAGATTCTAGTAGGTTGTTGCTTAGCCTGGTGAGTGCCATAGTGTCACTCCTCCGGAAGTATGTGCCTAAAGGTGAAGTTATCTCTCTCCACTCCTGAATGAAAGAACAATCATATGGTAAGCTTGTGAATGAAGAGTCATATACACTGTTAATAATAATGACAGTAACATGCTTTGAGATGGGTACTATGCATTCTAGTCCTACTGATCATAGATGTTCTTAGAAGTATGCAGAAAACATTTTGTTTACAAACTAAGCAACTGGTTTAAAAAGTTTTTAGGAGAAAATTGTTCATTTGCAATCTGAGATACAGTTGTTATATGTGGGATATAGAGTATTTATTGGTAACCAGTATATCATTCTAATAATTATGTTAGTGAAAGCAGTCTTTGGAAATGCAGTTCTACAAACACATATGATAGACCTTTTTCACACTTATTAAATATATAAAATAAAGACTTTTAAATATGGTTGTAAAAAAATAAGCAAACAATGAGCAATGAATCAGTTAGACTTGTTAGACTTGCTGAAAATGAATGCCTCTAATGAATTTTCAGAGGCGGAGTTAAGAGAGCTCACAAAAAGCACAGATATGTACAGATCAACCAGAACTAATGCTAAAGGAATAGCTCTAGTGTAAAACTTGTTTTTCAGCATTCCTAACGCACCTTCTTGGACATTGTATAATAAATAATCAAAAGATGACAACACACCCACATATGAGAAGGCTGCCTATGCTATTTTGTTTATGGTTTTTATTTTAGGATTTTTATCCAAGTAGGTCTGCTTGAAACCACAATTATCTAGGCTGTACACATATTTCTAATAGCAGGTATCAAAATTGAAGCATTTGAATCCAACTGTTGGCTTCAACTGCTGGAAATGTATCTGAGGGTGTGAATTCTATGTATGTGCTTCCTTTTGTTGTGTATAGAGGAGGCATTGTCATAGGCTTGGGTGGCTTTGCAGGTGATGTATGCCATTCCATTAGGATTATAGTTAATTGAACATCCCTTAATTCTTCCAAGTGAATCTGTTCTTGCAATAAAGTGATGCAAAGAAACCTCCAACGTGTGTCAGAACCATCTTACATAAAAAAAGTCAGCCTAATGACATGGCTTGTTTCATCTCCAGATCTCAAGACCATAACAGTTGCACAGTACATTAATTTCTTAAGGAGACACCTTTATCCAAAGTGGCATGCATTTTTTAGAGCTCCAACAGTGAATTCTGCCAAATCTGGGATTCAAAATGGTGACCTTAATTTGGTGTAAAATGGTTTCACTTAATTGGGGGAAAAAAACTAATAAAAAAAAAAAGAATTAATTTGCATTGAAAAAAATATTCAAAAGGATGTAGGAGTTTTGAGGCTCTGAACTTACAAAAACAAATCAATGAAACTACAGACTAGCTTGCTCTGTTTTAATCCTCTTCTGTGTAGCCTAAAGTATTTTCAGGGAATTTCTCCTTTGTCTTGCAAAATGAAGATCAATAAACTATTGGTAAAGTTCACAGAACACATTACATCCTTGTATTTTCCACTGGAAAAGAGATGGGGAGATACATATTAATGACACTCCTGATCAGCAATCCTTATTGATTCAAGGCTGAAGCAGGATCATCCCAAATTTATGAGATGTAATAATTTTACTTACCATATCAGGAAAATGGAATCTACTTGAGTCTTCCAACAATCTATAGCTGAAAAACACCTTGAAAAAAATATTTTTGCTACCTAGGGTGAAGAGAAGACTCTATATCTCAAAGTGAAAATTAAAAATATATACTTCTGAGCTCTGGAAAATGTGTAATTCAAATTCCAAATTTCATTAAAATCAATGACAAAGGCCATTCATTGAATTAAAATGGAATGATTCATCCCAAAAACATGACATTTCAATGAAGTTCTCTAAATTGCTGAGGTGTGTCTTGGAATGAACCACCATTCCATACAGGGTGTCCCCTACCTTATGTGTTTCCAGTAATAGGCTAAAGGCTATGTACTGGATAAGCAGACAATTAGTTATAATATATTTGGACATTAAATTTTTAATTATGGGACTGTTACAAACAGTGACATCTTGTGGTTGTACATATGCAGAACAGCTACATTTGGTACTATGCCACTGAAAACATTTTTTTCCACAAATGCTACCCAGATTTCTTCACCAACAGATAACCATAGAAAACAGCAGGCTGCATCACCATAAATCAATAATAGCTTATGCAGTATAAAAGTAGGTTGCTTTATTAGAAGCAGATAAATCAATTATAAACACTTTTGCCATGGATATGGAAAACCACAGTATTGTAATTCCTCACACAAGCAGATTACTTGTTTCTTTGATGACACTCAGTGTTATTCTGCTCCTGACACGACTCTCAAATTGCTTACATTTATATTTCCAGCACAGAGAAACATTTGTCATTTTCCATTTTTAAAACTGATGACTGTGGTTTGAGGAAAAAACATTTGGTTTAAAAAAGCAGAACATTCAAGCCTTATAAAAAGTTTTCGGTCCAAACTAAATCAGATCTCTCATGACCTGTTCAATTCCAAAATGATCTGAGAATACGTTTAATTTATTAAAATGTTTCCTGTTATATAAAATATCATAAACAAAAATATTCCCATGTGAAGGGAAATAAGAATGTCCAGTCCCCAGATCAAGTTAAAATACAAATACAAATTAAATGTATTATGGTTTACATCAGAACAGAATGTGACAGCAAATTCAACTTTAAAGAATTTCCGGTACCTTTTTTCACTATCAACACACACTCACTGGCCACTTTATTAGCTACTCCAGTTTAGCTACTCTTTGAAGCAAATATCTAAATCAGCCAATCATGTCAGCAGCTCAGCATATAAAATCATGTATATACAGGTCAGGAGCTTCAGTTAATGTTCACCTGAAACACCAGAATGGGGAAGAAATGTGATAAGGGACTTTGAACTTTCCATGGTTGTTGGTGCCAGATGGGCTGGTATGAGTATTTCAGAAACTGCTGATATACTGAGTTTTTCACTCACAACCATCTGCAGGGTTTACAGAGAAGGAACTGAAAAAGATGTTAGATGAGTCCATTTCTGCGGCAACATTCAGATGGTAGAGTCAGTATTTGGCTTAAACATGAAACCATGGATTCATCCTGCCTTGACTCAACTGTTCAGGCTGGTGGTGGTGGTATAATGGTGTGCCGGATATTTTCGGGCACACTTCGAGCCACTTAGTACTAATTGAGCATCATTAAAATGCCACAGCTTACCTGAGTATTGTTGCTGACCATGTCCATCCCATTATGACCACAGTGTACCCAGTTTCTAATGTCTATTTCCAGCAGGATAACTTGCCGTGTCACAAAGCTCATATATCACTCAAATGACCTCAGTCACTAGATCTCAATTCAATAGACCACCTATAGGATGTAGTGGAATGGGAGATTTGCATCAAGAAGGTGCAGCCGACAAATCTTCAGCAATTGCATGTTATCAACATGGACCAAAGTCTCTGAGCAATGTTGGAAGCACCTTGAATCTATACTACGGTGAATTAAGGCAGTTCTGAAGGGGGTCCAATCCAGTACTAGCAAGGTTTACCTAATGAAGTGGCCAGTGAGTGTACATTGATCAGTATTAGTAACAGCACAGCAGTCTTTATGAGACACTTGTGTCGTGATATTCTCTGATTTAATTGCATATTCATGACAGCACCTCAATTTGGACCGGTAAAAAAAAAAAATTAAAATATAAAAGGAGTGTGTCCATTCCAAAAATTAACAAGAAAAGACACCAGTAATGGTGGCAAAATTATCTGCTTGCTTGAGACAGAATATTAAATCCAAGGGTTACATTGCTAGATGTCGATTACAAAATTACACACTATTTATATACAAGGCTTGACAACTAACAGGATCAAGACTCTGGACATCCTCCTTTTTTTTTTCCCAAGATTTGAAATCTGTCTACTAAAGACCCTCCAATTATTAATCCTCTTAATGCCAGGGGTGGAGTGGGTAATTACACTGGGTGCTTGTTGCATACTACATTACTAAAAAAGAAAAAACATCTGCCTGCCAGGACCAAAAAGCAGGTTTCTAAACATTCAAGAGCTTAAGAAATTCAAATAACTTTTTATACCCAAGTATAATTTTGCAAAACCAAATAAATCAGACCATAAATGCTGAACATTAAATGATCTAATTACCTTTGTGATATTTAAATTCATAAAAAACATGCCAAATAATAGAATTTGAAGACAAACTGTAAATGGACCAGAAAAATACAATGGAGGTTAAAGTTTCCTAGGCACTCTTTCAATGCTTACTTCATACAAATACTGCAAGATCAAAGCATTACATCTATAGCACAAAGGAAGATTATACAATCCTAGCTCTTACCTTACCATGATGAGGTATGAAAGAGGATTCCAATCCCAGACACTTAGCGCCTCCTCATCTCAAGCTTAACGTCTTCTCCATCGCAAAATCCTGGCTAACATATTGTGTTTTCCAATCAGTCAAATTAAGGGATAAACAATGAAATAGAGATACTTGGACAAAAGCTGTTTTGCTCCTTCGCCTTTAAGCCTTAAAGTATTTACATAGCAGTTGAGACATTTATTCATTTGACAATGTCATGTCTCAGACTCCAGAGGGTTAAACTACACTGTCTTGAACTGTGGTGTTTGTGAAACAAAATGTAATTCCAGAACTCACAAACACAGCTGTAAGAATGGGATCGGTATAAAAAATTTAAAAAGTGGGTATGGTATAAGGGCCTAGATAGAAGCTTGTTCACCCTGTCACAAGTAAAGAGAGGGATATGATTTCATTTTTAAATCATGATACATTTTATTTTATTCTAAAAAAAAAAAAAAAAAAAAACTAGTATTACTGAAAAACCCAAGGAAGAGAAAGCACAAAATGATAAACTGCCTGGCACAAAGGAATGAATTGTGAGGTACATCTCCCATGCAAACCATGAGCAGGTGTACCTGAGCTCAGTAATGCTCTTTCCCCCCAGATATCCAAAGCACATCTACCCAAAGATGAGGTCCAGGTCAACAGAATGAAAGGACTGTAGAATGCTCAGTTCAGCTTAAGTATGAAAAAGCATGTAAATTTACTTATAATTAACCACTCAGCAACAACACTACAGAACTTGTCCTAGAGGATGAAATACCAACATTTTTTTGATATTCAAAATCTATGTATCATAGCTCCATAATACTTCCACATAAATTGTCTTATGATGCATAAAAAGGTTGTATCATTTATTACCAAAGAGAGAACTTCTTGTAGGATCAGGGCTAAAATGCTTCCCAAACGAATACAGTTGCAAACAGTCCAACCACATACTCCAATGCACACATGTAACATATCTTCTAACATTATATGTTCACTTGATTTTAGGATGACTAACTTTGAAAAATGAAGTAAACAGTATACAGTTTCTGAGAACCTGTGGGAGACAGACTAATCTTATCATTAGTTTACATATGATTACATTCATAGAGACCCACAAAGTTCTGGTACCCTTAATGATAGAAGGGTAATTAGAAGGATAACAAATTAGCTTCTGTTCATATTCACTATTAGACCAGATTTAGACACAGCAAAGCCTTGTAACATATCAACACAAGCTAATGGAGTACC
>JAODKN010000127.1:12570681-12585077 GCA_026774425.1 Petrocephalus zakoni | reverse complement strand
CATTTTCTCAGTTTAAACATTTGATATGTCATCTATGTTGTATTGTGAATAAAATATTGGAATTTGAAACTTCCACTACATTGCATTCTGTTTTTACAATTTGTACAGTGTCCCAACTTTTTTGGAATCGGGTTTGTATGTGTGTATATATTCATATATATATATATATATATATATATATAGTTAACTTCTAAAAAATTAAATATGACTTCAAGGTTACAGTGATCACTGAACATGACATCTAAATGATTTAAAGAATTTTAAAAGAAATGGCCTTGTTTTACCGATTCGCTAATTTTGTTTTCTGTATAGCCAAATCTCTAAACTCTAAAACGGCTAAAATGAGGAGAGTGACTAAACACTGAGGAGAGTGACTGCTGTCACGTCCCTCCCGTCCGATCCTCCTGTGGGTCACGCCCCCTCACTGCCCTCATGTGGAATCCTGGTGTTTCCCAGCTGTCTCCAACCTACGTCTCGTCAGTGATGTATTTCAGTCCGCGTTCAAGTCTGTTTCCCCAGTCCTGTTATTGAAGTCTTGTGATTGTTCCGTGTTGCTTTGCACTACTGTGCAAAATAAAGCCCCGAAAGAGATCGCACAGTCCTTCTGCTTCCATCTCTTCCCTCACCCTTGAACGTGACAACTGCTGTATCTTGTCAGCTGTTAAGATACATTTACTATATTCAGAGTGGGATTCCTGCTGAGAAAACCAGAGAAGTTGTCATCCGATGTCTCAATGATCACGTGGGTGAAGATGTGGGTGCCTTAATCAAGGAATTTGAGGTGTGTGTGTGTGTTACACAAACAATAGTTACAAGTTGATATTTATATAGCAAATTTTGTGGTTAGTTTATATTTTCTTTTGGTGAAATTCTCCCTGCATTAATAATGTTTCCTTTACTGTGTCTACCGAATTTCAACGATTCAAATGTGGAAGAAGAGTTGGCAGCAGAGGTGGTGGCTATTTACTTTGTGCGTAATGAAAATGGACAAGTCAGGAATGTGGGACTCGTCATTGAGGGCTCCATCGTATTCCACCACTTCGGGGATCTCAGCAGAGCCTGCTGCTACTTGTGCATTGGACCTGAAATACCCCAAAACTCTAAGATACATTTTTGTAGTAGTTTAGAAGATGTTTGTGGAAGTGGATCCTGGAAACCTGTTAACAAAGGTGCAAAGACTGAAAAACAATTTAATGACATAGTTGGCAGTTGGGTGGATGAGCACAGATGAGACTCACACAGATGAGACTCACACCCAATTTGATAATTTGTGCAAGGCAAAGGCTCTTCAGGGCAGAAACGTGGACAATCTATGGGTTCATTTTGTGAAATCATCTCCAAGTGTTGTCTGACTGATTGTGTGATCTGATGTTCTTAATGCACTTTTCTATTTGGCAATGATATGCATTTTTTTCTTTGATCATTCCTGTGAGCTATGAGCCAACCAATTTTGAATTTAGTTTCAAGACAGTATTCACACACAGTTACTTGAATGTTGTAGTTGTTAAGGAGAGAGGTTTGTGTTTTCTGTCACTGAGAGAAATTTCAGTGTGTAAAAAAGCATGGGTTGGAGAGTATTGTATTATCTAATGTAAAGCCAAAAACGCAACGTGTTTTTTTTTTCTTCCCTTATACTTGCAGATTATATTTCTGGCTAGTAGTCACAAATTGTTTTAGTATGAAGATAGTGCCTAGCATTTATATGCAAACTGTATAAATGTCATGTAAGTGTGTGTGGGTTTATTTTTTTTTTTGTTGCCATTGGCAAGAAGCATTTTAGTTCAGAGGTGCTTCATTCTGGGTAAACATAATTGCCTTTGCTGTAACAACTTCAAATATGCTGTTCTAAGTTGTCAAGATAATTTGAGTACTAAAGTCAGAAAGAATGTTACTGTCGGTAGTTCCATATGCTAAAAAGAAAATGTAATTTTCTATAGCAAAAATTGTTTTCAATTAAAGTTTTTATGTTTTGTGAGATGTTGGTTATATTTCTTGGTTATTATTTTATTGAATAATGTCAAATCTAGTCAATTAAGTTAACAAAAAAAGTACTTACAACAATTTTTTAGTAAGTCATTGGTAAATTTGAACTTAACTACCACAAATATTTTCAATTATATTTACTTATTTCCTTTAGTGCCTTCTACTCATGTATTCCATCGGTTTACAAAGTATTTTTAGTTACATTTACTCAATTTATGTGGTATTTCTGACAAGTTCATTTAGATGTAATTGAAAATATTACTTAAATTTATTTAATACTGTTTTGTTATAATCAGTTTGAGGGCTTCCAAATCAACTCAATATTTTTATGTGTAAAAATGTCACACAAATTAAGTAATATGCAGTATTTCTTTTTAGAGTGTGGTGCACCACACACAATTTAAATCTAGACTGGAGACCAATTACTTCAGTTTCAAATGTAACACACTATAATTATGGCTGAGTGTGCTGCTGTACTTGCAATTTTTATCATCTGTGCTTGTCCATTCATATATTTATGTGTTCATGCATGTTCTGACCACCCTTGCTCTTGGGCTTCCTTCCCACATGTCCGGATGGGCAACATCTGACCTGGAGTCGTGGTTCATGGAAGGGTGACATTGTGGATGTGAGCTATGAATTGTAACATTGTGGGTGTAGACTTCAGTTATTACTCATAGATTATTTAAATACAAGTTTCTTTCACTACCTAAGACTTTTGCACGGTGTGGTATATGGAAATGTCATATGTGGTGGTGATATATTTGGTGGTTCTTTTGTTGTATCTCATATTGCATTCCTTAAAAATATGATAATTGGCTTAATACCTTGAAGAGAGCAAAGGGGTAGTAGTTTTCCACAGCCTCCTTCCTACCTCTATATATATTTCATTTAACATGTTTTACTAGGTTTTCAACTTTCTGGGGACTGTTGTTGTTCTTTAAATGGTATTCACAAGTGAAAAACATAAATATATACAATATACTTTATTGAATCCAAGGGGGAATTCTGAGAGAGGGACTTGGCTATTTTATTGTCATAATGCACTTTGGGGAAAAACTTTTTCAGCCTTGATTTCCTATTGTCTGCCACTCCTTCACCAGCTGCAAATTCATAGGCATATTGTTGCCTTTTAAGGTGGCTGGGCAGCTCTGTGCTAAAGGAGTAGCTCCGTACCTTGCACTTTGCTAATTGTCCACAGTGCATTTTCCTAAACCTGCTGTCTGGGGTAGACTCCAGGATACTGCATACTGGATACTGCTGGAAATGGATGCATTGTGAGGTAGCTATATTATTTTGTGGACTTTTGAAGTAATTTCTATGCTGTAAGGAACAATACCAAGATTTCATGCTGAGAAGCTAATTCGTTTAAGAAACACAATTTAGCTTGACATTAAATTGTATCATGCATAATACCTTTTTGGTGTCTGTGTATTTTCTTGTATTAAGATTGTCACTGTCTTTTTCTTGGATGTTATGCCAGTTAGTACTATTGCAGCCTATATATAATAAATCCTATATATATAATCACGATTTTTAAACAAACTGTTATGACTATCACTGAGATGTGGTAAGAAAAAAAAATGTGGATTTACAGACTGACACAGAGTTATTTTTTAATTTTACTTTCGAACTGTTATTACTGTGACAGGTATATCATTTAATAGACCACAAGGGGTCAGTAGAAAGTCACAGTTTAACAAGTACCTCCTGAAAGCTATATCAACTTCTTTTTGCACAGACCTAATTTCCAGCTCCCTTCACAAGGATAAGCAACTGGAAAATGGATATACCTAATAATTCTTTTGGAAGACCATGATTTTGGGGTCATTGCAAAATGCTCTTATTTGAACTTTTCACTTTAACCAATGAATAGGCAGGTTTTAACACATCACTAATAATATGTGCAAAAAAACACAGCATCCATTCAGTCACGCTTAGTCACTATTCAATCTGCCTCACTCAATTATTATTTTTTTTTTGCAGATGCTTTAATCTAAAACAACATACATTTGAGAAAGCAGGGTCAAACTGTGATGTTCAGCCCCGCCTTTCGTGCCTTATCCCCTGTTTTGCCCTCTGGCGGGGCTTAATTGGCCACTCCTGATCCTCATTGTTTCTGCCCGGTGTAATTTGCTCCTCTTGTTTCCCCTGACCAGCTGCCTCTCGTTTGTCCCTTGATGTGCTTCCCTATTTCAGTCCTCCCAAGTCCAGTCTCCCCTGTCGGTCTTTGTTGTTAATGTTACTGCGTGTTACTGCCAGTCCTTGCTCACGTCCTGTCTGGTCAAGTCTTGTATTCTGGCTAAAAAACGCCCTCGTGAAGGGCCTAACCCTGCAGCCCGCAACTATGGGTCGTTCCTCCCGCCGCGCACGTGACACAAACAGTCCAGGGAGATTTAAATACTTTGCTGAGGGGACCAAAGATGAAATCACACTACCAACCCTGGGATTTGTACTGGCAATCCCTCCATCACAACCAGCTACAGACCGGCCTATACTAGGAACACCAGGCAAACTTGTAAATCATCCACTTACAGATCATTCAGATCTTGTGATGTGGATTTTGTGATTTTCTCTGTTTTGTTCATTTTGGTCCAGTGACATGGATTGTGTTTTGGCAACAGCTTTTTGAATATGATTCAGTTTTCTGTGTACTAATACTAGCTCTTTGACCTTTCACCTCTACTTTGGAACATGAGTTTGGCTTGCAGATTGTAAATATCATTACGGTCTCTTCATGTGAGCCAAGTAGACACTACAAAAGCATCAGAAAACCACATAGCTAAAGAAAAAATTATATGATGTCTCTGGGTTTTAGCAAAAGTGATTCACATATGTACAAGTGCTTTGTTAGCAAGAAGAGGGAAAAAAAAGAAAATAATTTTGAGTGGTCGCAAGATAATTTTGCGTTTTAAAATTTGATGAGGTCAGCTCTTGGTATTAAACATGCAAAAAAAATAATGAAATAGCCTGAAATTCCAAGAAACTTATTGACACATAGTAACCAACAAACAGGGCATAGAACCAGTGTAAACCAATACAAATCTAGCATCTAGCAGTCTGCATAGGTAGCTAGGTCTGCTGCCTGTGGAATATATATTTACAGATGTAGGACAAGGGCACTTAGTGCTGATGGGACATTGACAAGCAGTGATTCACCAGCTGAAGATGTACTGAGTAGTACTCAGGTGCCAAGGGAAGTAGAAACCTAACAAGAAACTGTAACTAAGGTTGAAATAAACCTATATGCCCAAAAGTGAGCATTAGTGACTGGTTTATTATGTAGCCATAACTCATCAACTGCTGGTGTTTCTGGTTATTGTTGATTGTACTCTCTTTCGGGAACACCCAGCTCTGGAACTGAGCTCCCACTGTCTTTGTTTTAATTTGACCTAGGCTAAAATGTATCTATAAAATGGTAGGGGTCAGGGGACTAAGTCAGATTACCAGCACACACATTCAGTTTATTTGTTGCATGTCAATATTATTTTGTCATTCCTAGTAAACATACCCAAACCTAATGCCTGACCCTGCACACAATTGTTTTTCAATTGAATCTTTTTTTGTTCCTCTGTGTATATTCCCCCTCCTGTTGCTGAAACTGCTCTTATTTTCACATCGTCATTCATTATGTGCAATTTTGAGATTATCTTAATTGCATGTCTTGGACTGAGGAAGAAAACTCACATAATGCAGGGATAACATGCACAGCCCACAGAAACAAAGCCAAGGTGGCATTTAACCCCCCAGCCCTAAAGCACAGAGGTGACAGGGCTACATACTGAGCCACTGTGCCACCCTACAAGGCTGTATAGATAATCAAAAATATGTTTTAAAAAAATTGTGAAATCTCTTCAGAACAGGCATGAGTTCAATAGGCTTGTTTATTTCAGATGAAAATGCTTTTTATTTTTAGTCATATTCGTTATTTTTGGGTGTGGTGTGTGGCTAGGCGGACTAAGCCTCGGTGCCGGTGATCAGAAGGTTGCTGTTTGACCCTAGCCTCAACACAACAGTCACATGTCTGTGGCCCCTTGAGCTAAACCCATAACCCCAGGGCGTAGCAAGGTGTCTGATCCTTTGCTGTGACCCTGAGCTTGCTCTCACCTACATGTGGGTCTCAAAAAGAACAAGATGTGATAAAAAGAATTTCCCCACAGGGATTAGTAAAATACCATTTTTATAATGATCTTTTAACAAAGGCTTTTAACTTTACATTTCATATCCAAGTGGCACTCATGTCTTTGCTACATAGTATCATGAAACATTGTTTTAAGTGTTGAGTAGAATGTTGCTGTGAAAAAGGCTGATTAAGGAAAGGTTAATGTTCCATGCAGCTTGTAGCTGTCATGGCAGCTGTCCAGGAATACTTTGTTGATTCAGTCCACCTCTTCCCTGTCTTAGTGAGCACATTTTTTTCTTATTCACATTAAATAAAATTAATCTGAGTGGCTTAAGTGGTTTTCTATGGTATTCTTGGTTTATAGTCCTGCCGTGCCTCTGCAACCCTAAAATGGGCAGGTCTGTTTTTAATAAATGCCCTGTATCATGCTCCATTCACATTACATGGGGTTCTGTTCCACAATAATTCTCACACTTAGGTCATTACAACTTTTTCACAAGGCAAATTAATGTATTTTGGCACATTGACTTTGATGGAAATATAAATACAACTGATAGTGAATACATAACACATTCTGAGGCATAATTAAATTCCAAAATATAAGCATATGGTGAACTATCAATACCATGCATTTTCCATGACCATTTGTCTAATGTACGATTGTGGTTAGCCTGGAGGACAAACGGGTATGGAAAAAGGATGGATATTGGAAAATATCCATGCATCCATCTTATACACACTTATCCCACTCTTGGTCCCTGGGGGGGGGCTGGAGCATATGCCAGGCAGCACAGGGCATAAGGCTGGTATACAGCCTGGACAGGATGTCAGTCCATTGCAGAGCATGGACATGCACACATAGTCATACTCTATGTGTTTTTTTGAGATTAACTTAAATACATGTTATTGGACTGGACATGCAAATTCTACAAGCATAGAGCCACTGAGCAATTTGAAGCACCAGTCCCAGAGGTGTGAGGTAACAGCTCTACATATTAACTCTACATACCACCTTATATGACAATAAAAACTAAATGCTATTCTAAAAAGGGCACAGATTCAATAGACTCATCTTTTTCCGATTAAAATGCTTTTTATTACTGGTCATATTTGCTATAAATGTGTTTAAATGAAGACAAGTTGGCAGTAAGTATTTTTACTCTCAGAAAATAATAAGACATATTTAGAACCCCCAAACTAAAGACCATTCTCATTAACATTTTGGATCCAAGTGTGCGCCTTTCTTTGCCACATAGTATTTGTAACTATGATATATGTTTCATACCAGCTTACACACAGACAACAAAAACCGATGTCCCTTACTTCCTGACCTGGGATACAGCTTGTACCTCCTCTGTATGTTCTGTAGGGCTGGGTGATACGGACCAAGAACCGTATCTGTATTTTTAGGCAGAACAGCAAGACACAATATTTTCTGTTAAGTGTGCTAAATGTTTAGTCACATGCGATAAACAGAATTATTAAAACAATATGTGAGCTTCCTTCTCTGTTTGAAAATACATAACTATTCAGTACAGATATTTTCTTTGTTTTGAACAGAAGTCCCAAAAGAAAGACAAAACTAAATTATTTATGTCTATATCTGTAGCATGGGTTAAATAAAGCAGCCAAGCCATAAAAGTGTTTCACTGAACTATTTTCACCAACGGATTCATTTTTTTGTCCGTTTCTAACTCTGCTCTCATTACATAAGGTGAAATTTTTTTTCTGTTCAGAATCTAAATCTGAAACAGATTTACCACATGGGTAAGTGCTTCCTGAATTTGCAGTGCGTTGTAGGGCAGCATGATTATGAAAGAAATGTAAATCATTGTTTTTGCTTAGAATTGAGATCATGATTTTCTGTAATGCTTTTTTCTCAATTTTAAATGTTTATTGCATTCAATAAACTTCAAAAGAAACACAAAGAAACATGATTGTGCCAAACATATGATTGATCCAGGACCAGCATATCAACTTCTGACAACAGAAAGTAAATGCTCATTTGGCCATTTAATTAGGGTAACGAAAACCGCCATCCTTTTAGAAAGCCTTGAACATATTCCTTTCTGTGTGCAACTACTTAAAGTTCTTTGCCAAGAACAGGAAATAGACTAAGAAGTCTATTAACATTTTGGGGCTCCAGTGAGGAACAGAGACATGTTACAATGTTCCCCCCTGTACTGAATGCTCTTTCGGAAGGAGAGCTTGTAGCAGGAATGCAGAGTTATCTCCTCACTAGCACAGAAAGTCTAGGATATTGATCCTTGTTTTCCCATCATGAGATTAAGGGGTCATCTTCACTGTCAGTGTTGCTTGAGAGCAGATATGTCCAATACTCAGAGGCCACTGCTTGCTCTAGATGTGAGGCTGGGTCAGATGTCACCTCAATGCCTTTTGATGCTTTAAAGAAGCTCTTCATGGGGGTGGCAATGAGGCAGCTAAGGGGGGACTTTGTGTAAAAGAAAGATTATCATTAAACCAATGTACGTAACATCTCAATGTAACATGACAATAGTTTAAGGCTAAAGTACACTATCACATTTTTACAACCATTTAAAAGTCTGAAGTTATGCAAATAATCTCATATGTCAGTCTGGCTTTGACAGTTGTTGTCCTCACTGATATAGTTCATTTGAGCCTTGGATCGAGAGTCATGGTTATGTCTAGAAGTTCCTGTATGTTTGGATCAGAACAGTTACTTTTTCTGAAGGTATCCCAGAATCTTTAACTTCAGTAATCTTATGAAATCTGTGTCGTCTTCCTGTTCTGCCACAACTGACGTTTCAAAAAGATTAAAAAGATTCAAAAAGAACTGGCTTCACAGAGGAGATTCTCACATATTGCTCTCCTGGACTACTGTAGTGCCCTCCTTTCGGGTTTTCCATCTGGATCCTTACATAAATTTCAGCTGCTACAAAATGCAGCAGCCAGAGTTCTTAAAAAACTAATTTTTTTAGTTTTTTAAGTCCTATGCTCTCTTCACTGGCTACCAGTCAAGTCTAGGATTGACTACAAAATACTGCTATTAACCTACAAAGCTCTAAATGGCCTTGCACCAGAATATCTTAGAGATTGTCTGGTCCCTTACGACCTTCTTACTTCGTGATCAAAATTATATTTTGCATTGAATTTTGATCACAATGTCCAACAATATTTACAGTGATGTTGACCCCTATTAGTTAGAATTAAATATAATAATCTGCATTGATTTACTACTATTCAACACCTTTCTGATCAATCAGGTTTAAGAGCAGTGCTGAGTCATATATTTGTTTTAAGCACAAGTTGTACGAGAATTATGGCTTGCAGAAAATGTGTTCTGCGGATCTAGATTTTTAAATAACATCTCGTGAGGTTCAACAAGGAGAAATTTCCACCCTAATCCCAGCACTGATACATCTTTACATCACTAAGTGTAAATTATAAAGCATCTAATGAACATCGGTATTAGTGAAGGTGATTAATCATCATTGTTGACACACCACAGCACGCAACAACAATATATGTCCTCTGCTTTTAAACCCATGTGTCCTTGTGACACAGCAGGGAGCAGCTACTTGAGCACCCAGGGACCAGTGCTTGGGGACGGTATCTTGCTCAGGGTAACTCACCGGTACTTGCAGGTTGGGGACTTGACCCGGCAATCTTTCAATTACACGGTTGCATCCCTAACCACTACACCACCTGCCATTAAATTGCTACTTTCCTCTGATGTTCAGCAGATCCTAAACTCATGCTTACAGACTCAGTATAATACTAATGTTAATGCTGTCACATGAATGAACCCCCTTCTGTGCTCTTGGTCCACAGAGTTCTAGGGTTCTGGGTTTTCTCTAAAGGTATTTCCCCATTACATCATCACTAATCAGTTTTATATGTTCCATCTGCATAGCACCCTATTTAAGTTAGCGTCTTCCCTTTGCCCAGCATTTGGTTCACTTTGGTAAAGTGTGGTGGCTCATTACTCTTGTCTTTTGCACCAGCTGCTTCTCTTCCAAGTACTGTGGTGGCACAATAAGGCAGTTCAAGGTCACCAAATGTTTTGCAGCATTCTGCTTGCTGTGCCCACTGGACTGTGTGTTATCTCAGGTCTCTGCAGTGTAATGTGCTGTACTTCCTGTTCTTCTGGGGTGCCCAGATCTAAGACTAACCTTAGTGAATGGCTTGCACCTGCATTTGTCTCTAACAACGAATTTCCTGTAGTGGTGAATCTTTTGCTTGTGAAATAATAACAATTATAGCAATTTCTAAGTGGAAATTTGTTGTGAAAACAATAGACTTGCAATGAATCCAGGTCTAATATTGATGGGGTCACCTTCACTATTTTAAGTTTTGATAACAGATTTTTCTGTAGCACACCTTGCAGCTTTGCAGTGGTTTGAATTTAAGTTCGGCTGTGAATGTAAAAGGCTAAATTCTAAATTTTCCTTTCCATCATTAGGCAATTATCATACATGCAGCCTATACTGGAAATGTGTTTAAATGTGTCTCAAAATGTAATTTTGAGATAAGATAGAGCTTATTTTTTTAACTTGAAAGCAGTTACATATAATAAAAATGTTTTTTGTTTAAATTATTCCCTGTATAAGATCCCTGTTTCTTCTTCCCATAAATGTGTCATATGGATCTCTTGACTGTCCCCAACAAAGCAAGCACTACAATAAAATAACCTCCCTTAAAATTTATATTTAAGATTCAAAACATTAAATTATGCCATATATTACCTCCAACGTTTAACAAAACCAAGCAGCCAATTACCATGTGTGCATGTGCCATTAATTAGTTTGAACTTCACAAAAAAAAAACAGAAAAAAGAAAAGAAAAAAAATATGGTGCAGGACTGTGTGAGTGGATGTGGTTTGTTGAAATGTAAAGTATGATGACAGGCTGCCCACTCCCCTGTGCTGTATGGGTCTAAATCCAGGTGGTCTGTTTGTCTGCAGGGATAAAGCTAAAAAGAAAGAGAAACGGGAAGGGAGGGTGAGTGAGGAGGAGGATCTTTCTGGCGTGGACTTCATTGTCACAATGGCACTGGAGCTGAAGCTCTTATGTTTCCTTCTGTGGATGTTTTCCTTCCTTTTGTGTTGCTACAGTGGCACTAAGAATGAAGGTAGGTTCATATACATAGCATGTGAATTGCTTGCTTTCTGTGCCGAGGTCCGGAATTAATAATGCTAGACTAAATCCAAGCAACAAGCATGCTGTCTGGTCCTATTTGTCAGAGCGGCTGCTCTTCAGGAGTTAGGGTGAATGGAGGAGTATAGAGTTAGGCTGAATTTGTCATGTGGCAGTGTACATACTCCATGAGTAAGGGACCTGTAAGCTGCTGCTGTGTATGAATGCAAAGAGAAGCTTTATGAGTCCATTGCCCTCTGACTATGAAATATGGAGCAAATGACACCATAAGCATCTCTTTCATGGTCTAACTAGGCCTTATTCTTTGAATTGTATAAATAATAGATGATGGTGGGTAGCACGGCTTCCTCGTACCCCCTGAGTTAGAGATTTAAATCCCATTTCCTCTATGTATTTGTGTGTTTATGTATGTGTGTCCCCCCTGCGTCATGAAGGTTTGCTCTTAGTTCTCATGCAGTCCAAAGGCATGAGGTCAGGCCAACTGGTGAACTGGAGAAACCTGTGATGGCAAATAGCATTTGGACACCTGGTATTCCTGTAAATGCCCCGCAGTGTTGAAATTTTGGTAACACTTTCTATGATATGGGAGGTATTTCTTGCAACATCGAATTCGCACTTAGTTTTCAAAGCCTATGCATGAAATGAAAAATAAAATGAAATTGCATTTTAATTTTCCACTCATGCATGAGTCATTTGTGAAAAATAAAAAAATGTTTTATCATTTTCCAATTTGACTTTTCATTTCCTACTTTGCGTTTTCATTTTCCAATTTGATTTTTAATTTTAAAGTTCACAACATGCAAATATATGCTAATAGGAGCGAGTATGTGGGCGGAGCTATGGATCAGGGCTTACGTTAGCTACTTATTTGCAGCTTTCAATTCATTTAGCTTCTTTTTCATATTGTCTTATTTGGCGGCATAAGTTTCTTAAGCTTCTTATTCGTAGCTTCACTAAATGGGAATTATCACAGTGGCAGGTACTACACAGCTTATGGATAAGCTTTGCTGACAAATATCACTAAGACAGGCAAAAACCACAGGTGCTGACAGGGTGTTGGGCAGTAAAGACTTGGCAACGTGACGTTGGAATGAAGGCTTTCCCGTGTGGCACCAACCAACAGAAGGGTTACTGTAGCACAAATGGCAGATATTTTTGATGACTGTGAGCTCCCCACAAGCCTTGCCATTTCAGAGACTCATTTTCATAAAATGGAAAAAAATGCACAAAAAACACAAGGGGAATAAATGAGCATGAATTGTATAATATCAATTCAGAATATATAAGTTGCTGGTAAATAAATAATTACATCCATCCTTCTTACAAGAGAAAGGGTAACTTGTGAAAAAATAACTAATGCAAGACTACATGTTTGCAGTCAGTCTGCAACATGTAATTGATCATAATAAGATCCAGCCTGACAAACTGTCATTTCAGCATCGCTAATCAGTAACCCCTCCCTCTGTTTGGCAAATTTTAATACCAGCTGATTAACAGATTATTCATATGTCATTTTTTTCTGCTTTCACGGTTTCCTTTCAGCTAAGTGTCCCCCCTTGGTGCGTTTGCAATTTTTACATTGAGGGGACCACAATGTTGTAAAAACCTGTAGCATTTTTTACCTTTTTTCGGTCCCAACAAGAATAACCTCAGTAAAAATTCAATTCAATAAATTTTTATATAGTGCCTTTCACAACAGAGTTGTCCAAAGGCACTTTACTTGGGTGTGTTGGGATACATTACCATATATTTAAGAAAACATAATACAAAACGAAACAAAGAAAATGAAATACAAGGAAAAAAGCCAACTGACAACAGTGGAAAGGAAACAAAAACTCCCAAGTACGGAGAAAAAAACCTCTGGGGTCCAAGGTCAACTGGCTACCCAACCCCCTTGGCATGCTAATATTACTGAAAAAGAAAGTGTGAGCTTGCTTGCTAAAAGCAAGGTGAGAACTGTGGTCAAGGGCAAAGCCCACCCTGGGCACCATCTGGACATGAGGGAAGGCAGAGAGCATGGATGGTCAGAACATGCATTGACACACTAATGGACAGGCATAGTAAAGACATAGTAAAAAGTGGAAAGAAAGGCATAGTAAAAACTGGTATGTACAGTGGCACCAGTAGCCATAGGTACAGGTTTGTTGTGTTATGTGTTAGGTTGCAGTTAAGCTAAACTGAAGTAATAGGTCTTCAGTCAAGATTTACAGACTGAGACCAATTTGGCATCCTGAACAGAGGCTGGTATACTATTCCACAATGTAGGGGCCTTGTAGCAGAATGCTTTACCGCCAGCTGTCACTTTATTTATATATGGAACAACAAGGAGACCTGCATTCTGCGACCTACGTGTACAATACATCTTGTAAACTTGAAGTAATTCTTTTATGTAGGCAGGTGCTAGACCTTATATACAAGTAGGAGTGATGCATGGGTAAACTCTCGCACGCATGCCCACACGAGCATATGGCTGTTTGAGATTTATGGCTTATGGTATGAGATTTGTATGACTGATATCCGGTGGACCGGGCCCAATTGGCAAGAGTATGCGCACAAATATTTATTTTAATACATTGTAAGATATGAAGCCATACGTTCACAATCATAGGATACTAACAAAATTATTGCATATGTTTTTATTTTATTATAATGATTTTAGTAATATTGTAACTCATGTGAAAGGAGTACTTGTCTGCTTCCTATAGCGATGGTATTGCATGAAATGTTTGTTTCTGCGTTCACATACAGGTCATTCACATTCTGTGTTAAGATACAGAGATCTTAACACATTGCTATACATATCTACTGTACCGTAAAGCATGCGCATGCGCACGCGGATTGGGCAGGGAGTGCAGATCTGGAAGCCTCAACTAACGATGATGGCAGAGAGAGTTAAAAGAACAAAAGTGTGGTTGCACTTCACTAGGATCAAATCGGACAGTGCTTGTTGCCAAAAATGTAACAGGTGTTTTGCATGTAAAGGCATTAAAGGCATTAAAAACATTTATTATGTTTGTTTTACATTTCCAATATCAGAAAATTTGTATTTGTTTTGGTTGGTTAAAACATTGCTGTATTTTTTGTAAAATTTTGTATTTCACATTTAATGCAAATTTGTTGAATAATAATAATGACTAGTTAAATAAAGCAA
>JAODKN010000127.1:12530715-12541472 GCA_026774425.1 Petrocephalus zakoni | reverse complement strand
AAGTTCTCCCCAAGCGAGCTTGATGGGCCGAATGGCCTCCTCTCGTTTGTATATTTCTTATGTTCTTATGTTCTTAAGAAGATATACTATGACACTAGAGGAAAACAGTTCCTGCAGGGGTTATTACCAAGCACTGTAAGCATAAGGTGAAATATAATAATTCCTTTCTAAATGGGTGTATCCATGAGCAATAACTATGTAAGAAAAGTTATGTATCAGAAATTACCATTACAATAGTACATAATTAAACATGGGCTGTTACCAACATAAACCTCGGATAACTACAATTGTAACTTGAATTGATGAGTAACACAGGTGTTTGTAAGAACTGCATTCCTACTTTCCTAGGAAGTACGCAGTTGTATCTGAGTTATTACCAACTGAAATCAGTCACAGCTGCACAGTACAACTGGAGATTTTTTCAGTATTCCGCTGTAGTTTCTGTACATTTACCGACTTATTACCTGTGGTAATTAACTAGTAATGTACCACATAATTACTTAGTAATTAGGGGACCATAAAAGGAAGGGTTACTCTTGTATCTCTGTATCTCTATCGCTGTGGTGCTCTTAACTTTGAATACTGAGAAAATTTGAATATTGAGAAAGTCACAATCGTGATTCTGAGTGAAAAAAAATCTTGCTTCAATTTTCCAGAATTGCGTATCCCTACTGCTCTTGCTATGTTTCTGTTGTAGACAAGAGGGCGGGAACAGCACACAAAAAGACAAGTATAAAAGTTAAGTGTACTCACAGTGCGTACAGGCATACAGCTACTAGTGGCCATGCAGGGTGGCCAATGCATCTGGCATAATTGTCACGCTTTCTGACTCTCACACTCACGCAAGAATTCGTACGGCAAATTTGTATTATTCCATAATTAAACACTTCCAAAAGTGGGGTAGTTTGCAATCCCTACAGACTTTTAACAGGGAAATAAAACTGTTACATGCATGTAAATGCATGTGCAGACTTGTCTGAAATTGAAAATCTCAAGCCAGCCGGCTGACCAAAGTTGACAACACTACCCATGTGAAGATAGATGGGTGAGATGCACTATATTGCCAAAAGTATTGGGACACCTGCCTTTACACACATATGAACTTTAATGATACCCCATTCGTAATACATAGGCTTTAATATGGAGTTGGCCCACCTTTTGCAGCTTCATCTCTTCTGGGAAGGCTCTACACAAGGTTTAGTTGTGTGCTTATGGGATTTTTTTTTACCATTCTTCCAGGAGAGCATTTGTGAGGTCAGGCACTGCTGTTGGACAAGAAGGCCTGGCTTGCAGTCTGCACTCTAATTCATCCCAAAGGTGTTCTCTCAGGTTGAGGTCAGGGCTCAGTGCAGGCCAGTCAAGTTCCTCCACACCAAACTTGCTCATCCGTATCTTTATAGAACTTGCTTTGTGCACTGGTGCGCAGTTATGTTGGAACAGGAAGGGGCCGTCTGTTCCCACAAATTTGGGAGCATGAAATTGTCCAAAATGGCTTTGTAAGTATTAAGAGTTCCTATCACTGGAAATAAAGGGCCAAGCCCAACCCCATAAAAATAAATCCCCCCTCCACAAAACTTTACACTTGGCACAATGCAGTCAGGCAAGTACCATTCTCCTGGCAACCGCCAAACCCAGACTCATCCATTGGATTGCCAGACAGAGAAGCATGATTGGTGACTCCAGAGGACATGTCTCCATGTCCAGTGGTGGTGTGCTTTACACCACTGCATCTGACGCTTTGCGTTGCACTTGGTGGTGTAAGGCTTAGATGCAGCTGCTCGGCCATGGAATCCCATTCCATGAAGCTCTCTATGCAGTATTCTTGAGCTAATTTGAAGGCCTCACCAAGTTTGGAGGTCTGTAGCTATTGACTCTGCAGAAAGTTGGCGACTTCTGCACACTGTCCCGACTCTGTGATTTTACGTGTCCTACCACTTCGTTTCTGAGTTGCTGTTGTTCCCAGTTCCCACTTTGTTATAATATTACTAATTGTTGACTGTGGAATATTTAGCAGCGAAGTGGCATCCTGTCACAGTACCACTCTTCAGTTCACTGAGCTCCTGTGAGCGACACATTCTTTCACAAATGTTTGTAGCAGCAGTCTGCATGCCTAGGTGCTTGATTTTATACACCTGCGGCCATGGAAGTGATTGGAACACTTGGAATTGGAATACTTCTGGCAATATAGTGTATACCAGTGTTTCCCAACCCAGTCCTCGGGGAACCCCGGACAGTCCATGATTTTGCTTCCTCTCAGCTCCCAGCACATCTGTACCAGGTGGACTGTCCCAGGTTCCCCAAAGACTGGGCTGAGAAACACTGGTGTATATGTTTAAAGTTTTGTATCTCATTACTTTGAAAATATAGCCATTGACTAGTGTACATTTCACAAGTGCTTCCAAGTTTGTTGTCATTTTTCTGTAAATAAGAAAATTGTCATTACTTTTTTATTAATCAAAATGTAGCATTATTTTTTTGAGAACCAATCACTGACTGGAAATTCAGAATCATTTGTGTCATTATGTGTATAAAGGTTAATCCTAATTAAATACATTTAAATTGCTTTTGTTAATTTTGAAATTATGCACTTTACTCCATTGTTCTTCACTCTCACAAGCTAATTCATTTCTAGATTACCTTTAATGCTTACTGCAGTGTAGATAATGAGAAGATTTATACTTCTTGCTACTAGCTCCTTTAAAAGTACTCTCATGATCCAGTGTTTTGCACTTAAACTGGAATGTGATGGATATCATCTGGCAGTTATGTTGAAGATTTCATATTTTATCTGACCTAGGCTGGAGAGATCCCCATCCGGTGGACAGCCCCTGAAGCTATCACTTATCAAAAGTTCTCATCGGCCAGTGATGTATGGAGCTATGGAGTTGTTATGTGGGAGGTCATGTCGTATGGAGAAAGACCATACTGGAACCTAACTAACAGAGATGTAAGTGCAAAGCATTTTTATGACTACAACTATTATTTATGTATTACAGTATATTTTTGCATTCATTTTTGCAATCAATTTTTGTTTTATCCATGTTTTGTTATTCCAAGCCAGGGTGCAGAATTGCAGCCTGGGAGACTCCAGGTCCCCCTGCAACCTTGGCAAGGATGGATGGATAGATGTTTTGCTATGGAAAACTTTAAATATCAGTCATACGGAGAACAGGACATGAGTAAAGACAGCTTAGAAGCCAGAGTAGCGGCTTTGGTAAAGGTCTGGGCAGAGTATTGTCTGTTCTGGTATTTAAAAGCAATGTATGTAAGTTCCACCTGTACAGCAAACAAGTAAACAAGTGTGATCAACACTAAATCCTGTTCCACCATCGTTATCTGCAAGCTGCCCTGCTCCTAGTCTCCTGCTGATCCATTCTGCAGGGAGAGATTACAGTTCTTCTGTAAACAGATTAAAACAGATAAACAGCACCATAAAATATTACCTAATCTTATACTAAAGCAGAGATACTGCCTATTAAAGAAGACAAAAGTAAAGTTTCCTCGCATTACTTAAAGCACAGGTGTCAAACACCAGGCCTGGAGGGCCGGTGCCCCATGTAGTTTAGTTCTTTCCCTGTTCCACTACAGATGATTGAGCTGAAGAGCTGTGTGGTAATTAGCTCAGTGAGTTGAATCAGGTGTATTAAATGAGGGTAAACCAAAAACTGTGCAGGGCTCTGGCCCTCCACGACCGGAGTTTGACACCCCTGATTTAAAGCATGATTTAGATCAGGGGTAGGAAAAGTTATCCAGAAAGGGCCACTGTGTGTTTGGCTTTTCGCTGCAACTAATTAGATTACTAATTAGAAGACTGATTGACTGAAGAGTTCTCAATCCTGGGTTTGAGCAGCTAATCTAAAAGTTATCCCAAAAAGCTGCATACTCAAAAATGACATTAATATTTATAACACAGGGAAGCAGTTAACTAACTGGAGTCTATGAGTAAATGAACCTGTTTTAAAGTTGTGGTGTCTAACTCATTTTGATTACCTGTGTACAGAAGGTCAAATTCTTGAAACCTTGAGATCCTTCCAGGACCTTGGAATTTATGTGGAAGTGCAGAAAAAGAGATGCAGCAGAGTAAAAATTGAGCCGAAGGAATTATTTTTGTACCCTAATTAAATTTAATGCATCGATTAATACATAATTTGCTTGTGTCTCCATATTTCTGAATTGGAAAATTTGCTAACCAATATACTTTTGTCAGTTATCGCCAGTGCCAAAAGTGAAACTTAGCAAGCATTTATTAGCAGAATAACATTACACCAATTTTTAATCTGTGTAAAATTAAAGATCGATGAGGCCCGATTTAACAAGAATTATGAACATCTTGTGGGTCCTATAAATAAAAGGCTCTGTCCCCTTTTGATCGTAATCGATCCCACCAATATCTAACAAACAATGAAACATCTTATCAGATGATATGTACTGGTTTGGGTCTTTGGAATTTGCATGTTCATATTTTTGTACCTGTTACTTGCCATGGTCCAAATACATCAGTTAAAATTAGTTAAAACTTGTGATCCACAAGTGCTTTGCAGTGCTGTTTTCTTACAGGATATAGCTTACGTAACAGGGTACATGCTGTGAAATGAATGTCCATCCATCTGTCCTCCAATCACCCTGAAAATGGTTGTGCAAAACGAAAAGGAGGACCTGGGAGCAGGTGCTGGAGCAAAACAAATGGAGGCTTATTAAACTTAAATCATATACTGAAAACAAATGGGATTGTGAGGGATCCAAGAAAGGAGGACAGGAACAAGGATAGGCAACATGAAGGAACAGAGTCAATGACAGGACTGGGAAGCACTTTTATGCAAGACTAATAAACCCCACACCAGGGCCAGAGGGACAGAACCCCTGGACAGGACAGGACAAAACACCAGGCGGAGACTAGTGCAGGATATGGAGCCAGATACATGACACCATTAGGGGCACCAAACAGACCAGGGCAAGACCAGGAACAGGGACCACAATAATGGCACATACCAGGACAGGGAAAACAGGTGTAGGATCCACAAGGACAGATATGCATGAGAGGGCCACAGGGGAGTAAGATTGGGTAAGTGGGTAAGATTTCCCACCCCTGGCCTAGGGGATCCTCCAAAGCGAGGGATTGTTCCTTCACTCCTGGTGGGGGTGCAGATGGGAGATGAAGACCTCCGCCCAAAGATGGGCTGGTCCATGTGACATGGGTAGCCCCCTTGGTCCCTGAATCTGAGACACCCAAGGATTTCGGTCGGCCGTGTGCAGAAAGGCATGGAAACCAGAGTAGGAGTATATGGCTGTTGGAAATTCTTGAGAGTCCTGTCATTCTGAGGTACAAATAAGATGAAGAATGCAGGAGCAGGCACTGGGGAAAAACAAACTCAGGTTTGTTAAACTTAAAGAACAAATACCAAAAACAAATCAGATCATGAGGGATCCAAGAAGGGAGGTCAGGAACAAGGATAGGCACAGGCAACATGAAGGAACACTGTCAATGACAGGACTGGGGATCACATGACTGGGGAGAACTTTTATACAAGGCTAACGAGAAGAAGCTGGAGTGAGTAACACAAAGTCAGGAATGAGAGGTAAGCCAAATGAGGGCTTGTTAGGGCCACGCTAAGAAGAACACAGGCAGGTCGGATGGGCAGGGTGTGACATAGGATTAAATTATCCAAATACACACCAATTGTTCTCCACCACACTTGCTGTGGATTATTTGATAATTCTATTGTGCAGATATTCTATAAATGGTGTATTATTTCTCTAGGTGATAAAGTCAGTGGAAGAAGGCTACCGCCTGCCAGCACCTATAGGATGTCCAGGGGCACTGCATACCCTCATGTTAGACTGCTGGCAGAAAGACTGCAATGAAAGACCAAAGTTCTGCCAGATAACCATAATACTGGACAAGCTGATGCATAATACTGAAAGCCTGAAATTACTGGATACACTATACAGGTATTACATTATAACATGTACTTAAAGAAAACAAATGTGAAAACCAGTGCCTGAAGTGGGCCAGTACTCACTGGCACAAAGTACCAACACCTCTTTATTTTTCGTTTCGGAGTACCGGGAACAATTCTTGCATAAAGGCACCTCTCATAATCTGCCAGTATTGAATAACCAGGGAAGCACTGGCACATGGTACTGAATAAAAAGGGGAGTACAAACTTTGTACTTAAAAACAAGGGGACTACTGGCACCTGTTTGCACTTCAAGCACTGATATAAACCACATTGCTCGGAGTAGTATAATGGATTTAATTAATGAGACGTTCGGAAATTAACAAACACATTTGTGCATAAATGGCAATTTTACTAAAATGTTATGTCACATTCATAAACCATGAGCAAAACTTGATTTTTTCACATACATACTACGCTTGGTCCTCAGCATGACTAAGATCCATTCATGTTTATGAACTTATGGTCCTTACTAAAACTTTGATAAACACCAGATTTTCCATCTACAAACACTTCAAACTAATTTGTGCTGCTCACGTTTCATGAATGAGTCCAGCAATCTCCAGAGTGAAGAATAGAATTTCCCTTTTCAATGAATTTAACTTAATGATTTTTGTTACTAAACTGGTTGTTCACTTTTAATTCTCATTGACTTTCATTCTAGGGTAAACAGTCGTTTGAGCAGAAACATTCCGGATTTCAGCAGCTGTGGTTCAGTGGAAGAGTGGTTAGACATTATTAAAATGGGACGCTACAAAGAACACTTTGCTGCACGTGGATATATTACATTAAGACATATAATGGGAATAAATCACCAGTAAGTAACTATATATTTAAAAATATATTTCAGACAGGTAAATTCACAAATTCAGCAATGCAACTACCAACTGCTGGTTTGGAATGGTATGGTGTGTGGTATAGTATGGGACAGTATATGGTATGGTATGGTGTATGTCATGGTGTATAGTGTGGTTTTGGAATGGTATGATATGGTTTATGATGTGGTATAATAAGTTACGGTATGGTATATGGTATAGTATAGTATGGTATTAGGTGGTATGTTATATATGGTATGGGGTGTAGTGGTTAGCACTGTTGCCTCACACCTCTGGGACAGGGTTCAAGTCTCTGCCAGGATTCCATTTGTGTAGAGTTTGCATGTTCTCTCTGTGTTGTTCTGGGGTTTCTTCCGGGCACTCCAGTTTCCCCCAACAGTCTAAAAACATACTGAGGTTAATTGGAGTTCCAAAATACCCATAGATGTGCATGCATGAATAACTGGTGTGTGAGTGTGCCCTACCATGGGTTGGTGCCCCATCCCTGGTTGTTCTCTGCCTCTAACAGGATTACTGGCCTCACACCTGGGTTTGAACAGCTAACTTAAAGGTTATTCCAGCAACCTGCATACACAATGGCCCCTTGCAGATGAGATTGGCCATCCCTGCATATGGTATAGTTTGGTGTATGGTATGGCGTGGCAAGGTACTTTGAAACATAACTATACAGTTGCAAAAAAGAATATGCAAAACTTTTGGAATTACTTGGTTTTCTGCATTAATCTGCCATAAAATGTGAAATTATCTTCATCTAAGTTGCAATAATGAACAAACACAATGACCCTAATTTATTAAAACGAGTGTAGATTCGGGTGCAAAAATCGGCATACATGTGATTCATGAAACAGGGTGTACCTGGCCAATTCCATATCTGGCGGCTGGAAACAAGCATAATTCACGCGCCGTACCCCTATTTATTCATGGTTTACGTGGCCGCGCATAGAATTTGTGACATAGAGAAATGAAATTTCACTCAACTGGAAATTGATGTCATTACAGCCAAGGTGGAGTTTGACTGCTGTGCACAATCACACACTGGGCAATGCAGGTGAAGCTGATTAATTGTCATTGTTGACACACCACAGCACACAGTGCACAACAACGAAATGTGTACTCTGCAGTGTGAAATGTGAAAGTGGCTTTGGCAAAGTTCAGGTATGCAGTGTTTTCTCTTTTTTCTTTTTCTGAGGGCAGCATCCTCTATGAGGTCCAGCCATGGACACTACGCCTGTTCAATATTTTGCATATGACAGACTCATGAACAGAGATGTTAACCAGTTACAATGATTCTTTCAAGCTTTTATTTGTTGCTCTAGAGCTCTTTTTACTTCATTGAACATTCTTCATTGTGCCTTTGGAGTCATCTTTGCTAGGTGCCCACTTTTATGGAGACTCGCCACTGTACTTCATTGTCTCCATTTATAGGTAATTTGTCTATTTGTATACTGATGAATATCTAACATCTTTATGGTGACTTTGTAACCCTTTCCAGCTTTAGGTAAATCAATAATTCTTTATCATTGGTTTTCTGAAATGTATTTTTTGTGAGGCATGGCTCATTTCAGCAAATGCTTTTTGTGAAAAGCTAACTCACAATGTTTGGATGTCAGAGTAGCAGCATCTCTAATTTTGTTAGTCACCATTATTAAAATGGGACGCTACAAAGAACACTTTGCTGCACGTGGATATATTACATTAAGACATATAATGGGAATAAATCACCAGTAAGTAACTATATATTTAAAAATATATTTCAGACAGGTAAATTCACAAATTCAGCAATGCAACTACCAACTGCTGGTTTGGAATGGTATGGTGTGTGGTATAGTATGGGACAGTATATGGTATGGTATGGTGTATGTCATGGTGTATAGTGTGGTTTTGGAATGGTATGATATGGTTTATGATGTGGTATAATAAGTTACGGTATGGTATATGGTATAGTATAGTATGGTATTAGGTGGTATGTTATATATGGTATGGGGTGTAGTGGTTAGCACTGTTGCCTCACACCTCTGGGACAGGGTTCAAGTCTCTGCCAGGATTCCATTTGTGTAGAGTTTGCATGTTCTCTCTGTGTTGTTCTGGGGTTTCTTCCGGGCACTCCAGTTTCCCCCAACAGTCTAAAAACATACTGAGGTTAATTGGAGTTCCAAAATACCCATAGATGTGCATGCATGAATAACTGGTGTGTGAGTGTGCCCTACCATGGGTTGGTGCCCCATCCCTGGTTGTTCTCTGCCTCTAACAGGATTACTGGCCTCACACCTGGGTTTGAACAGCTAACTTAAAGGTTATTCCAGCAACCTGCATACACAATGGCCCCTTGCAGATGAGATTGGCCATCCCTGCATATGGTATAGTTTGGTGTATGGTATGGCGTGGCAAGGTACTTTGAAACATAACTATACAGTTGCAAAAAAGAATATGCAAAACTTTTGGAATTACTTGGTTTTCTGCATTAATCTGCCATAAAATGTGAAATTATCTTCATCTAAGTTGCAATAATGAACAAACACAATGACCCTAATTTATTAAAACGAGTGTAGATTCGGGTGCAAAAATCGGCATACATGTGATTCATGAAACAGGGTGTACCTGGCCAATTCCATATCTGGCGGCTGGAAACAAGCATAATTCACGCGCCGTACCCCTATTTATTCATGGTTTACGTGGCCGCGCATAGAATTTGTGACATAGAGAAATGAAATTTCACTCAACTGGAAATTGATGTCATTACAGCCAAGGTGGAGTTTGACTGCTGTGCACAATCACACACTGGGCAATGCAGGTGAAGCTGATTAATTGTCATTGTTGACACACCACAGCACACAGTGCACAACAACGAAATGTGTACTCTGCAGTGTGAAATGTGAAAGTGGCTTTGGCAAAGTTCAGGTATGCAGTGTTTTCTCTTTTTTCTTTTTCTGAGGGCAGCATCCTCTATGAGGTCCAGCCATGGACACTACGCCTGTTCAATATTTTGCATATGACAGACTCATGAACAGAGATGTTAACCAGTTACAATGATTCTTTCAAGCTTTTATTTGTTGCTCTAGAGCTCTTTTTACTTCATTGAACATTCTTCATTGTGCCTTTGGAGTCATCTTTGCTAGGTGCCCACTTTTATGGAGACTCGCCACTGTACTTCATTGTCTCCATTTATAGGTAATTTGTCTATTTGTATACTGATGAATATCTAACATCTTTATGGTGACTTTGTAACCCTTTCCAGCTTTAGGTAAATCAATAATTCTTTATCATTGGTTTTCTGAAATGTATTTTTTGTGAGGCATGGCTCATTTCAGCAAATGCTTTTTGTGAAAAGCTAACTCACAATGTTTGGATGTCAGAGTAGCAGCATCTCTAATTTTGTTTTATTGATTGTACTCTGTTTCCTAACTACTGACTTTTTGTTGAAGTCATTACCATAGGGTAGAGGTGGGTGACAGCAACTATGCTGTCGGGAAACGCACCCCTGTTCCGGAGCCTCTGATACCTCCGGGGCGGAGTCATTTTGCTACCTGGGTTGTCGCGGAGTCATCAAACGCTCCACCGTATGTGAACACGAGAAACACAAGCCTGAGCACTATACGGCGATCACAAAGGGCAGTTTAAATGGCACAAACGATTGCGATCGGTTTGATGGAAATCAGACGCAAATGGGAGGGGGGCAACCTTACAAACATTTAATATCACTGAAACTAAAGCAGCACAAAGAAAGATTTTAACTGCACACTCCAGCACTAACGCAGCGCACACGATCGCGACCGGTCCGGTGCAAATCAGACGCAAATGGGGGGCCAACTTCACGCTCGTGTCACGTGACCATGTAAACAGACATTAATATCTCAGAAACTAAAGCAGCATAAACAAAAAATTTAACGGCACACTCCAGCACTAACGCAGCGCACACGATCGCGACCGGTCCGGTGCAAATCAGACGCAAATGGGGGGCCAACTT
>JAODKN010000127.1:12501865-12519141 GCA_026774425.1 Petrocephalus zakoni | reverse complement strand
TCAGTTATTCCTATAATATCATAAGAGTCCGATGAGATAAAAGCCTCTAAATCATGAATTTTATTCCTAATACTCCTGGCGTTTAAATCAAGAAAACAAAGGGTAGGCCTATTACAGTGCCCACATTCACAAACAACTGCAAAAAAAAACAACAAATACTGACTGCATAAGTATAATAATTTATTCAAACATTCTTGTTGTGTAGGGGTATCATCTTTATGAATATTTTAGAGACAAAGTAAGGAATAATTTTTGGGATTTTTTTCTAATCGTGTGTCAGTAAAACAAGTATTCTTTCCATAATGACCTAATAAACATTTTCATTTTACAAACTGCTGGCAATAATGACATCTTTCATGAAATCACATCAAATGACATCACAGGATTTCCAGTGGCTTTGTGGTATCATAAAAATTAAATGTTACAATGAAGTTATAGAAATGCTTAAATGCAAAAATAACTAACATACTGAATCCTGATACACAGGTAAGGAAAGTAATTATTTTCTTTTCTCCTTTTCTATTGTGGCGTTCAAGTTTGAAATGCATAAAATTATGATGAAATGGTAAATAATTCAGAGTTAGTTCAGGAAATACAGAGCATTGTTCAATGAATTATAAAAACTTCTTTGTATGTACAGATCTTATTCGGAATTTTTTTTACATTGCCGCTGCAAATATACATGAAACATATAAAAAGACACAACTGAACCATTTTATGATTATCCTTTACATTTTTACAGAAAATTTTGAAAAATCACAGAACACAGAAAGTAGTTTAAAATAGTTGCCATGCAAGCCAACAGCATTGATATATTGCTATGTGTTAGTACATGCTTGTGTTGTAATATATAGCACAATTAAATAGTGCTGTCTTAATCATAATTAATTTTTCTATTTTATCATTTTTTCCAAATTTTGAGCAGACAATTCTACATTTTAATGAAAATATTGACCAAATCCTTTGTGTAAAAGTCTTAATATTTAAATAAAACCCCACAGCAATAGATCAAAACTGAGACATGTTGAAATGATAAATATATCTTACTACATGTTTAACAATGAAGAATGACGTTTTGGACACACAATGTTCCTCTTAGGAGTTTCATATTGGTAATACAATCCAGTTATACCAATGTAACATAGCATCACTTGCAGTCTGGTTGGCTCACAAGCCAGACTGCTTCTTTAATAGTTGCTGTTGCTTTGATGTTGCTGTTGTTCTCTCAATGCATGTGTTCCTACACTTGAGAATCCATGGCATATTTTTTTCCAGCTGCGGTCCTTCCAAACTGATATATCGATCTATTGTACTGTGAAGACCTGGCATCTGATAGAATAAAACAAAAAATACAATTTAAATTAGTAACACTCCATCATTTAATATCAGTACTTGAATATCAGTACTCATACTTGCTCTCATCAGTATAAATGTCTGTGATTCTCAAAGAGAGGAAGATGAGATAGACAAAGTTACATTCCCCACTGGAGATGAATAAATCAGCACTATTCTAGTCTATTAAAATTTTATGTGACATGAATGTCAGTGAAGTTTACTATTTCTTTGCCCCCTATTCGGGTAGCAGTCAGTGTTAATTGTTAATCCTTTATATGTATTATTTATTTTTATTAGGGAATAATTATTTTGTATTGGGTGGTCCTTTTTGATTTTGATCAAAATTGCCAAAAACATTTCAAAAAGAAAGAAGTCTGGAAAAATGCTTGAATCAATGGAACTGGAACTACTTACCTCTAAAAATGTACAGACAACATGTTAGTACAATGGATGTCAGGAAGCATCCAGTAGAGCCAGCCATTCCAAGCCAACAGGACCAGCCAAACTCATAATGCATTCCTAAGTATACATTCTTCAAAACAAATGTGGCTCTCTCTACATATACATCCACAGCGTACCACACAGAGCCAATCATTCCTGGAATACCTGGCAAAGGTAACACAACTTTGTCAATCATTGCTTTACCCATACTTTCAATAGAGAAAATTCTGTCTCATGGATTTCCTTATATCTACTGCATATCTTCTCAATATACTTGTTGCGATACTTACTTTTATAGTTAGGACTATAACTGATAGCAAGACCAAACTAGTTGATAATAATAAAAATAATAATAATAATAATAAGAAGAAGAAGAATATTAATAAGAATAATAATTGCAATTATAAATTAATAATGACATTATGGTGTTATTAATACTATTATTATTGCTGTTGTTGTTGTTGTTGTTGATATTTAAAACATTACTTTTCTTACTATCTGAATCTGATTCTTGGCTGTGCTTATAAGTATAGCAGGCATCTTACCTCCTAAGCCAAATATGAAACCTGCAAAGTAGCATATCCTAAGCTTGATGTGCGGTTCCTCCTTGAGCAGCTTTATGACGTCCAGGCCCAACACGAGGATTATGAGTGCAAAGCTGGCAAGGATGTCAGCTGTGATCATCAGAGCACGAGTCAGCACTATCTTCACTGCAAGAGACAAAGAGATGTACCCTGCAGTGCATCCTGTACTGATGTAACGCTCATAATCTGTGCGATTTAATGGCATCATTATTATGTTGGGGGACTACATTTTTTATCAACGTAATTAAATTGTTAATAGTTAATCAGTTGTTAATTTAATTATGGTAAATGGAGTGAAGTATAACATCTTGTCTCTAAATCTAAAAGAACATGGCCATCATCTGTCTGTATCACAATGTTTTCTAATATAATGTCAAAAATTGTTTTTTTTGGTTGTTTGTGTGCAATGGCATATTAGGGTATAGATTTTCCCATGATACTGAAGGTCAGCGTCACCTATCGTTTACTCAGATTAAAAGTTATAAATATGTGGGCTCTCTTTGAAAAAACCTGGCCTCCATTTAAGACTGCTTGGGAAGAAGCAAAACTGAGCTTAGTCAGGCAGGCAGCACTGAAACACTAGAGTGGCCTTTTTATTCACTGTTATTTTCATTTTATTTGATTTGATTTGATTTCAGATCTACATCATATAAGAACACTGCTTCTCACTTTCATAATTAAATGCAGAAGTGGGAATTTTGTGTTAGCAACAACAATACAAATAATATATTTTAAATTCAAAATTATTTTTCCTTTTTTATGTTGTTTTGTATCCTTAATGGCAGGGCAGGCCTGAGCCTTTAGGGGGCCCTAAGCAGAATTTTATTAGGGCCCCTCCCACCACCTAAATCAAGATATCTTGACATCAAGTGCTCTTGGGTGCCCCCTGGTGGTGTGGGGGCCCTAAGCGGCTGCTTAGTTCACTTATGCCTTGGGCTGGCACTGCTTACTGGGCCAGTTCACCCCAAAATAAAAAAAAACATATGTTTCAGATATGCTGTAATGCTATTTATCAGTTTTGATTTTTGTGTTGAGAGTTACCTAGTTTTGGAAATATTTGCCGTAGAAATGTCGGTCTTCTCGCAAATATAATGTGACTGGATGGTATTCTTTCTGTAGTGATTAAAGCACTAAAAATGCATTTGAAAAATACAACAGCTATACGGTTGGTTAGTGGAATGCGGTGGAAACAAAATATGGGGCACCAAGTGTCAAGTGCAAATTTTCATCCACAAAATATATTCTGTGCCACAAAAAGCATTACTTAATGGTAAAATCAAATAATGCCTTGCTGCATTTTGTACACAAAAAGTTTCATGGACATATAGTCTATGATAGCATACAGATTTCACTTTTTTCGTGCACAGAAATCAAAAGCAGTGTTTCATTTTATGCACAGAACTGAATCACAGAATCTGGACTTTCCATTTCATGCACAAAATCAATTTTACACCGAATAAATTTGGTTTGTGTACAAAATGCATCTCGTGAATTTAAGAAAATAATTTTGTGGATGAAATGCATTTCGTAAATGACAAAAAGTCATTATGTGCAGGAAATGCATTTTGTCAACTAAAACATTTATTTTTTGTACCAAATTTTTGGGGTGTTATACCAGATGGAGCATTATCCTATGTTGAGAGTTATGAACTTACATGGATGCTCTGCCAGGATAGTCTCATACTGGTCACATGTGCGGATTCCATCCTGGGTATTGGTCACACACTCCCACCACAGGCCTCTGCACTTCTGACTGACCTGAAATACACATATTTTTGTTATATATTGTATTTGTTGAGATCTTCATAATTGTTCAATCATCCTTCAGTTTACAAGCGTGCTAAAAGCACTAGCACATTAAAACAATTATAATTAATGGTGTGATACTTACCTCTAGATCATCATCTGCATTGACCATCCAACAGTCGGTCCATGTAGCCACAATAAGGAAGAGGGTAGACACAAGTGCCAGACAGAATGCCATGAACTGAAGAACCACGATCATTCTAAACTCTGGAGGACTCCAAGAATAAAGCATTTGTTATCAAATGTTTAATTACTGTTTTCAGTTAAATTATTTTAAGTTATTTTTAGTTATTTTAATATGCCAGCCAAGATGTCATATAACAATAAAAAAAAAACATTTAACAGTACCAATAGCAAAAAGCAAATGACATTGCATGATGAACATATGATATATACATAGATTTCCGTATACATTATGTCACTTGTACATGAACATTCAGTCATAAATATGACAGGGGCATGATAAGCCTGGAGGCTGCATAGGGCATAATGCAAGGGACACCCTGGATGAGATGCCAGTCTATTGCAGGACACAAACTATGGGCTACAGTAAGGATAATATGCCAGTTTATTTAGCAATTTATTTTAGGACATTGAGAAGAAACTGGGGGATACCCATAAATATATGGGGAGGACATAAGAACTATACAAACGGAGAGGAGGCCATTCGGCCCATCAAGCTCACTAAACGTATTAACTCTGTGCACACAGGGCTAGAGAGAGCCTCAGCCCATGGAGGTGCCATGCAGTAGTGCTATATACTGAGCCATTGTGACATTAATGAATAAAAATATATGTTTCATCTATTTAAATATTTCAAATAAATTTATAAAAAATATATTAAATATTACTCATGCTCAGTCACTCACTACTCTACAATTCATCCGACTGTAAAATTTTTTAATGATCTATATAGACTAAAGGATTATTTATACCGTAATTTGTATGTTAAGACTATACATTATTTCTACTTGATTCTACTCAAAATTGCAGCATATACCTATGACAATTTAAAGTAATGATCTTCAAGTTTAAGTCAAGTTTAATAAAAATTTAATTTTTCAAATTATGTGAAAAAGGTATAATTTTAGTATTTACAGTGAAAAAATAAACATTGAAAAAAGAAATATCAAAGATTATAATGACTGGTAGCTGATTAAGGATCTTTTAATTTCTTCTCCAAGATTTTTGACACATTTAATTATATCAATTTGCCGTAATTAGAAAAAGAAAAACAGCAGTACAATTCATTAAATTCATGTTTTCTCACAAAGTCTAGGGTATATCAGCTTTAGAATACATGAGTTTAAGGTTATGTAGTCTATTGTTAATCCTGTTGATTCTAGGAAATCACGTAAATTTAAGTATTTACAGGAGTTCCTAGAATCAATGTGTTAATTAGACAAAAGTTCCTGTCAAACCTACTTTATTATATTATATTATATTATATTATTATAAGTATTAAGCATTAAATACAATCATATTTACCTCCACTTTGAGCAGGCAGGACTCATGTTTAAATTCTAAATGAAGGTTTTCTGGTAGATAAACCAGCCGTCTTGATGTATATATGAAGAGGGAGAAACAAAACTGAAGTGAAAAAACAGGACATTCAGGCTGGACCAAACCAGATGGAAGCATTGGAATGGGAAGTTTGTTATGAATAATTCAAGGGACCAATTAACTCCCCAAATAATTAACTTTTGCTTTTTCTGTTGACTATTTTGGGCCCACTAATGTAAGTTGTGTATGCCTTGAATGTCTAATCAACGGCTGCTCTCAAGAACAATAATCACAATAACAGATGCTATTGCATGATAACAGAGGTAAGTCAGCATTACCCTGTGTGCTCCTTTATTGCTTTGACTACTGGAAGAAATTCTATGAAATGATTTAATGACTCATTTCCTGCTGAACATCTTGTTACTGGATAATGACACTCACCCAGCTATGTATAATCAAAAAGGATACAGATGTATTTTCCTTTAATCCATCTTCAGAAAAATATCAGGTACATATTGTCATCATGTTATAAACTATACAAGTGATGTTGTATATGTTTCAATAAAATTACATTTTATTACATTTATTACATTTACATTACCACTTCTTGTCTTCTTTAAACCTAGACAATTGTTTTACCTTACAACTTGATGACTCACTTTCTGTAAGATTTTTTTACATGGAGGCTAATGTAAAATTAGTTTAGTTTTTCTCTGTTATAAAAGCATTCGTTTTCAATTGCTAATCTTAATTGCTTGCATTTTCTGTCATTGTTTTTTTTTTTACAATTCCAGGCATACATCTTGTACAGGGTCACGAAGAGGTTCCTGGAATCTGTCCCAGGCAGCATATCACACAAAGCAGAGGTAATCCCAGGAGCAGATGTTGGTTTATTGAGGGGATTACAAATGCACAAACACAACCATACACTTAGTGTGATTTATAAATGCTAATTCACAGTATGTCTGTCAACTGTGAGTGAAATCCCATGTGACATGGAGAGACAATGAAACTCCACACACACAGGGTACAAGATGGACGTGAAAAATCATGACTAATAGATGACACAAACTGGTATTTGGTTTGTTGAGGTTGGATTGGTTGCATAAGAATTGCAAATCTCAAATCAGATGTATTAAACTTCAATATGATAAATATATATGAACATTAGTTTTCCAGTTCAATCCTAATCAGTCCAAAATCAAGCAGGTAAACTGCTATCTCCAAATTGCCTATGCAGTGGGAGTAAATCGCCCCCCTGTGATGGGCTGGTGCTCTTAGCTTGGTGTGCTGTGCCTCCTGAGGTAGCACACTATCTGTACTGGAAAAGAGATGACATTTTTATAAAATTCATACTACAATTTATTGTGGTCACACGTCTTGGTAATGGAATAATCCACCTATTTTCTGTACCCACTTGTCCTATTCAGGGTCGCAGAGGTCCGGAGCCTATCCCAGAAGCTATGGGCACAGGGCAGGGAGTAACCCAGGATGGGGAGCCAACCCATCACAGGGCACACACACCATTCACATCTACACACAATTTGGTAACTTCACCTTACCATGTTTTTGCACCATGAGAGGAAGAAACAGAGGAAAGCCCATGACAACATGTAGAGAGCATGCAATACCCACACACACAGAGCCAGAATTTGAACTCAAACCATGGTCCCAGAGGTGTGAGGCAATAGTGCCATGCCGACAATGTAAAAATATCAAAGTTAAATCCACGCTGTATCTGGAAAAACTTTTTAAATAACTTTAATTTCAGATTAAAAAAACACACATTTTTACAAAATACAATGGCAATTTATTCAAAACAGAAAATAGAAAAGTAATTTATTTTACATGGTGTATTGCCTGCTGAATACCCCTAATGAAATCGGATATATATGAAAGTGATTATAAACTTCTAAGCTGAATGAATGAGCACTTGCCATTATAGTTATAACATTAATAACTGTTTTATTAACTGACTTCTTCTTTCAGCTTGTTACATGTTAATATGTTTAAAACATCCAACGGAAATTAAACTGAACTTGGGACAATACAAATCAGTTTAGTTTAATGAAAGTCTTGGTTACTCTTTCTGTAAAAAAAAACGAACAGAGTGTACAATAATGTTTTAGTGTTACATGTGTACCTCCAGGAGAAAAACAAGCTCACAACATCAGATGCAACATATCTTAGAAAAGATACATGTTAAAAGCATTAATAATGTATAATGTTTGTATAAAACAGCCATTTTAACCACACACAGGATTGTTGAAATCAAAAGTGAATTATACATTTAGACATGAATCACCAAAAATATCTGAGTACATGTCAAGTTTATGTACAATACAGTATAAATGAAGAATAAATCCTTTTTTTTTTTCAGAGGAATTATATTCAGCGAACATTTCTAAAAAGACAACGATTGATTAAATGTAATGTCTTTAAATTTGCATAATTAAAAAGTTTTAATTATTAAGTTCTAGTATTATTCCTCTTGTGATGTTAAAGTGATGTAGGTTTTTCTTCTGAACAGATTTTCGTATTCTAGCAGGATATTTTTTGGCGTGCTTTGAACAAATGCTCCTAGGGGAATCTCTTACCTAGCTCTTCACTGGTGGAATAACTTTTCTATAAATATCAAATGACATCATGTCCATTTTAAAATATTTCATGTTCCCAGCTTAGTTTCTATTTGCTGATTTCCTGTCATTTTGCAGATATTTTAGATATGCTGAGAAACCAAAGTGCTATTTTACAGGTGTAAACCAAATGTCATTTTTTTCTTAATCAGATTTACTTTTATTTTTTTTATTGGATGTTAATTTCTCATATTTATTGTGACTTACCTTAAATAGATGTATTAAACTTGCTAAACCACTACAATGACAAAAGTAATTTAATCTCAAAAATATGTCAAATGAGAGAAACTGAAATAAATTTAGCCATTCTGTTGTTCTTAATACAGTTGTTGCAATTTTGATACATTCCAGCAGATGATTACGTCTACTTTGTATTATTTTACTATTGTAATATTTTGTTATCATTTATCATTTCAATTGTAAGGCATAGTCATCTAAAAAACTTAGGGTAAATATATAAGAAAAAAAACTCATTTATTTCAAGAATACAGTCCATTTTGGTTGGGCTTTGGTTGGGATATAATACTTTTTTTTGTTTTGTTTTTCGTTTGAGGGAGTGTCTTGTTTGTTGCAAAATCTAAACAGCATGTGACCAACAGAGTTGCCCACTCTCCCCAACTACAAGTACTGCTCTCCTTTGTCTGGTGGAGAACTTTTTACATTTGGTCTGCAATTTAAAAAAAAAAAAAAAAAGAGAAAAAAACACGTTTAAGTAAATGCACAATTGTATTTTCAGAAAATTATAAAAACAAAAAGCAATACTGATTTAATTACTCACAATGTATGAACTGCAATACTAGAAATAAAATCATTATATAATTCTTAAATGCTGTAACAATTTTTGGAGTTAGGTCTATACAAGGTATACAGTAAATCAATATATTCAGTTAACGTGCCTCTTCCAACAAGTTTACATTGACTAAAGAGCAGTTGACTAAATGACAGGGGGTGCAATCTTGAGGACGGGGGGAATTGGGAATTTTAATTTGAACTTTAAAACCAGCTGCTTATGAATTACATATATTTATAATGTATTTTATATAATTTATTACACGTATTTTAAATATAAAGCAGTGTAATATGGGTCCGAATTCTGAAGCTAACTGGGATCAAGGAAATGGAAACAGTGAGTAGAACTTGGATAATCTTCGAATAAAGGCAGGGGTGGTCAGTCAGGGAAACTAGTTTCACTCAACAATTCAGCCCTGAATTAGAAAGAGAAAACAGTCAGAAAACAGAATTAGACAAGAAGGGATACATATCTCGACTCTGATTTGATTTGTATTTTTAGTAGAAGTTTACTAGTAGACGCAAATGGACAATGAGAGAAAAAGAAACAGACTAAAATCGTTAACTGTTAATTGTTAAAAGTTAACTTAATTGCACCTAGTCAGTTGCCATAAAGAACACAGTCTGTATGTGTAATTTTATAACTGATTAAATTCAGCTTCCACTTTTGGTAACCATTTATAATGGTTATGATGCAGCGTTGAAAGTTTGGTTTGCTTATATACAATACATTGACCAGCATTATATAAAACGTAAATGCCAATGAACATGCCATGAACATACCAAAGGAGATAGATTTTTATTTCAAAGCTGAGTTACTCCTGCTCCTCTTGTATTATATAAATTTTAAAAGAACATAAGATAAATTACATTAAAATATATATTTTTTTCCTTTTACAAAATAAGGTATTATTGAGTTATTGTATTTTAAAAATTCAGTTTTTAATGCAATTTACATGCATGAAAACATACTTATCCAAGACCTTTGTTGCTGTCTTGGGAAAGTCCACACATAATATAAAGTTTTTCCTACATGCACATCAGTATATTTTGCCTTCAGAAAAGCTTAAGCTATATCAAATGGTAAAATAGTCTACTTTGAAGTAAACAAATATACCTTATACATTTGATTTATATTTATTTCTATATATGTGTTTGACATTTGTCATTTTGACATTTGACATGGTTGTAAATTTATAGGCATTTTGTTCATGTTTCTCTGGTATTGATGTGGTTTCAGCTACATATTGTTAAAAGTGTTAAATCAATAAAATCATGATTATATCAATTAAAATATCTTTTAAGATGAGGATTCATCAATAGCCATCACATTCAATATCTATTATAGATTCAATACTCCAAATAGTTTTTCTAGTGAGTAACATGTATGTTTCGTTCATGCTGTATCTTACGCACTCAACAGATTATCATGTTTTTTTCCCTTGGTTTCCTCGCATGATTGCCTGATTTTCAGTCAGCCATATTTCACTGCATGTGATTTCTACCCATTCTTTGCTTTGAATTCAGGGCCTAAATGCACTGAAGATTCTGAGACATTATTTATCCTTCAATGAAATCAGCTGTATCACAGTGAGAAGTTTTCATATTATTTTATGACTTGTTAGGTAAAATAATATGGATTAGTGTTTTTTGGGTTAATTGCTTGTTTTTGTCTAATAAAATGCCTGTATTTTTTACTTTATTCTGTAGTTATTATTCTTTATATGAAGAAATTTTATTTGATATCTTTTACTTCCATAATGTGTTTCAATAAATTTTATAAATTTACCACAAAATGTTTCGCATTGAGGTCAAGTTAATATATATAGTGTTCCCTTTAAAACATTACAGGTAATCTTTAAGAATCTATAATCAGCCTTTGCTTTTATTGATTAAAATATATGATTTTTAGTTTTAATTTACTTTTTGTACTTCACTTTAAGTTGAATATTTTCATAAAACTCTTAAAAATTTTGCATCAAACAGAAAAAATACTAGCATTATGTAACTCATTAAACTGCATAATAAAAAAAATATAAAGTTTCATCTGCACTCACGTTTGGAGGGATACTATATATGTGTAATTTGAAATTACCTGAATCTCATCTCCTAAGATTTATTTATTTCCAGTATTTGAACACTGCGTAAATGTTAGTTCATCTATTTGTGCAAAGGTCTTAAGAATGCTGGGTAGGGGGGAGGCAGTTAAAAATAAGTCAGTCATGCTGCAAGCGAGGAGCCCTTGACTGAAGCTACTAGAGAAGTGTTACACATACTCCCTGGCTGTGGAAGGCTGTGATTGTCGGTAATACTGCTGCCCTCTTCTCTCCTCATTAGGACAAGAGCAGCACAGGAAGGACCCCCCTAGCATGGTCAGGCTGGCTGCTGCCCAGCCAACAAAAAGGGCAGAGCCAAACTCATACCTGAAACACAACGCAAGAAGATTTATTTAACAAAACAGAAATAAAACAACACAACAATACAACTCTAAAATTATTTTTCAATAATAAATACATACACAAATCTATTCATGAGTTAGCATGTTGTGAAAATTACTATAATAAATAATTAAATATTTTAATTAATAATAATAATAAATAGGAATATCTTATCATCACATATTTATTGTGGGGCAGAACTTTTTTGCAGTATTTGTTTGTCTATTGTTGTTGTGTGTTTTACATATATGTCTGCACTGGAGGAGCAGCTTTTAATCTCATTATACATGTATAGTATATATAGTTTATAGTGACAATAAAAAAAGGCATTCATTCATTCATTCATATCTTAGAACATTTATTACATGTGGAACAGGCTGCATTATTACACCAGTTATTAAAAAAAATACTGTTAGTATTAGATGCATGTAATGAGGCATTCAAATTACCTGGCATTTACAGGTGTGTTGGGATTAAAAAACTGATGAGACACTTGTGTAGCGTACCAGGACACAGACACCAGGGTGCACAACCCTAGAAAGAAACCAAGCATGTTCATTTTAGGGAGTGATGTTAGGATCAAGCCTATATATTCAGGGATTAGGGGGCAGAGGAGCTGCATCTTCATTTGACTGACTTTCGGAAGTAGGCCTAAATCAAAGCAGCAGGCTTTACATAACACAGTTTAAGGATTGCCTTTTTTATTCAAAATAAGAGGCGCAAATGATCTGCTGAATCACAAAGAACAGTACAAAACCAATCCACTTAAAGTAATCTGAATTAGTTTGGTGTGCAGTTCACCAATAGAAAATCACTTTCAGTAAATCCTTTATATTTAACCAGCAAAAAGGCACAATGTACAAGATTTGCAGGCCAATAAGGGAATGTAATAATGAGTGGAGAGCTCACCGGCAAGCAGGAAGAGAACCCCGCCAGAGACAGCAATGCGGCTCTTGGTCAGCGGGTTGTTGTCTCCGACTCTGGTGCACTTCATTCCCACCACACTGACGATTATGGCAATGAACCCCATCAGAACAGAAACTACCATCAAAGCCCGGCATGTCTGTATATGCACTGCAAAGCAAGAAGATGAGGACAATTGGGGGAAATTGTATAATATAATAGAACTCACAGCTGCACTTATGTTCAGGATCAGTAAGACTGGAAATCTGAATGAATGTACAGAAAACCAAAAAATATTCCATTTTATGGGTGCAATTTTAGGTTTTACATGCAGATGATTAATGTGTGTGTGTGTGTACAGTTTTCAAGAAAATTGCACAACCTCCCATAATCCACTTCCTGATACAAGACTGGTAGTGCCTGGATCAAAAGAACGACATGTAAGTAATAAAGCAATAAGGTGTTCATTGTGCCCACTCTCCTATCCGGACATTGTTCATTGTGAATGTCCCTCTCACTTGTTTAGCATTTCCCTATGACTGTGGCTCATTCATACTTAATACTGATTCTTTATTCACAGCTTCTACTGTAAGTTTCTTTGGGGCTCTTTCTTGTCTAATGTATTGTGTGAAAAATGTTCAAGACTAACACTGGATAATGAAACGTCTTTTAGCAGATGTCACAATAAATGTAAACTATTCAGAATATGGCCATAGAAATGGATCAAGAGACTCATAAGAGTAATATAGGTTTCTGTATTTATATTTAATGATTGGATTATTATATTTCTCTTATAAGGAATTTTTTACTGCCAGTCAAATACATCATTGTTCTTGTGTAGCTGGACTTAGTGGCAAATCAAAAGTGATGCCCTGACAAAACTGCATGTATACTGCAAATTATACACATTATGTAATTACACAATTAAAGACTCTGGTTGAAAACAGCATTTTGGGGTTCAGTTTGTAACTCGCAGTATTGAACACTGACGGTAATATTCCAATATGGTGAATAAGCAGGTAGGGTCCATCACCAAAGCAGTTCCAAATATCATATTTCCTATCTGTCTCTAGACACATAAAATATGTGCTTTGGATCTTCATAATCAGTAGATAAAAGCTTTAGATTTATGTAAATGGTTTGTTTCACATTCTGTCTGATTTTTGTTTTCAATCATCCATGGATCCATCCTTTTTCTGTAACCGCTTGTCCTATTCAGGGTTGTGGGGGGGCCGGAGTCTATCATGGAGGCTATGGGCAAAAGGCAGGGAACAACCCAGGATGGGTTGCATTACACACTCACTCACCAGTCAGTCACACTTGTTATCAGTAATGGTCTCATTACATTTAATTTTCTGTTTTCATATATTTCCCATGTATAGTGCTTTATGCATGTCTTTCAGCACCTTGAGAACTCCATGTAATTTTTCATTGCTGATTACACTACAGAAAAAATAACATTATATAGCATTGTTAAACCCATTTTTATAAATAACCACACACAATATCAATTCAATTCACATTAAAGACATCACAGAAAACGTAGAAACAATGCCGAAAGAAAGTGTGTGCAATCTTGCATGACTTCTAGAAGTTACATTCTATTTGACAGTTTTTTTACGCTGGTTTAGTAGGTTGACATTAGTTTAAAAATTCTGGTATTAAACAAAGCATAGGGTATATTTTGACAGTAAAAATAACATTAAAATTTACATCAGTCTTTAAAATATTTATAAATTACTGTATTTTGAAAATGTAATTAGGAAGGCAATAATCATCAAGCTACATGTCCCTGCTCTTACTTTTATTCATATACATTTAGCTACTAACTCACCATGGGCTAAGTAAAATCGAACACACAAACAATGGTTTCCATAAGATGCGGGGAAACAGATTTCACATTGTTAAAATGACTTTGGCGACTGGCCCAGGACTGGGCTTTTCTTCTCATAACAACTGCTTCTTATTAGAGGAACAATAAGCTGCATTTATTACACTGATAACTAATAGGATTCAATCCTTAAAACATGCCCTGCAATAATATTTTTAATCATAAATTGAAATTGAAATTGAAAAGATCATAACAGATAAAGTGCCACATAAATAATATATCAAAGAATGTCCTTATGCTGTCAGTGTACACAGCTTTAATTTCTTGGTAATGAGATAAAATAAATGTAATTGACTGCTTGTAACTCATGCCTAATACCAAAAAAAAAACAGAATAGCAAAATCAAGAAATGAATAATTGATTTAAAAAATAAGTACCTATACTACGTGTAATGTAATGTATAATGATTTTTTTATTGTTTTAATGCAATAATCTTGTATGTAGATATGGTATACTATTTATATGCCATAACATTTGTAAATTTGGGAGAAAAAGTAACAAAGCCAGACTCGAGTATTGCCAAATTCCACAATAAATTTTTTGATTTAACTTACATGGGACAGAATACTATGTAGGTCTCAATATGTTTAAGGACTTGCACTTATAGATAGATAAGATTTAAGATTTAAGATAGATAAGATAGATAAGATTTTGATTTAACTTACATGGGACAGAATACTATGTAGGTCTCAATATGTTTAAGGACTTGCACTTATAGATAGATAAGATTTTTTTTTTTTTATACTTAGAATAAAAAGGTTAAAGGTTTAACCCTAAGGAGGAATGCCTGCCAATACTACTTTGAGAATGATATGTAACATTGATTCTTTTCAGTATATATCTAGGTGTACAACCCAAGTTACCTTGGCACATTTGACATAATAAAATCTGTATGAAAGTTGAAAAACCCTAGATGACTAGGGCCCCACTTAAACTCACCATCTAATGACAACATTGAGTCGAAGACCTTGCACTGCACCTGACCAGTACTCTGGGAAGCACAGGACATCCAAAGGCCTTCATATAGCCCAACTGCTGTAATAATGGCATCGCCGGCATAAGATGATTGCTTCCATTGTGGCAGGGCTGTAGTTGAGATGATGCCAATCCACCCACCAAGTGCTAAGAAGTACCCCAGGAGCTGGAATCCAGAATTAGCCATTTGTAAACTGATGTGAGCAGAGGGCTTTTGAGTTTGTATTCCTTTTTTGCCGACTTTAGCAGTCCACCCAGATCTCCTCAGAAATACCCCTTAACAGAGATAATAAAGTTCTCCCTTTGATGGTAAAACCGAAAATGTTTCTTCACCTCCAAAGTTGGTCAATTCCTCTTAAACTCACACAGCAAGCGGTAACCACAGCTGGAAGATCATGTGCACTATTTCTCCTTCTGTTGTCTGTTTAGTCAACTGCAAGTTCTTAGTTTTGCTTGTGTCCACAGCCCACTCTGTCATTTGGAGATTGTCTTTCCTTCCCAGTGATTCAAAAGGTTGGAGGGAGGAGGTTGATCCCTCATTGACACAGTTACGCTGGTCTTGGTCAGAGGCTTCTGCGTGGCTTTTAAACAGTCTGTACCTGGAAGCTGCTTTGAGATTCAGAAAAATACGTCTCAGAGACTGTAACAGCCGTCAGGGCTCAGGAGTGAGCTCACTGGAGACTGCATAGTGTTCTTGTCACACTCTGGTGGGTTTGGATGGTGGTCAAGGGGTTGAACTGCAATAAAAAACTTCGGAACAAAAAAGCTTTGACAGACTCAACTGCAGAATGTGAAAGGGGCGTAAGCTGTGCCACTGATTGGCTGGTAGGAAAGCAAAAGCTACGCCCACTGAAAGAATTCCAGACATTCGAATAATTAGGTACTCAAAGTGGTAAGATCACTAGTGAAGTCATTTCCCAAACAAACAGAGCCTATTACATTTTGCTCTAATTACTTTTCAGCAGTATACAAATACATTTAGCCTCATGCATACAAAACCATTTAAATATCTTGATGGCAGAATCAGAATGCTGTCTATCAACAAATACAAAAACTCTGGGAAGTGAACATCAGACCCATGGTGCTGTTTTTAAAAGTTTCAGTGTTCAAAAGTTGAAACTAAGCAATCAAAGGTCTTGAGAAGTAATACATCAACTATGCTGTTAATGACAGCGTTTTACAGTATGTCACAACACAGACTCAGAGCAGTCATTTAAAATATATTTATTGGCTTCCACACCAAACAGAGCACTCTGAGCCCAGCTATCCATCCACAATGTCTGGTTTTCTGCCCACTGGTCCCTGAAACCATGAGACATTATACTGATGGAAACAGGCAGCCAATGAGATCGGGGCTGCTAAGTGAATGGGCAGCTCCAGGACAAGGTGCACACAAGCCAAACAAGTGCAATGCGACAGGAACCAGAGCAGAGGAACAAGGAAACAGGGCTGAAACACAAAAATAGGATAACCACAACATCTAAAAAGAAGGCGTCAGTTGCCTGGCACACCAGCTGCAGAACTCTGGTTAATCAGGACCACGAACACAAAAACAAAATGACGGCACACAGAACCGCAAAGCTGCAGACAATGCCAGCAACACTGTCCAAAACCCTGAAATAAAACAAGCAAATGAAACCCAGCCCCACCAATTATGAAGTTAGACTCTGAACCAAAACAAGCTCTGAGACATACACTAAATGAACAAATGCAACAACTAAGAAGCGAGCAATTCACAATGCTCCACTTCAATAGGTTTCAGAGGCAGCTACCATATAACACATAAATCTAGCTCAGTTACCTTATTGCAAATGCAGCAGAGGTGTGACAATTTACTATATCCATTTGTCATTTTGTTTATGACAAGAAGACTACTGACCACACCAACTTTTCAATAAAAATCCCTAGACCTCAGACAACTTGAATGTCCACCTTTTTACTGTAAAATACTTGATGAGATTCATTATTCAGCTTA
>JAODKN010000127.1:12485802-12501765 GCA_026774425.1 Petrocephalus zakoni | reverse complement strand
AAATCCCTAGACCTCAGACAACTTGAATGTCCACCTTTTTACTGTAAAATACTTGATGAGATTCATTATTCAGCTTAATTATTTCAAAAAATATTTTCCATCTGCAAAATAGCCATCACCCCCCTTTCCCAGTTTTTATTTGAATAGAGTTCACAGGACTGTGTACACTGAATGAGCTCTTAGTCACAAAGCCCCTTTGCTCCTAGATGGATTAAAATACCATAGAGCTATGCTATGTGCAAGTGTGGTGAGGAATAAAACTGAGGGTAGGCTTCAGGATGGCTGCACCAACTCCACCTAAGCGAATTATCAGGTTATTTCTATCGGGTAATTATAATGCAATTCCCTAATAGCTTTAGCATATACTTTTAATTTTTTAATAACTGAATTGAATTTTGTTTTATACATTTTCTTTACTTTTTTAAATTATTTGACTGGAATCTTAACAATGTGATAATTAAAACAACTTGCTGAAAGTAGCAATGTAATTAACAAGACTTTCAATATTAAGCTGAGCTTAAAAGTCAGCTGACATGATCAAAGACAAGTTTTCAGCTAACAAGACAAGACTGAAATGCATGGACAAGACCTCCCAGAGACTCCCTATGTGATCAGACATGGGAAAGGCTTTTGTTTCCAGTACTTGTACTACCTTATTAGCGTCCAGTAATTAGCCACCATTCTCCATTTGGGGGTGTAGGCCCAAGGCATCCCAAACCATTCTCCATCAGTAAGATTTAAATACAGTGTGCACATTAAGTCGTTTCCAAGACATCAGAGTACCCTTGACAGCTACATCTGCTGAATGAGCATAAGGGAGGCACTCATTTGTTGTCTGGGCTGGAAAGCTCCATTGTGGACATAATGTAGGGTCCCACCAACGGAATGTTGATCTGGAATAGGAAAAGTAGGCCATGTTTTCTAGAGCATTCTCCACCTGGTTCCAGTGAGGTGCTGCCGTCTGTTGAGAATAGGTCAACATCATCAACATCAACATTACTCCAAAAAGTCACTCCTGGAAAAGCACAGGACAGGGCAAGTAGCCGAGATGGGTACAGTGACTGAAAATTGGCTGATTAGAAGACAGATGTTAAAAAAAAAAACTATTATACAATAACTTATGAAAAGCAGGGAATTATTTGTTATGCACAGGCCCCAACTCACCCTGTAAACATTTCCCATTTCATGTTCATGGTATTTTTAGTTCCTTTTGCCAGACACAGAAACTCTTTCATTCCATTAGCCATCATCATACCTCATAAACAACTCATAAATCATCTGTTGCACCACTCACTCCATTCTGAGTATTGTATTATTTGACCTGTATGTTTTAATAGACCTGTACTGGTGTATTGTATATTTGGACTGAATAATTTGTACTGGATACTGTGTATCATATTCACAGCTTTATATTGTACATTGTATATTGTTAATTATACTGTTATTGTAAATTGTACAAATTGCACTCGGTTTCTCTTTGTAAAGTCGTTGTCTATTGTATATTGTATTGATCTATTTGTGTATTTATTGTTATTGTTAGGGTACTAGAGAGTCACCAACAACTGGAAACAAATTCCTTGTATGTTACAGCATACTTGGCAAATAAACCTGATTCTGATTTTCAATTTGTAACATCAGCATTGTTAATTGTCTCTGTTAATACATGTAGATTAAGCCCAAGAAATCTTTTTTCATTAGTAATGTATTTTCTGCATTTGTTTGCTCCAACACAAGCTAAAGATTGCTGTGCCACTGTTCATCCTACTCTCAGAAGCTAGGTGGCCTACTAGTTAGTTAGCAAGCTTGTGATATTACTGGTTAGCAGGCTAGCAGTAGTAGGCAGATAAGACATTTGAGTCATGTACCACAGATACATACAGACTAGTGTCTACATATGGACGAGAGGTGGATCTTCTGTCAATAAAATAAAACAGAACTGCAAAATACGCAATTTTTATGCTATGTATACCTCTGTCTGGTAATTTTTTAAGAAAAATAAATCAGGTAACATCAGCTTCCCCGTTAAACACTAAGACTTGCGGCCCTATCGTATACCTGGTGCAAAGTTCCTGGCATTCTCTTTGCTATCACTATGTGGTGCTGCTTCAATTTTGGGGTGATCTGTCTCAAAATTTGACTTCTAGTTCATCACACCAACAATATGGCTGCAAAATTTGAAAAAATATCCATGAAATGGTTTTTGGGTTATCACGCTAAAAAACAGCGGCAGCAGCAGCTCCAGTGGACCGGTCCCAAAAACTGCACCATTAGGTTCTGTAGCTGGTGTTGTCCCCATTGAGAAAAAAAGCATAAAATTCAGTAATTACCTATGGATCTCTTGCATCAACTGGGAAAAATGTTGGCTTAACTCCTCCACACTGAACTGCTTGAACTATGTGATGTCTGCGGGCTTTCTTCCATGTACAGCTCACTTGATGTCCCCCCACATCATTTCAATTGGATATATGCAAGTGAGGGAGGACCACTAAGGGCAGGCAAGTGCCCCCAGGACAATGTCAGTGTTTTCTCATTGTTGTTGTTTGAGCATTGACCCTGTTGTTGTCCTACTACATAGTAGTAAGTACGGTGGCCCTGAAGTGCAAATGCCCCCCAAATGCAAAGTGCACCCCCGAAATGAAAAACACGCTCTGAAATGAAAATGCCCCCCAAATGCAAAATGCATCCCCGAAATGAAAAACGCGCTTCCAAATGAAAATGGCCACCAAATGCAATGTGCACCCCCGAAATGAAAAACGCACTCCCAAATGAAAATGCCCCCCAAATGCAAAATGCATCCCTGAAATGACAAACACGCTCCCAAATGAAACTGGCCACCAAATGCCATTTGGGAGGCATTTTCATTTGGGTGCGCGTTTGCAATTCAGGGCCACCGTAAGTAAGCCAGGGCTTAACTAGTGATATGGATTTCATAGTATCTTCCAGTGCAGGGTTTTCCTCCTTTTTGAAAACACATGTAAAGAATAGATTGGAATGAAAGAAAGAGAATACAATCAAAAATCACACAAAGCTTCCAACATAAAAAAACACAAATCATAACAATTGACTGCATGTTTAAATGTCATTCACTGAAATTTGTTAAAGCTTCTCTAATCTCACTGCTCTGAAGAAATACCCATAATTAGAATCAAATCTACAATTAGAAGCTAAATAATGTCATCCTAAACATAAAAGAAAAATTATATTTAATGATACCCTTCAGGCCTGTCACTAATTTATAGTCCTTAAACAGATGTGAGCAATTAAATCAAATCTAAATAAAAAATATATGACAAATGTGTAAAAACATTTGAAATTACGAATTCCTTCATTTAAAAGAGTCCTTATGTGTAAAATGAGTCCTTTTATATGTAAAATAAAATTCTGGGGGAAAAAAAGACATCTGTGAATATGCAAGCCAGGGAAATTTAAGCTATTAGTTGAAGTCTTCCCAAGTGAGCATGATGAAACTTCTTATGTTCTTACGCTGCAAAGTTAAACACCATTGCAATTAAAATTTTAATTATGATATATGTTTTATAAAATATATAGTAGGCATGGTTGCCTATAAGAACAGCAAGCATTACTCAAAAGAAGACACTGGAATTTGATAAACTGGTGATTGTTTTTGTGTGTGTAGGGGGAAGCACATTAAGAACGTTTAAGAACTTCTTTACACAGCGTGTAGTTAGAGTACAGAATAGCCTTCCTGTTAGTGTAGTGCAAGCTAAAGCCCAAAGCAGAGCTAGATAAGATTTTAACTTGACGGACCAAATGGCCTCCTCTCGCCTGTAAATTTATGTTTAACTAAAAATCGACAACAAATCAACTGTCAAAATAATGTTTGAGCGGCCAGCTTTTTGCTGAAAGCATTCTAAAAAGTTTTTTAGCATATACAGTATGTCACCGGCGTGCATAGAGGAGCATAGGAAATGCAGAAATGTAGAGGTAGATAATAAAGATGATTAGTCAAGTTTAACCTTATTTTCAACAGATAGGTGCACATATTCAAAGACTAGATGGGTCAAATAGTGTAGGATACTGGTGGGTCAGTTATTGTTACTGGGAAAACTTCATGGCCAAGCTTTGCGGTTATGGAGAGCAAGGTTGGGGGAGGTGAGAAGAGAACATGCCCACGGGGATCAGTAAAGTATCAATTATTCCTGCTATAGTTGTGGTGAATTTATTCCCTAGAGAAAAAGAAATCCCCTCTTAAAGATATGTGTTGATCTTCATCCCATATGCATAATTTCTTGCTTCCTGGATAGAGTGTATAACTCTGTGGATTGGTGAGCATTAACCCTGGCATTAATTTACATATCCTCCCAAGTCACAACATGTGAAACCAAAACAAAATTATTTGTTTTTACTTGGAAAAATGGCACTGGATCCAGAACGCAGAATTTCTGGTAATTCTTGAAAGACTGTCACATTGTATTTGCTGAAAAATGTCAAAAGCCTAAATAAATGGTTCAGTGTTGGTGTCTTTAAGCACTGAAAAAAATATTCAAGGGGAGAAAAGCAGTCATTGTATACTATTAAGTCTGTATATAAACTTCATATTAATTACATTGAACAGCATTCACTTATCTATAGATCAGTTTCCAGTGATGTACGGGTCAAACAAGGTAAAATGTTACAATTTACTTAATAAAGGTGTTGGATTTTATCTGCTTTATTTCAGGTTTGATCTGATATAAGATCATGATTTTAGAACCCTTTTTGTCCATACATTCACCTTCTAGTAAGAGCATTGTACCCCATTGAGAGTATAATTAGTTTAAAGTTACAGTCATATTAACCTTGCTTTTATTGTATTGTATTTAGACAGGGTTATGAGAGGGCCTGTAGCCTGTCCCATGCAGTACAGGGCACAAGGCTGGTATACAGCTTGGATGTGATGCCAGTTCAATAAAGGACAATAAAGGCTGGGGTACAACCAGTACTGGAGTGGAGGGGGGATGTAGAGGGATGTCATCCCCCCTGAAATAAAAACAATCAAAATAATCCCCCTTCTAAAACTGACATCCCCCTCTTCCATCCCTTAAACAATAAAATTCACCAATCCGCTGATTTGTTTTTACAACTCGACTACTGGGTACAACCTGAATGCCAGTAGAGTAAAATCATTTTAATTAAAAAGACAATAATAAATAGTAATTAAACTGCACTTTCCTGGTTCCCTCTATTTTTTCTTATACATAACACTTAACCATTTCTGATCTCCAAACAAAATTTAGGGAAATACAATGGACAACCAGAATAAACACCATGCAGTTTTTTTTAATTGACCATTTGATTCACTAAAGGAAAGAAAAAAAAATCACCAACACCATATCATGTAAGACAAGTAATTGGCTCTTAAATGACTCAATCATTACAGATTTTCTGTAATGTTAGCATGCCCAGGGGGGTTGGGCAGCCAGTTGACCTTGGACCCCCAGAGGTTTTTTTTCTCCCTGCTTGGGAGTTTTAGGTTCCTCTCCTCCGTTGTCTATTGGCTTTTTCTCTCTGTTCTGTCTTCTTTAATTCCATGTATTTTATCAATGTATATCAATGTATTTTACGCCCATGTAAAGCGCCCTGGGACAACCCTGTTGTGAAGGGCACTATATAAAAAGAAACTGAATTGAATTGAATTGAATGAACCAAATCTAATTAAAAATTAATTTTGAAAACGCAATTCACAGCACATTTCCATATCTCTTCCAGGTATCCATAAACTTCACAATTAGGGATGGCACCCTAAGAATGTAGCCTGTGCATTCTTCAGTCCAAATGCCATAATGGTGTACTGCATAAATGTATCAGGTGTTGCAAAAGCAATCATATCTGAAACAAGAGGAGTAAGTACAACCTGCCAATGGCCATTCAACAAGTCCATAAGTGACTGAACCAATGCAGTCCTCCATTTGCAGAATAGGAAAATAATTGGATATTGTAGTGGAATTTAGTTTTCTATAATCAGTACAGAATCAGAAGATAACATCTGGTTTTGGCACCAACAAACACAGGGAACACCAAATGCTACAAATGGGTATAGCAAGACTATTGTGTTCAAGATATTTCATTTTTCTCAGCAAAACACATTTCTGAGGATTTATACAATACAGGTGCTGTTTAATTGGAAGCTTTAGTGGACCATGGACAGTATTGCCAAAAACAAGTTCAGTGGAGTGAAAACCAGTGGACTCCTGCACAGTGTTAGAAATGGCAAAAAGCAACATATGGATGCCCTCGTCCCAATCCTTACCAGATTCCAAACAGTGTGTCCACAACATACTTTTAGGGCCAGATTGACTAATCAGTAGACTAATCAGACAAGGATAAGTCCCTGACTGTAAAAGTCACATGAAAATGAGTTAGACAAGTTAATCACATCTTTTAAAACGTGGATAAGCATGTACCTTTAAACAAATGCAGGAAAAACTTTTTTTTCCACAGACTAACAATGTTATATGTCAAACATGGAAAACACTGCATCAGGAACAAGGAACAGTGGATGCAAATCAAAGCTCAACAACAGATGAAGTCACTTACAGTGGTCATTTTTTTTTTTTTTTTTTTACACATGACAGTCATGTAGACAAATATAGACTCAAAAGATTATGGTAAAGTAACAAAAATGAACCAATGAGATGCACCAACACAATTATAATAAGGTATTTTATGTACAGTACTGAATTGTTATAGTATGTCAGAATTATGCACCATTATATACTTTTGATCAAAAGCGCAAAGTCATTTCACTGCCTTAAAATAGCAACACGCGTGCATTGCATCCAGCCACACCTCATTTAAAAAAAAGGAAGAAAAAAACAAAAATAAAATCAAAATAAAAAAATAAATAAATGAAATTCCTACGACGGGGAAACGCATGCAAAGTCAATTGACACAAAGTCATTTGATTTGAAAATATGTACGCTTGTCATGAATGAGAAAAGTACGAATGGTACAGTATGAAACTAGCAAAACCACTTTTGTGTTGCGCTTTCTGCTAGCACAAAATAGCACCATGTATCTTCCATGTTCAAAGGAATTATACCAAAAGTCAAGTTTTGTTAGCCTGCTGTTTTATTTCTACAATTACCTTTTCAAGTAGAAGTTCACAATTAATTTAGTGAGTCTGCAGCCTGCTGTGTCTTGCCTAATCCTGCCAAGAAAATAACATGCTGGGTCTCCATGGAAACAAGTAATGGTTACTTTCATTGAATGAGCATAATGCAGCTTAAACCACTGCACATTTAAAGCTATAGGTTTTTTATAAAAGTTGTTTTTCCTTGATGGAATTAGTCAACACTTTTTATATATTAAAACTTTATATACCATTAAGAGAAAATAATCAGAAACATTAACACATATCCTGTATGCTTTGGTTCACAAAGCTATGAAAAGGCCATCAGGATGGTACTTGTATACAAAAGGAAATCATATGAATTCAATGAAAGAGGTCTAATTCCGATCATTACCTGTGTATGAAACAGGGAAAAATAAACATACATAACTGGAGTTTGGATATTGTCCCAATGTTAACTGAGGGGTTTCCTTTAGGCACTCTACACAGTAGTCCAATGGTAAAGCCTTGTTTTAGGTGAATTGATATCTGTATATTTCCCTCTATAACAGCCCTGGAGTCTATCCCAGGTGACTCTGCATTGCATAAGCAGTTATAGAAAATGGATAGGTCAAATATTAAGTCATTTGGAATGTATTCTACTCTCTTTAAATTGGTCTTTTTTTTTCTTCTTCAAAATCTAGCTATGCCTGATACAGGCCCTTTAAAAGGAAGTTATGGCATACTATTTTATCTCTGGCTATAATACTATCAGTGGGAATTAATATGGTAGTGTTAAATAATTCAAATATCCTCCTAAATAACTGCAATGTTTTATTATACTTTCACTGGTTTTCTGCAAGGACAACCACATGAATATGTACTGGAGAAAATCCAAAATGTAAGACAATTCCAGACTAAATTAATCTTACTAAGGCCTTTGCTTATGTCTAATTTATATAACATAAACAAATAAATTCATTTAGGAAGCATTAGTAGCAGAATATATTCTGAATATATAAAATAAATTCAAAATACAAATCATTTATCAATGATTATTTATAAAATCATCATAAATATTTGTCTACATGATCTATAATTAGATGGTGACAGCAGAGCTTTAAATTGTGTATGCACATACATTTCTACTACACTGAATATAAAATAGAACTGATCATGTTTTTGAACACTTTTTTTGAATATGTCAGCAATTTAAGTTGATTTTGTTGTTTTTTTTAAACATGAAGAAAAACAATGGTCTGATTATTGCAGCCACCAAAACTTCTTAAAGCGACAGCATGGGAGCAGTACTAGCTGCCATATTGGCTGGTATATCTGCTCCTCTGCATTTTATGCTGATCTCTAAAGAGTTCACAGCACACGGCCCCATTTGGCTGTCACATTCTGCTCATTGCTACCTCCTCCTACTCTATGACTGTAGGAGGAAACAAAGAGCGCTTCTTTGTGCGACTAATACAAGGATAGAGCCTATTCCATAATTCTGCAACTGACCCTGCTTTGGTCCAGACTGCAACATTCAATTATAATTAATCTACTGTTTAAGGGAAAAACAAGAAAATTGGCATTTCAGTTATATTGTGTGTGACTGAGTTTTACATTTTCTTGTACAGATATATTGGTTGTATGCTTTCTTAAAATACCATTCTGTTAAGCAAATGTCAAAACACTAGGGTTTGTAAAACTGAAATAGGGACACCTTGGTTTAACCACACATGCCATACTTTGTAGACACTGTACAAATATGCTTGTGCTTCCTGGAATAAGTTCCAGGATCACCATGTACTTGATGAGCAATATGGAAGATGGATGAATTTACATTCAAAGATTCATTGACATGGAGTGAATAACCAACGTTTTGGATAAACCAGAACCCCTGCCTAATTATTTAAATAGCTAATTTGGAAACAGTTTGTTGCCTTGCCATTTCCCACCAAGATAAAGCAATGGGAATCTAGAAATGTACCATACACCTCATCTAGTGATAGTGAGGACAGCTGAGAAGATTGGAGTCTCTTTCTCCTCCATCACAGATATTCACACCACATGCTGCATCCAGAAAGCCACCAACATTGTGGATGACCCCACACACGCCTCACATTATATTCTCATGCTTCTACCATCTGGAAAAAGGTACTAGAACATTCAGGCCTTCTCAACCAAACTCAGCTTGAAAAACAGCTTCTTCCCCCATGCCTTCAGACTATTGAACTCTCATGGACTGACTCGATATGATATGGGAAATGTCTTATGTATTATCTATTAATTATGTTACTGCTACCTCACTGCACAGCCAAACTGCACCTTGTCAGTACATTTGTTGTACTGTGTCCGTTGTCCTGTCACTGAAATGCTGTTTTGTTTCAGACTGTGCACTGCACTAACTGGTTAAAAATGATAAAGACCTACTTACTTAAAAAGCTTCCAACACTACCACTTTCTGAAGAAAAAAATATAACTTTATTGTTTGATGTATGTTTATAAAACACATGATGCAACACATAAAAATTCATGTTTCATATGGCTACAATTGTGTTTTGACAATTCTTTGATGTACATACAGGGAGCAGGTCAAAAAATTAGAATGTCTTTTCTTTATGGTGCCTAGGAACTTCTAATTACATTTTTATATTATTGCTCAGTTTCTGAATTTCTTTCTGTAAAATTGCCAAATTAGGTGATCAGTCTGCACTGCCACCTTGTGTTGATAAGTGGCAAAACATTCATGGAAATCTGACTATTCTTTTCTTATACTGATTGTCAATACTGTCTGTTCCATGTATTCATTTGTCCACTACATTTACATACCCAAAATATTTCTAAAGGTTTCTAATGTCAAAAACATTTCTAATAACAAAAACATTTGTAATGGTTCAAATTTTCATGTATTAAATAGGTGGCACAAAAAAAAGAACAAAATTGGTCTTGTTCTATTACAAAAACCCTCATAGCTCATCCTTGTTCTCTTCAGAGTGAGACTTATGGGCCTGAGAGTCCTCGTTGTTTAATTCTGACTGGTTTGTGTCTATTACTGATGGTTGTGTCCCAGAATCTTCCAATTGTTGGCTTTCGTTGCCGTAAATTTTTGATTTATCAATAGTCTGTTCATCCACCCTGTCAGCAGCTGGTTTGTCTGTATCCGTAATGACCACTGTGTCCATCTGCTTGATAGCTTCCTTTTCTTTTTCTGTCTGTATGACAGAATGCCTCGTTTTACTTACCTTTTTCAGTTCTGCCTGTTGTCCCTGTACATTTACTGGTTTTTCTGCATCTTTCACCATTCCTTGTTCATTTACCTGATTACCAGGCAGTTGATCAACAAATTCATCAGCCTGAATTTGGGATTTTACTGGTCCCATAGTTTCAGCTTCTGAGGCCATTGGTACGTTGCTGTTTTTCTTTACTTCAAGGAAATCAGCATCCACTGGACTAGATAACATTTTCAACAGGTCCTCAGCCTGGATTCGCTCCTGGAAAAATACCACAAAAGAAAATGAGTGAAAAAATTGTGTTCACTAAAATCTCACACTAAAATACACATATCCAATAGGAAAAATAGGGTTAGAGGAATGCAACTTCAGAACCTAGTAGCTTATACCAAAACAAAATGCATTATATAAAACAGTGATAAAAGTGACCAACAATGTAATAATGGTATACAGTATGCATTTTAAATAAGAAATAATACATTAATAAATTATACCATAATCTCCTATGGGTCTCACAAGAATTGCACAGTAACAGCTTTAACTTAACATCCTGAACTTGCTACCATTGATTGATGAGAGTCAGGAGTAGTGAGCCATAGCCACCTTGGGCCGATTTGAAAACCAGTTTAAGAGATTCACTGAAGTATTAATATCATTAAATTAGTTAATTTTAATGATTCGGCCCGCCCAATCCATGGAGTAACTGTGGTGCCCGCAGATACAACTGCGATCTGTGCATTACTATTACCTGGTACTAGCCACATGTACCTAATAAAGTGGGTCCTGCTCAGTATAGGCAAATTACGTGGCGGCCAAGTATGGTCAAAGTACTTTAGTTATGGGTATAACCTATTTCTTGCTCAATATTTCAGTACAATGCTATGCATCATCACTGAAAGAAGGTAGGCACCTTTTCATTGTGACGTGGGTCTAAGGTAAACCACAAAGCAACAGCACATCGCTGGCCCTTGGTGACAGCCATCACGCCGTGGGGATTCTCCTTCCCTGCCCCAAAGCCAACGACCCTGCCACAACGAGGTCTCACTTTGGCCTGAATGACAAAAAAAAGATGCATTTTTACTGGACAGTTTTACCCAACAAGAAATACAGCTGAATGTTTGGCAAACTCAAAATTGCAGTCTTGCAGTTCAATTTGGTAAATACTATTCCTGTACGTAATATCTGACTCCCAGTGACTAGAGTTCAAATATTTCCAATAAGTGGAAACAAGAAATCTGCAAGCAGCTGTGCAATATAACAAAGGAAAGTTAACACAATTTAGCTCCAAACCTTATTGCTGATTAATCCTTTCAGTAATTCTTAACGTAACAATAAGGTTGAGATGTTTTTTGTGAAAGCTGCAAAGGTATTATATACAAGTTAAAATTTCTGAAAAAATATGGAATCCTTCAACTTGCAAAAGTACAAAGAAATGACAATGTTTTGACTGACCAATCTGACTGTCTGTTTTACAAATCTTGATTTTTTTGCCTGTAACACTCAAACAAAGTTGGGGGTAAAATAAGAGTGAAAAGTTCACAGAATATTCAGTTAATGTCATTTTGGAACATTATATACACAATGTGTATAGGTGCTATAAAGCCTAGCCAAGTTTAAAATAAATAAATCACCAGGCCCTGATGGCACTTTACCCATAGTTTTAAAAGAGATGAGATATATCATCATTTGTCGACCTCTAACTTTGCTTTTCCAAAAATCCTTATCAGCTGGTATGGTACCTTCTGATTGGAAGCATGCCAACATAACAGCCATATTCAAAAAAGGGGATAAAAGTAATCCATCAAACTATAGGCCTATTAGTCTAACTTGCATAGCTGGTAAAGTTATGGAGGCTATAATCAAAGAGAAAATGGTAGATTACCTGGACACAAATAACATTTTGAGGGATAACCAGCATGGATTTAGGAGAGGTAGATCCTGTTTAACAAATCTGCTGTAGTTTTTTTGAGGAAGCTACTCAGGAAGTTGATAAGAAGGCCTATGATGTCATCTACTTAGATTTTCAAAAGGCTTTTGATGTTGTTCGCCACAAGAAGCTCCTACTTGAGCTCAAAGTGACAGGAATGTTAGGAACTGTAGCAACCTGGATTGATTGATAACTGGTTAACAGATAGGAAACAGCAAGTAGTTATTAGGGGCACAATGTCTCGCGGGCCTGTGTTCATAGTGGGGTACCACAGGGTTAAATTTTTGGGCCACTATTATTCCTAGTTTATATAAACAATATTGACACCAATATATACAGTAAGTTTAAGATTTTAAAATCTCTGACCTATTAGTTGAGTTCTCCCCAAACGAGCTTGATGGGCCGATTGGCCTCCTCTCGTTTGTATAGTTCTTATGTTAATTGGTAATGGGCAAGGGTATCATGGTTTGGTATAAAAGGAGCATCCATCAGAAACTGGAGCATCCAGTTTTTTCCACATAAGGATGGGTCGTGGCTCATCACTTCGTACCCAACTTTGTATCAAAGTTCAAAAGGAACATTTCTCAACACATGACAGAATTTAGGTCGTTTACCATCTACATACAGTACATAATATTGTGAGAAGATACAGGGCATCCAAAGAAATCTCATTGCGTAAAGGGCAAGTCCGGAGATCACTGTTGACTGCGTTACCTTCGAGCCCTGACGGCACTGCACGAGAATCTGTCATGCTACAGATGCTAATTAATATAGCAACATGGGCTCGGGAGTACTTCCGAAAACCATAGTGTCACACACATTCCGCCGCTGCATCTAGAAATGCAACCAGCCACTTTTACACATGGTGGTAGCCATACATATTCTACAATTCTATGCAGAAACACTGAGTTCTCCTGGCCCAAGCTCCTTTCAGATGGACCGAAACACTGTGGAAATATTTTGTGGTTAGATGAACCCCCAGGCCATTATACCCATAGGAACTTTATGACATCCCATTCTAAATTTACAGGCATCAATATGGAGTTAGCCCCCCCTTTGCAGCTATAACAGCTGCCACTCTTCTTGGAAGGCTTTCCACAAGATTCTCAAGTGTGTCTATGGGAATTTTTTGCCCTTTCATGCAGAAAAGTATTTGTGAGGTCAAGCAAAGATGTTGAACATGAAAGCCTGCCTCACAATCTCCATTCTAGTTCATCCCAAAGGTGTTTGATGGGAATGAGGTCATGGCTTTGTGTTGGCCAGTCAAGTTCTTCCATACCAAACTCAGTCATGCTGGAACAAAAAAGGCCTTTCCCTTACCAAGACATTTTGAACAATTTTATGTTTCCAACTCTGTGGTAACAGTTTGGGGAGGGCCCTTTTCTGTTCCAACATGACTGTGCTACACTGCACGAGGCAAGGTCCATAAAAATATGGTTGGGTGAGTTTGGTGTTGAACTTGACAGGCCTGCATCCTGAAGTGGAGAATCAGAAAACAGGGAATTGAAGTCTTGTATCAAGCAAGAATCGGCAAAAACTCCACTTGCAAAACTGGAACAATTAGAATCCCAGTTCCCAAAAAAATTATGAAGCGTAATTAAAAGGGGCAAACATACCTCTGTCCCAACTTTTGAGTGTGTTGCAGGCAACAAAATTTACATTTGTTTATATATTCAAAATACAACATTTTTGTCAGTCAAAGATTCAAGATTTAACAGATTTCAGATTCCTGTTTTTATTGAAATATCCCAAGTCCTTCCAGAAATGGGGTTTGTACATATGTAATGAAGATAATTTGTGAGATTTTTTTTCCACCAAGTCTAAGTTAATTAAAAGTATCTGCTGATATGATTAATAGTTCCTCATACCAATATCCATCACAGTAGTTTAGGATCCATATCTTAACCAAAGTAGGTGGATATTAATATGGAATTCTTGTCCTTTGAAATAATTTAGCCACATCTAACTCGCAGAAACTTGTGGGAAAACTACATATTTTGGGTCACAAATGTACACCTACCGTGACGGTTTTAGCATCAAGTTCTGTGAAGATGAAATCACCCCCTTCAAAGTCATCATTCAGGTAAAGAATGGCACTGAAATTGGAAAAGGGAAAGAACAGAACAGTGTATCTAAAAGAAGATTATTGTCTTTACCCAGTCATTTTGCCTGCTGTGTGGTTCATCGTTACCTGTAATCCCTGTGTGTGTAGGCAGGTGGTTCTTTGACACATTCATTGAGCTCTGATATCAGTTGGCAGTTGTCCACATGAATAGGGTGACTCAAGTCCTCACGGCCTTCTTGCTTGTCTATAATGAAATAGACTTTGAATTATTCACAGAACTGGGTAGCTATAATGTGTCACCCAATAAACTCCATAATAATTAAGAGTTTATAATAAACCAACAGCACCAGGGAATAGCAACCAAATAGATTATATGCCACAGGTATAACTAGGAGCCCCTGTTTAAATAATTTAAATCACCATTATATTCAAGTCAAACCGAAAACCTTGCAATGAAGTTCATCCACAAAGTACACTATTAGATGTTTTCATCTTTTTTGTTTGTTGGTGGCCTACTGAAAGTTGTGGAACTTTTCGTGTGTTCCATTATCCCCGGGAGGTCGGAATCCGAGCTGGATTCCGAGTCTCGAGGCCGGAAGTGACGACATGTGCGCTCCCGTCTCTCTAAAATCCAAGACAAAAGCTCGGGCAGCGCAAAGTGCCCCGAGTTTCAGATTCAAGATGGCTGCCCAGTGCAAAGACTGTAGGCGGTGCTGTGATATTTTTTTATTTTTAAGCACTTTAGTGCTGTTTGAGTAAACTTCGTAAGCTGTGTACACCGTACAGCGTTATTGTAGTCGATAGATGTGTTGCTACGGTGAACGGCATACGCTTGGAGCCTTTCGTACTCCGAAAGAGCTAGCGTAAGAGCCACTTTCTTGGAGGCTTCCATCTTGGATCCGAGTTCGGCAAGTGGAATGCATCAGACACGGTTTTCCCCGACTTTTTAGCGGATGTGACATTATTCCGAGTTCCGCGCTCCGACCTCCGAGGATAATGGAATGCACGATTTGTTGACCAACAAAAGATGTGATGACCCAAGGACAACACGGCTAGTAATAGAACCAAAATACCCAAACACAGAAGGCACATACACGTAAGCACACAACTTCTGACCCGTTTGTTAGCAAGTCCACGGGGAATGAACCTTGGACAGAGTTTTTTTTTTTCCTTTTTTAAGTGACTGGGACAACCATGTTGGGAAAGGCACGATATAAAAGAAATTTAATTGAAGTGAAATGAAGCATAAAAAAGTATTACTGGATCCTGCATCTTAAAATACACTTTAGGGCAGGGGTGCGGAATCTGTTCCATGGAGGGCCGGTGTAGGTGCAGGTTTTTGGGATGACCTCTCAATTAGCCAATAATAAAACATTGGTTCTCAATTCCTGCCCTGGGGCCCACTGTTATTGGCTGATTGAGAGGTCATCCCAAAAACCTGCACGCACACTGGCCCTCCATGGATCAGGTTTCCCACCTTTGCTTTAGGGCAACTGTGCTTAAGGCATGTTCATAAGAATTACTGCAATGTTGTTTTGTTATTTGATGTTCCTTCATTTATATGATAATGCAAACTCCCCTATATACAAACTACTATTGGATTGTATCTATTATTTTCCCTCTGCATGTAATATTCCAAACAGACATCCTATACAGTAGGGTCTAGTGCTGGGAGGTATACCGGTTCATGCTG
>JAODKN010000127.1:12455979-12472199 GCA_026774425.1 Petrocephalus zakoni | reverse complement strand
CTGCGTGGTTCTGTCTCCCCACCGTCCCCGGCCAACCCCCAGGGAGACCCCAACGTGAACCCCGCCCCACCCCCGTTTTGCCCCCATGGGGCGCCCCCCCGCCCCCGTGCGAAGGGAATCCCCAATAAAGGAATAAGATGAACCAAAATCAGTATTTGGTTGGAATTTCGAAACAACAGAAAAAACTTCCACTTTTAATGTAAAGCCAAGTGCAAGAGTATGCCTCTGGATTTCTTCGAGATTTCCTTTCACAAGTACTTAGCCCACAAGCAGTAACGCACTGCGCCTAACGACGTGGCACACACATTACAAGGGGGTAATAGGAGCCACTAGTACTATTTCGTGGATTAAAAAGCAAATCCTTGGGGAAAAAGGTAAATAAGAAAATTCTAGTGTTTGGAAGTAAAAGAAGTACTGCAGCTGTAATCTACGATACGAAATTATACCGAAGCAAAATGAGTTTGATTCTAATAAAACTCAAGTGTTACAGACATCAGCGAACAAACTGCGCAATCAATATTTCCTTCTAATGAAACCCCAAGCAGTAACAGTGAAAACATCAAATTATTTAGTGTTTGCTGAGAACTACGTGTATGACTTACATTTCCTAAGACCAATGCATAATGCATAAAAATAATAATTATTAATAATAACAAAACAACAACAATAATAATAATAATGTACCTTGAAGTAAGCAACTTGTAGATAGTTATAGGGTGTCCTTTTCTGAAACTCAAGTTCCACTTCCTCGCCGATTTTGTGTTTAGATGGTGGGCCCAAATTTTCGGCTTCGCATGAATTGACGCAGTCAGCCCGTTTTAAAATTTTCTGGAAAAAGCCGAGATCCTCCAAAGATCCGCTGCCTGGTACTGGAAAGCCCAAGCCCGGCACTGGGTCGCCGAAAGCGTTCAGGTTTGCACACGAAAGTCGACAATGCGCCCTGACACGTCGGATTGTCCCCTTGTTCAGAAGCGCCCGCTCCATGTTAAGGACGACTGACATCCAGTCCCCCTTGTTATAAGCTCCCACTGCATTGTCGAAAAGTAAATCGTAAGGTTCTAATGTAACATTTAAATTATGAGATGTGTCCATAAAGCACTGATGAATAAAACATAAAGTACAAACCAGATTTCTTATATATCCATGCATATTAAAAGTTGGTCCTTTTCTAAGCATAGCGGCTCGGAAGAAGCAGCAAGCTGAAAAGAAGAGGAAATTCCTAAACGGAGTACATACACTGGATACAGTGGGTGGAGTCCAGGGACTGCCAACCTGGCCGTACACGGTCACACGTGTCCGTAGCAAGACTCATCCATGTCCGTGAAAAAAAGTTTTCATTGAAATAAAAAGCTAGGTAGTAGGGCTCGGCGAGACCATATACCGACTTTACCGTCATATACAGTTTAAGCAATAAACAAAATTAGAAATGTAGATAAACTGTCGATAAGGAACATTGTTTGTATCACGCAATAACCTATCACATCACAGAAACAAGCGCAAATCCCACCAATCATACTGTTTTTTACTGGACATTTCTTTCTCCAAAGCGGTACAGCTCAGCCAAACCACGCCCAACAACTTAAACAAACCACACCCACTAGCTCAGCCAAACCACGCCCTTCAGCCATGATAAATTTCATTGGTCAATATTATAACACCAGTAACTAGCTACACAACCCGTGCTGATACAAACTGTAACCCGAATGTGAAAGATAGTGTTACCACAGGTAGCTAAAGATGGATGTGATTCTTCACAGTGTGAAGAATAATAAATGATCAGGGTAAATTATAGTACCCTTCAATAACATTACAGTGCTTCAGTTTAGTTCAGTGGTTTTCATTACTATTTTTTCACTTGATGATTTCAGATCGTTGGACCAACAACATCCTTCAGAAGAAGACATTTGCTTTGGGTGTGATGAGCATAAAGCTATACAGCTTAAGGTTATCTACTTGATGCACTGATCAGACAAAGATTAATTAACATATTCTTTTGCAGGGTCGGGAACACTCATGAACTGGATTGGCAATGCATGGTGAATTCCAAATCACTTACTATAGTTGGAAATAAAAATATAAAATATAATTGGGATTGAATTCTGCTCACTTCCAAGAAATTCCACTTCTTTGCTAAATGTTATGCAAGTAATAGTAAGTGATGTGTCCAATACTGTTTCAAGATCAAAACTCATCCAACCCAAGACCAAGTCAAGACCAAGACCCATGCCAACCAAGACCAAGACAAGAGCAAGACTTTTAATCAAGACCAAGACTTGACAGAAGACAGAATTTAGATTTTTATTAGTAGAGTGCACCCTTATTGTGGCTATATATTCATTCGGTTTTGGTGGTTGATTTATTACTTGGATTTGTCTCTCATACAGCTCCCCCTAGCGTCAGTCTGTACCAATACAGTCAAATGTGATTATTTTACTGAATGCAAAACATGTCTTTCAGTTATTGTCTTTCGTGGCAATTCTTTACAATTTTGGTTCTTTTTCTGGGTACAAGTTTCTCCTACAAAAAATGAGTGTCTACCTATAAACGTAGCTGTGCAGAGGCTCAGACAGTAAAGGAGTAAATGTAACTGGTTCACCCAAGGCTTTGTAGGCTGTGAATTTTACCCCTCTATTAAGCTATATTTAATTTAATTTTATTTAATAGTTCAATAGTTTATATTCAATTATATTTATAAACGTAAATGTTCTCTCAATAGATTATTTTTCTATCAGTAAAACTATTTCTAATTGGGAACAAGAGCTGGGACTACAGTTTAGAAAAGGTTACTGGGATGGTGTAGTTAACAGAATCCATACATCATCATCAGGAATGAGGACATAAGGGCCCAGAGAAGCCTGCTGTGCATGAGCCAGATCTAGAACGGCTGCCCTGGATGGTGTGCCCCCAGGTCATAATTGTCCCAAACAACAGTAGCTGTAGTTTGTATATTTGCAAAGACATTTGGTCTCATTCATGAAACATGAGCAGAACAAATTTGATCATAAAGCATTTGTAGAGGGAAAATCCAGTGTTTATTAATGTCTTAGTAAGGACCGTCCGTTTATAAAAACAAATGGATCTTACACATGCTCAGGACCAAGTGCAGCATGTGTGTAAATAATATAAAGCATGATATACGAATGCCATTTTTACAAAACTACAAAGCTATTGACTAAAATAAACATTCACTTATTAAAACAATCGGGTTCAAGACATTTTAAAAGCACATATGAATATTAATAAATGCTCCTAGAAGACAGATGGTGTCCTGCGGGATCGCCTCCCAGATCTGGAGCAGGGCATCAACCTGGACAGTCTGAGGTGCAACCTGGCGGCAGGATTTCATCCCGATACCTAATGCCAGTCAAGGTGCCATTGTCTAGCCTATAGAGGTCTGTGCATCCTCTTGATGGATATGCCTCCCCAGACCATCACTGACCCACCACCAAACTGGTAATGCTGAACGATGTTACAGTCAGCATAACATTCTCCAGGGCTTCTCCAGACACTTTCACATCTGTCACGTGCTTAGGGTGAACCTGCTCTCATCTGTGAAAAGCACTGGGCTCCAGTGGGGGACCTGCCAATTCTGGTACCCTATGGCAAATTCAATGAGGGCTGACTAGAGGACGTTGGGCCCTCAGGCTACCCTTGTGCTCATCCTGTTCCTCCTTACCCAAAGGAGCAGATACCAGCCCTGCTGATGGGTTAAGGACCTTCTACAGCCCTGTCCAGCTCTCCTAGAGTAACTGCCTGACTGCTGGACTCTCTTTCATGCCCCTGAGACTGTGCTGGCAGACACAGCAAGCATTCTGGCAATGGCACATATTGGTGTGCCATCCTGTAGGTATTGGACTGCCTTTGCAACCTCTACAGGGTCCAGCTATCGCCTCATGTTACCAGTATTGACACTGACCGTAACCAAATGCAAAACCAAAAACCAAATGCAGAAAAAAAGATGAGGAGGAGAAAGGTATCAGTGGCCTTCACCTGTTAAACCATTCCTGTTTTGGGGGTTGTCTCATTGTTGCCCCTCAAGTGCACCTGAGGTTAATTTCAATAACACCAAAGCAGCTGAAACTGATTAACAATCCCCTCTGCTACTTAACTGACCAGATCAATATCCCAGGAGTTTCATTGACTTGATGCTATACTCTGATTATAAAGTGTTCCTTTAATTTTTTTGAGTTGTGTACAATAAATACTATAGTGTTAGTGGTATGAGTATAAATATAAATATTCACATTTATTGTACATGAAAAAGAGTCTGTAGTGTGAGCTATTATTGCACATAAAATAACTCCAGTGTGGGGCTAGAGTCGAATTTATAAGGTTACCTAGGCTCAACGCTAACCCCAGCCTGCCAGTGCTTCCATCCATCCTCCTTGCAAACATGTGCTCCATTGACAGGGACGGAGGTGTCCCTTACTCTGCGAACCAGCTGGACTGGCTAACTACGTATCACTTCCCTGTCAGGTAAGACGCGTGCCGGAGGCCTGTGTGCTTACATTAACAAAAGCTGGTGCACGAATACAGTGATCGACTTTGCGCACTGCTCGGCACACATAGAGGTCAGATGCAGACCTTTCTACATGCCCCCATGAGTTCACAACAGTAATCATCATTGCTGTTTATATCCCTCAGAGCACTAGCACAAATTATAATGTTAGTGGAACCCTGGGTGAAACTTGCGGGATCATTAGCGAACTTCAGATGGAATACCCCAACAGCTTCTCAGTTGTAGCCGGAGACTTCAAGACTACGAGACTCCAAGACTTCAAGACTCCCCTCACCACCAGTATTGACCCACCTCCCACCAAGACTGAAGCATGTTTCCCCAACCTCACCCCCCGACACCCTAATGCCTGCCCCTCCCCCAAGGCCTTTATGACTTTCTCCAAGCGAACTAACTCAGTTTGATGTTCTACTTTTGCTCAACTGTCTTTTTACATTTGCACACATTTTACATAAACCACATTTATTTATTGTCATCATGTTATTTTTGTCTTCTTGTTTGTATTCCTGCAGCTGCTGATGTATATGTCTTCAATCGCTGGAAGACTGCTGCCGATCTTCTATGCAGACATCACTGCTTGCTGCAATGCCTTCCTGTCTGCAACAGACCAGTTTCCATACCCTACAGTGACACATGATGTAAGGATGCTCTCCACCACATACCTGTAAAAATATGTATGGACGGTAGTGCCCAAACCAGCCCGCTTGAGCATCCTCAGGAAGTACAATCATTGGTGGGCCATTTTTATTAAGCTGCTAGTGTTAGTGTTCCAGGTGATGTCATTATTGATGTGAGTTCCCAGGTATTAGAAGTTGGAGACACACTGTCCTCCTATGTAGAGGAAGGCTGGGCGTTACTGACAGTTTTTAGTAAATCTATGATTATCTGCTTTATTTTTTTTACATTGTTGCAGAGGTCCTTGACTCTGCACCAAACCTCCAGATGTTCCACCTCTAGCCTGTACTCTGTCTCATCGTTGCAGGAAATTAGTCTCACCACTGCTGTGTCATCCACGAACTTGACAATGTGGGTGCTCGAGAATATAGCTGAGCAGTCATAGGTCAGCAGAGTGTATAGCAGGGGGCTCAGAACACATTCCTGGGGGGAGCCAGTGTTGAGGATGATAGTAGTAGGGTTGATGTCATAGATACTGACAATCTGTCTCCTGTTCGTTAGAAAGTCCAATACCCAGTTCCATAATGATGGACTCAACCTGTGTGTTTTCAGTTCATGTATAAATGTTTGTGGAAGGACTGAATTAAAAGCAGCGCTATAGTCCAGGGAGAGCAGTCTGTTATAAGAGTATTTACACTCCAAATGGGTGAGCGCCAGATGAGCAACATATGAGATACAGACACCGTTCTTCCTGTAAGCATGCTGATAGGGATAAATACTAGTGTCAGTTTTCCTGCTTATTTGGTCCATGACCAACTGCTCAAAGAACTTCCTGACATCCTGTATGGTTACATTGGGAGGTTACTTGCCTGGTAGTAGGGTGAGTCTTGTGCTAGGAGAACTGTTGAAGGCTTCAAAATAGGCATAAAAAGTTGGGGCAGAGTACGGCTCAGTGGGTTAAACTCTGTACCTGTGATCAGAAGTTCACCAGTTCAAGCCCAACCTCAGCACATCTGTGGGCTCTTGAGTTGCACAAGGCTGCCCTTCCTGGCCAAGCTTGCTGTCATGGAGAGCAAGGTTGGGGGAGGTGAGAAGACAATTTCCCCATGGGGATCAATAAAGTATCTATTAGTATTAAGAGCATCAGGAAGGGACTGATCCCCAGGGCATTTGATATGTGGCATTTGTTTCTGTTCAAGGAGTGTTAGTACAATGTGCTGAAGCAGGCCTAAAATCCTTTAGATTTGTGTTATGCATATACATTTGACTTATGTGAAATCAGGCCTTATGTCATGTTGGGGGGACTATGTTTTCAAACCCAGCAATTTTTTTTGGTGACAATTGATATATGTGGCACTTGTTGCTTGGGATGGGGACAAAACCACTTATATCAAGTCTGAGTCAAGACCAAGACTTTGGGGTTTTGGAGAAGCTGAGATCGAGTTTTTGGAGGAAGCGAGACGAAAAAAACAAGTCAGTTTTCAAGACCATGAATTTAATTCGACACAAATAGTCTAAAGCAGAAACATATGCAGTGTACTTTTGCCCCGCCCCACTCTACACAAAAACAATATTGTAATCTAATTCAATTCAGAATTACAAGACAAACAGAATGGATAACTGCACTAAACCATCCAGTACTATGACTCTGCTGTATAATTTAAACTATTGTTATTCTATCATCTCAACCAGTCTTTTACGTGGTCTTGGTCTTGTCACAGTCTTGATGGTCTTTGGTCTTGTCTTGGTCTCACTGTCTTGGTCTTGCTGTCTCAGATTGACATAGTGGCCCGGAAATTTGGAGCCAACAGTATCCATGACACACAACGTAACGTTCGATAATGTAACATTATTATTATTTCGCCTTTCATGCCCTTCAAATGCAACCCTTCAAATGCAACCAATCAATGACATACATGTATTTTGTTGTGATTCAGACATTGGCGCTTATCCAATCAAAATACGCAAGTGTAGCACTAGTAAATCATTAGATCCAGCATCACTGTGTGCAGTAAGCCTAGTTTTTTTGGTCTCGTCTCATCTTTGTCTTGGTCTTGACTCTGTCTGTCTTGGTCTTAGTCTTGGTCTTGTCTTAGTCTCGATACCCTCTGGTCTTGGTAGTGTCTTGGTCTTGGTTTAGGCGTTCTTGACTAGAAGTCTAATCAGAACTTACCAGAACACCTTCTTTTACAACTCAGCAATAAATTTACACAGATTGATTGTATCCATCATCAAATATTTTTAAATTAATGAAACACACACACAGTTACCGAATCAGCAGATATGAGAGTTCCACTGTATTTTGAATTACAATATATAAAACCATATATTTTATAATTCTTTTAACACACTGTTAGATTAAATTTTGAATGTAGATTTTAGTTGACTTCTGGCTTGCACTTGCAAAACAAAGTGTTAATTGGGGCTGATGAGCAGCTTTTGCAGGGAGTAAGGGATAAACAGATTCAAGAAACGCTATATATGATAGGAGATCCCATTGTTCAACCAAGTAGAATTGCTTTCAATTCCGAGATGAGACCAAGTAAGTGAAAAGGTGGTCTTGAGACCAAGACTAGACACATGTACTAGAACACTACTTGTTTCTATTCCAGGAGAACTACTGTAATGTATCTGAGTAGGACTGAAGCTGGCACAATCCTTTAGATTTGTTTTATGCATGTACTCTTCACCTATGTGAAATCAGGCCTAATTTCGTGTTAGGTGGACTGTGTTACAAACACAGCAAACTTTTTCTGATAATGCTTATTTGAGACATCTGGCATTTGTTTCTATTCCAGGATAGTTACTCTGATGTGTTTCAGTAGGTTTGAAGCTGGCACAATGTCGTCCAGTTTTCATACACGATTGTAAATTATTTTCAGGAATAATAAAAATTGCTGATATATTACACTGACATAACGTATGTAATAAGAAATAAAAGTACATGTATTAAGAAATTAAGAAACGTATAAATTATACTTATTTATACTTGATATTTTGAAAGTTTTTCTTTTACAATGTTTACGTCAATTTTATTATTCCTGCATATAATTTACAACTAAATGCATTCATCGCGTATGAAAACTGAACTTTTATTTTGACACAAAAAGCGGCAATAGCAACCGGAAGTGTCCCTCTTTCCAGCGTCACACCGCACGTCAATAACATCCGCAGTCGCGTTCTTAGTAATAACGTAGTAACGTTGTCTAATGTAAGTGCAATCGGATTCTCTTAGCACCGCCGTTTTCTGTCTCTAGGTTCTTATGATTTTCCGTCACACCTTTCACCTCATTACGTTTTCAATCGCAGTAAAAAAAAAATAGTTAGGAAAAGGTACAGATACTGGTTAAGGTAGTGCTAGTGCGCATGTGCGGCCAATGACGTTCGGTAGTTACTAATCGGGCGACCCCGTAATACGTAATACGGTGCACGTATGCAAATCGGTGACTGTTTAGGAACACTGCTTTTACCAGAACCTGGGTACATATCACGTCTGTTAAAGGGCACTTTTCGAAAATCAAATGGAAAACATGAATAGTTTTCCAGATCAACCCGATATAAATAATAGTGGTAAGTTTGCGTTTTATGTTTCCGTTTTAGGAATTAGTGAAAGTACGTTGAAAAACCACGAATTATGAACATGGTACAAAGTTTAGATCGCAGTTGTACTATTTTTTTTCTCGGTTTAATAAGTATTAATATCAATTTCATGTTATTAGATAAATACAATAATTGTCATTTGTCTGTTTCTATTAACCTATATGCATGTTCGCGAAGTTTTATTTATTATAACAGAACAGCGTTAAGTTTAAAAATAATGTAACATTGTATAAAATGTGTAGTTAATATGAGTATAGTGCAAATTTACAAAAAATGTGATGATTGATGATGATGATAAGTCCTTTATTGTCCGTTTGCACTAGTGCAGGTACATTGGAATTTGTTTCTTCACCTACCTTATAATGCTCTCCATGGCTGGGGGGGGGGAGTCACAGTGCGGGGTCAACCAATGTGTGGTGTCCCTGGAACTGGCGGTTAAGAGCCTTGCTCAAAGGTGCATGGATATGTGGGTATTCTGCTGAGGCCAGGGCAAAACTGGCAAACTTATGATTGATACAGAGACTTAGCTCACTGAGCCACTCACATATGGCATGCCATAATACTCAAAATTAAATAAATGTAGAAATGAATAAATTAAAAATTTAAATAATTTTTAAAATAAATTAGTAAAAGGTTTTACATTTCATAATATAATGCAAATGTTTTACTCAAATAATTCAAATTCTATTTTACAGTAAAGTTAAATCTTTCACATTGATGCATTCCTGAATGATGGTTTTCCAAAACTAGCTTTCCATTTCATAATGCCACTTTACATAACAGAATAAAGAGGCTTTATAACACAATATGCAAACATACAAATTTGTGGAATTTCATTGGCTGAAGTCGTTGAAGATGGACAATTTTACTGTGTCTAGAGGGTTAAAAAAAGATGCCATGTCGAGACATATTCTGTCTCAAGGTTTATACCCCAACAACATTCCAAATGTTCAATGTTTTTGTAATGCAAATGGTTCTGACAACTAATTCACTAGCTTTGAAGTATGGGTTGCATGTCTTCAGATTTTGTTAGTTAAGTTGACCTTAATGTGATATAAGTCAAGTCGACTCATTGATTTTTTTTTTTCCCAGTCATTAATAAAGTCACAGGAGGAGGGAATGCTTTGCAACAATCTGTACTTACTGACAATGGACATCTCATGCACTGAATTTATGCAGAATAGCAATTATATGTACAAGCTGCAACTTAGCTGTTACATTATACATACATATACTTTATTACATCTCCTGTCACATATGTCAAGTTAAACCGTATTATCCAGTGAGCTATTGATCGTAAGGAAATCTAAAAAGCTAAAAGGCTATGAAATAAAAAAAAATTAGTAATCACATTTGCATTATATTATGAAATGTAATACCATTTATTGAATTATTTAAAAATAAAAAGACATGCAAATAATTATTGAAATATTTATTTAATTTTAAGCATTTAATTTAACGCCAAGTTTATACAGATTTCTACCTTTTGGGTGTTACAAAAGGCATCTTATTAATATCTAGCCATACTCCTAATCTTCTTAACAGATTGTGGGTGTGAATAAACGTTAGTATGGTACCAAAAAGCTGGCGTCTAAATGTTTTGCCCATCAAGCCTTGGTGATTTTTGCACATCTGCAAGGTAATATCGACGTGATATCGCCCAGCCCTAGATAGATACTATTATTCACTTGAATAGCTTTTTCCTGCAAGTTGTGTTTCTCGCTAAACCAATTTGTGTATTTTTTTTTTTTTGCCGCTTTTTTTTCTCTGACTGAAAATTGCGAAAATACAAATGCAGTTCTTCACTGTATTGGACTTGGGTACTAATATATCAATTGTGTTAGAACAGATTCGTGGTGTGATGTCACATGCTGTCACATGCAATTCACTGGGTCTTCTCATAATATGCCCAAAATAAGATGGCTTCACTCTGGTTATTTGTCCTATAAGAAAACGGCTACCACCCAGGAGAGCTTTGGTGCAGCCCTAAATTAACACACCTATTACAGATAATCAAGCTCTTTGGTAGCATCTCAGTATTAGAGCCACCTTAGCTTTAACATAGCTGGCACTTTTCCACTGCCACCAAGAACTGAGGTGCACCTGAGCTGAACCACGAAGAGATGGTTTTCCCATTGTAAATTATGCAAGCCATACCCAAACTGTAGTCATGCTGCCATGGTCCTAGCAGTGCAGAAAGCATAACTAAACCAAGCTGGTTGCATCACCACTGGTGATCTATGTTGATATGCATTGATCATCGGAAAGAAGAATTGGCATATTCTAATATACTAGTGCTAGGCAGTAGGAGTCAGTGATGTGACCTAAAATTATCATCATGGCATTTTTCACTTTTTGGACTGTAACGATATATTTTTTTTTCCAAGTTTTGGCAGGGGTAGCATGTATTGTCCCTTTTATGTAATAAAAATATTTTATTTAATATTTTTATTAACCGAACCAGTGGAATACGCTTAATGAAAGCCAAAAGTTAAAGATACTTTGATTTGTACATACTGTTCTTCTTCTAAAACTGTAGGATGCAAGATGGTTTTCTGAATAAGGTGTGATAAAGTTTCTATTGATTTTTGGTTGATATCCTCCCCTACTTGGCAAATTCTATTCGTAGCAGTGTGGTAGCCGGTCAGTGCATGACTCGTTTGTGTTTAATTTAAAAATATTTTTTTTTGTCTTTTCATATTATGGTTTGGAGCAACTTATATCACATCGTAGCCATCACATTAGTCTATCAAATGACTTAGAGTGATTGCTGAGGGTGTTATCTGAGTAAACTTTAAAAGACACCTCAGAACGGCAAACCAGTCACAAAACAGTAGACATGAAGTAGTGCTGGGCAGTATACCGGTTCATACCGAAAATGGTATTTTTGTTATGATATGGATTTTTCTTATACCGTAATACCGGTTTAAATAGCCTAAACAACGTCCGGAACGTGGTGCATTTTTACTGGTACACCGCTGAACATGCATGCAACGGATTACCTGCATTATGGTGCATTCGATTATCCCGACGAAGTCTGAGGTGCGACACGTCACAACCGACCAATTTCCTGTTCGAGCTACACAACTCGGAACAAACATGGCTGCCTCCACGAACACACTGTTTTTGTCGTGATCTGAGCATGAAAGCTCATGGAAAGACATCTATTACTTTACATAAAAGACCGCGTGCGATTGCATTCATAACTAGTAATACATTTAATAATATAAACATTTTGAAATCTCTATAAAAGAGAGAAGCAGTAAAGCACTGTGTAAGCTGCCATGTTGAAATGACGTCATGGGGAATCTCGTACAAATCCGACTTCAACCTCGGAAAAGGGCATGTATCTTTGGATGTTTTTAAGTTGTTTGCAAAATTTGTTTAATAAATAGGTTCTATATTTTGACTGCAACTCATGCAGTGCGATTCCTTCTCTTCATTAGTGCCACCCCCTTGAAAACTGTATAATTTCATGGGGCCATGCAATCCTGTATTATATTGTAATGTGATGTAGGAGACCATCTGTGACAAGACCATAAAGGTTGCTGAGGGTTGTGTTAGTATTGCCGTTGTTCCCAGAAGGAGGGTGGCCTGGATAATATCGAGAGGAGTTTTAGTGCATGGCTTGATGGCAACTCTGGTCGGTGCCGGGAGCAGAGAAGGATGGCTGTGAGGGCCCTGAAGGCATTTCTTAGGCGTTGGGCGTCACTGGATTCCAGTTCTTGAGGCTGATGTAGTGCTGGGCAGTATACCAGTTCATACCGAAAACCAGTGTTTATTTTTGTTATGATATGAATGTTTCTAATACTGGAAAAATGGTGAATGGCTTAAACAATGTTTGGAACATGGCGCAGCAGAACACACTCACTATACATTCGCGTTTTGTTTAGGTAACCTAATATAACAATAATATAGATGATTGGCTAACATCTAAACAAGTTTTGAATGTCGGGCAATCTACCTGCACTACTTTTGCAATCTACTGGTCAATCGCAATCAACATATTGGGCACCCCTGGTTTACATTAACAGAGTGTGTAGTTTACAAAATGGGTTTACTGTTTACTTTTTAATACTTGTTCAGTGCAATACCACTTTTGAGAAATAACCTCTTTAGATATTTTATTAATTGAAAATGTTTTGAAAATAATATTGTGTTCAAGTTGTTGATTGCCAAATTTGCACAATAAAAAGATTCTATTCTTGAAAAAGAATGTAACTCCATTATTTTGTGGGACCATGCAAACCTGTATTAAGTTGTTTTTCTTCAGTTTACACTCCTAATGACAGTAAAATAGCCATTCTAAACCAGTGTACTGCAGTAATTCATCTCAGTATGTAAAATGTGGTAAACACCCAGTCATACTTAGCATAAATAAATACCGCCGTATACCATGAAACCGGAATCATTTTGGAAAAGTACCGTAATAAAAATTTTTGGTCATACCGCCCAGCTGTACACCATGTGCACAATTATTAGGCAAGTGAGTATTTTGAGGATTAATTTTAATATAGAACAAATACAGTGCTAACAGACAATTCAAAATATTAATACACCTGAAACATGAATTTTTGTGCAAAGGATATATGAGTGTGCACATTCTCAGGGGAATACATATGCGTGCACAATTATTAGCCAACTATTAGTGCGCAGTATTATTATGCGACTAAATGAAACAATACAATTATACCATTTCACTTTTTTATTTACATCTGTTAAAGTGAGAATTATTAACTCAAGTTTAACAGATACACATTTCTGTCATTTAAACAAAAATCAGTGACCAATATAGCCACCCTTCTTTTCAGTAACAGTAATAATCCTGCCATTCATGGAATCTGTCAGTTTCTTGATCTGTTAATGATTGACTTACCTACCATGTCTGACCTGACCTTCATTCATGTGTGCTTTATTGCCTTCATATAAAAATAATACACACAAACTTGGTTTCTTTTTTCTTTCGTTCTCTTTCTTTCTCTGTCTTTATTTCTTCCTTCCTTATTCTCTCTCTCCCTCAATCCCTCTTTCCGATAGTAACCTTGGTGGAGTCCACCAGCACTCCTCATGGTTTGGAGTTGGTGAGTTCATATCAGTCCCACCGCATTGGAGATCCCATGGACCTTGTTATGCTGGCACAGCAAGTACAGAAGGTAACATATAGCTATATCCTGTATGTTAAACATGCTCATAAGATCTTCTGAGATGACAGTTTTTGCTTCCTGTGAAGTGGTTTTTCCTGTGTAAAACTTGGAATAAACACTGCAGTTAAAGCTTATCAACAGACGTCTACAGATTTTCACATTAAACTGTTGATAAAAACATGTTAAATAAAATATTGCTATGACAACACTAATATATGAACCTAAATCCACTGTATTATACAAAAACAATGTAAATAAATGGCTTGGTTTTACAGGGACATGAGTTTGTTAGGGCCAATGCCTGCAACAAGTTGACAGTTATTGCAGATCAAATTAGATACCTACAGGAACAAGCAAGAAAGGTAAGGTGCTTAGCAAAGTCCTAGTTCTTTTTCATAATCTTATTTGTAATTGCCATCACCATATTAGGATGCATGTCAATTTCTTGGCCAGATATCATCTGACCCTGTAACGACCTCTAGTAACATGTAATATTACAGTAATTTTAAATTTGAAAGATGTCCTGACCTGCATGTAGTTATATTCTTTAAAATGATATAAGGTGAATTTCTTGTTAATGTAGGTTTTGGAAAATGCAAAAATGGACGCTGAACTCCACCATGTAGCATGTAACATAGTCAAAAAACCTGGAAACACGTATTACCTGTACATGCGAGAGACTGGACAGCGGTACTTTTCCATTCTGTCTCCTAAGGTAAAGAATAAATGTCATCAATGAAAAGATTCACTTCAATATGTACTTCTTATGCACTGTTATGTTAGGATTGGTTTTCAGATGTTCCATGTGTACTCTTAAATAAATATATTTAGGTTAAAAAAAACATACTTTCAGTATGAATGATTTAATTAATTAGGTGAATTTATAGCCTCTTATCATTTGACTGTAGCAAATATAGACTCGTTTATTCATCATATTCTTTAAACAACAACTAAAATGACTATCACTATGGCTGTATTGGCCTTGATTCAGAAAGTCTGATCCCACTGTGGTGACTGCTAGTATGATAATATAATATATGTATTTATATTTTTCAATTAACATTTTCCTTCTCAATTAAAGGAATGGGGATCCAGTTGCCCACACAAATTTCTCGTTGCCTACAAGCTTCAACACGATATGTCCTGGACACCATTGGAGGAGGCTGAAAAAAAGGATTATGAAAACAGCATAATGGACAGCCTGCTGAGCAAGAAAACTGTTCTTCCTTTAACTGAGCCCCACTTATAAAGTTTCTTCAAATACATTCAGAAACAGTATATTATACTGTCAAAAGCTAATGCAAAGGGAGTCATTTTAAAATGGTCTGAAGTTTTCAGTCAAACCCACACTGCTTACAACCTACCATCTTCATTATTAGGCCATTAAGAAACATCTGATGCTACTGAAGGTCAGGCTGGAGTGAAAATTTCCTGGCAGGTGGTTCTCCAGGAGCAGGATTGGGTAACACTCGTTTAAATCATCTCAAATAACTGCTAAAGGTTTTACATTATTATGCAATGTGACATCATGTTTTGATGCTCTTGAGCCATTTTGCTATAGTTTGTTGGATTAGTCGCATTTGAAAAATAAAAATAGATTTTCTTGTTAAGTTCATTTGGAAACATTATATATGAGAATTTGTCAAATGTACATTGCTGCACTCCTGCAGTCCAAAAGTGCATCATGTTTATCATATCACTACATGTAATAGGTTCATGAAGTCTTTAAATAATTAAATTGACATCCATCTTTTTCTTTTAGTGTATGGTTAATGCACATATTTCAAATACAGGAAATATGTCATGGGGGCGCCATCTAAACCTTGTAATGTTTTTAACAGGGGGTGAATCAGAAAATTTTGATGAGCATAAAGATAGTCATGTTAGCTGATATATTTGTACAAACATGCCATCAGAAGTGACATAAAAACAGAAAAATATGACTGGCTAGGAGGGACACAAGGACAATGGGGGCGATGTCCCCTTTAACCATCCCTTAAAAAAATCTGTCCTTCAAAATACCTGATGCATGTTGCTACTTTTAGTTGGTACTGTCATAGCTATGCTGAAGTATGTCTTTGTATGTATTAATTAAAATATAAGTATCAAATTGAGTCGTGAGTAGCACTTGGCATAGTGTTTGTTTGTGTGCATATATGCCCCGTAATGGGTGAGCATCCACTCCAGGATGTCTTTTAATCCCTGATCTAATATTAGGCTTTGGAAAATTATGGTTATCAAATGTAGGTCTTTACCATGTGGCATGATTGCAATGGATTCTATGGATTTTTTGTTTCTCTGATAAAATACAGACACACCACCAACATATTTTGCAATTCAAATTT
>JAODKN010000127.1:12398265-12416360 GCA_026774425.1 Petrocephalus zakoni | reverse complement strand
GCAGACTGCTTCTACAAACATTTGTGAATGAATGGGTTGCTCTCAGGGGCTCAGTGAATTCAAGCGTGATACCGTGATAGGATGCCACCGGTGCAATATGTCCATTTGTGAAATGTCCTCACTACTAAATATTCCACGGTTAACTGTTAATGGTATTACAACAAAGTGGAAGCAACTGGGAACAACAGCAACTCAGCCACGAAGTGGTAGGCCACATAAAATCACAGAGTGGGGACAGCGCATGCTGAGGCGCACAGTGTGCAGAAGTCAACAACTTTCTGCATAATCAAAAGCTACAGACCTCCAAACTTTGTGTGGCCTTCATATTAGCTCAAGAACAGTGCAAAGAGAGCTTCATGGAATAGGTTTCCTTGGCCAAGCAGCTGCATCCAACCCTTACATCAGATGCAGTGGTGTAAAGCACACCGACACTGGACTCTAGAGCAGTGGAGACATGTCCTCTGGAGTGATGAATCACGCTTCTCTGTCTGGTAATCTGATGGACGAGTCTCAGTTTGGCTGTTGCCAGGAGAACGGTATTTGCTTGACAGCATTGTGCCAAGTGTAAAGTTTGGTGGAGGGGGAATTATGGTGTGGGGTTGTTTTTCAGGGGTTGGGCCTGGCCCCTTCCTGTTCCAATATGATTGTGCACCAGTGCATAAAGCAAGGTCCATAAAGATATGGATGAGCGAGTCTGGTGTGGAGGAACTTCACTGGCCTTTCCTTAACCCGATAGAACACTTTTGGAATGAATTAGAGTAGAGACTGCGAGCCAGGCCTTCTTGCCCAAAATCAGTGCCTGACCTCACAAATTCTCTCCTGGAAGAATGGTCAAAAATTTCCATCCCACTCCTAAACCTTGTGGAAAGCATTCCCAGAATGTATGTATAATACATTATATTGGCAAAAGTAAGAGTTGAAGCTGTTATAGCTGCGAAGGGTGGGCCAACTCCATATTAAACCCTATATATTAAGAATGGGATATAATTAAAGTTCGTGTTTGGGTAAAGGCAGGCATTCCAATACTTTTGCCAATATAATGTATTAGAAGTAACGTGAGAAACATAACACCCGGTCCAGTCCCACCCTCCCGAAGTGCCCAGCTATTTGGCCACAGTGAAGTGTTACATGGGCGTCCCCTTGGCCTGGTCCAGTCACCTTCAAGGAAACACGCAAATGGGAAACATATATTTTTTTACAGACGTATAATATTTCTTCCTGATTGTAAACAATGTGAGAGTTTAGGTGGTGACCTTGCACATAATCCCAGAAGCTACTAGCTAAAATCAAAACATTCAGTTACTGTCGCAGGGGCTTACTTTTTACTTAGTTGGTGGCTTACTTCATCTAAAAGAATTATATGACGGAGGTGTTTGATATAGACCTATAGTTACATACTGAGGCATCTAGGTTGGAAAACTGCAGGGCCCTTGAAAAAAGGCCTGATTGAAGAGAACTATTCAGTATTTTTAGCAAAACTGATGCTATACAAATTAAAACCTCTTTAGAGAACCTTGTAGGCAGAGTGTCAAGGCAGCAGGTAGTAGGCCTAAGGTGTTAAACAAATTCTGTCAAAGTTGCATGATCTAGGAGTTGAAAATTACACTCTTTTCCTCAAATTTTTATCAGTGAAAAAAGAGAAAGTCATTGTATGATTTGGTGGATAGCAGTTCAGAAGGATGTGATACTGAGGGGTTGGTTAGTCTATCTGCAATGGTTCATGCATTATTGCTATTTATATTAATAATCTTTTTAGTTGCAAAGTCTCTCATAATACGTGGCATAGTGATCCTTGAGTCAGTTTTTTGCCAACTGCAATCTGCCTTTCTACACTTGTTTTTGAGCTTTTACCAGTGTGACATTTCTTCATGATGCTTTTTTCATACCAGAGACAACTTCAGTCTTTATGGTGGCAATGGCATTAATAACGTTCATAACTTTATAACTGAAACTGTTTACAAGATCATTGACAGGGGCTGAATGTAGAGCTGATGTGAGTGTAATAACCTGGATAAATAATGTGCATATGTTTTATTTATATTATTTACATTTATATTTATTTATATAGCATTTTCTGATTATATCTATTTTAGTTCTGCTGATATCAGGAGAGATGGTCATTTTAAAGAAAACGCAGTAATATCACGTCACTGCAACTTCAGTAATGTGTACCCGTATGGAAATAATTAGATCCAAAACATGTCCCTTGGTATGTGTTGAATCTCCTACATGCTGAGACAGTCCAAAGTTAGCCAGGCTGGTAAACAGTTCTTTACCACTGGCATCTTTAGGATTATCAATATGGATATTAAAATCATCCATGAGGACAACACAGTTAAAATCAATACACACGGCAGGCAGTAGTTTGACAAGATGAAAAAAGTTTGCACTATATTTTGGAGGCCTATGAGGGTACTAATATTGCCTGACAGAAGGATCTCAACTCTCTCAAAAAGATATTCAAAAGAGCCAAACATTACTTATAACAACTGTTTGCATTGTTAAACATTTTTAAATAAGGTGGCTACTCCACCTCCTTTCCTAAGTACTCTGTCCTCACTGATAAAAAAGAGTTTGGAGGAGCTTATTCAATAAGGACTGCTCCATTATTTTCATTTAACCACACTGCAGTTAAAAACACAAAATCAAGATTTTTATTGACAAAAAAATTTATTGTGATTTGCTAGCCAAGGACCTGATATTCAATTAAAAAAAAAGTTTATTGTATTAAAGACATTGTCTGTCCAAGTCTGTGGCTAGTCAGATTTGACAGAATAACAGTTGTTTTTAATACACTTTTTTCACCCTCAAGTTAGTCAAAAGAAGGATGACAAAAAATGGCGCTGCTCCTTGCTGTGTAGTGTGGGCTTTGGAAACAGCAGTGGATCCATCCAAAGTATGAGGAGAGAGACATGAGGTAAGAGGGTCGGCTGGATAAGGACCCAGTGTGTCCTAGGTGTCAGCATGCCCTGTAATGCCAACAGCACGGAGATTGCGCTTCCTTTGTTTGGGTAAGCAGGACCTTTTGGTGCCATCTAGTAACAACTCATCAAGGCCTTTTATCTGCATCTTTAGCTTGTGTGAGATATCCCTGAGAGTTGAGGTATGGGGTCGGGGTATGAGAATAATCCCTGGCAATGTCATTGTCCTTGTTGTCCTGGGGAGAAGAGTGAAGACTTCCCTGATTTTAACCTTCTCCAAATGGGCAGTGGGGTGCTGGAGGTCACAGGTCAGGTTACCAATAAGCATATGGACCCCCACTTTGTTTAAATGAACCTCATCCATGCTGTAATGATTTTGTTGATTCCGGAACAGGTTAAAATTGTCGAAGGAAGCTCAGTTCATGAGCACTGCATGCTGAGAAAAGCCAGGTATTTAATGCCAACAAGAGACTATAGCATTCAATCCCTTTCCCGAAAGTGAGCATAGGGCCTGACACAAAGATCTGGGTTGGGACATGCTGAAGAAGCTCTGCGCCATTTGTCATTCCAGGATGAGTGTCATTTGTACCAACATGTACAATAATTGGGTCTGTGGCGGATGAGGTTGCCAGTCTGTTTTCATGGTCTACTATGTTCATGCTCAGCAGTAATAATTCCTTTATCGTTCTCATTTGCAGAGGTCTCATTGTAGAGCACAGCCTGGTAGCAGGTATGTCACGATAGCTTCATGGAATGTCAGAGTGGCAACGTTTTTAGGAATCTTAAGTCTCTATCTATTGATGCGATTTTTCTGCAGGAAACCCACTTTAAAGCAATGAGCAATGCAGGCTGAGAGTTACATAAGAACATCAGAAATGTACATAATGAGAGGGGGCCATTCAGCCCATCAAGCTGTTTAAAGAGTAATACTTTATCCTTCCATTTTTGGATGTAACACATTGGTCGATATATTTACACCAAAATATTTTAAATGAATTTTATATCTAGAGATTTCACCAAATTTCTTAATAATATCTAATACAGTTGGCACAGATGACTCTGAATCAGAGAGGTAAAGTAAAAGATCATCTGCATACCAATACCAATGTGAACTCCCAAACAACTTTACTAGAGCGAATGGCCTCTGCCAAAGGTTCTAAGGCTAAATCAAATAAAAAATCCCTATCAACAGCCTCTGTACAATTAAAACTTCTCTGACAGAATTCCATCCATCCACCCATCCACTGGATGCACTGGGATTTCTTTACAAAAGCTTAATCCAGTATATAAATGTGCCACCCAAATTAAATTTAGCTCATGCAGAAAAAACATCTCCATTCCATTGTGTCAAATGCTTTCTCAGCATCCAGGGGCACTATTAAAGTTTATTACGGTTTGAGAAATCAATAATATTATGGAGCCTGCGAATATTATCTGAACATATCTATCTCATACAATCTACATTAAATATAGATCTACATATCTACATTAACAAGTTGTTAATATCTTATCTAGCTCTGATTTAAAAGAACCCAAGGTTTTAGCTTGTACTCTACGCGCTGTGTAAAGAAGAATTTTCTCAACTTCAGTTGGAAATGTTCTTCCGCTAATTTCCACCTATGGCCACAAGTTTTTTGATTTGAACTAATATTGAAGGTCCAGAAAGCCTCCTACCTGGTTACCTGGCAGGAAAGACACTGTACAAGACCCTCTATCACATGTGCATATATAACCATCTATACCTCTAATAGTCAAATCCCCTACTACCACAACTTCTCTCTTTGTGGGGAGTGGGGGCTCCTTGGTGCCCAAGGGCCCACGTGCCTCCCAAGTCCCTTTCAGCTCCAAAGCTGGAAGCACCTGAAAGCAGTTAGACACAGATATTGCAGGTGATGCCTGTAAAGTGCGTACACTCATGCCTTTTCTTTTGACTTACGGTTACCCATCTCTTACTCTCTGCTCTTCAGTATCCCCCCTCCCCACTTGTGGCCTATGCACAATCTCCGGCATATAAAAGGCATATTAACTATTTTGTGTAACTATGTGTTGTGCTGGATGAGCACCAACTCCTCTTCAAGGTAATGGATCTTGGCCCTGATGGAGACAACCAGCTGACATTGCTTGCATATGAAGTTTGACTGGTCACAAGTGTCCAGAGGAGCAAACATCATGCAGACACAACACTGAGTTGGCCCCATTATTAACTGAGTACGTCTCCTGCTTTATACTCCCAGCCCAGCTAAGAATAAAGTCCTTTCTATGGAGCAATATGTTGAAATTGAATATGTTAATACACATTTTTACTTGGGGTGCCCAAACTTTCCATCTCCACTGTAGTTATATTGGCCCTCATTTATCAAGTGTGCGTATGGCAGAAAAACGGGTGTACGGTCATTTCAATGCAAATTTTGGGATTTATCAATTTGGACGTGAGCGTAGGATATGCTCAAATCCCACGACAGTTCTCAGATCACGTACACAGTTTTCTGTCAAAGCGGCCTCGCGCTGCAGCAGAGGAAATCATGTGGAGAATTATTACATCAGGTGCGCTACAATAATGTTAAGCAGATAATTATCAAGATTTCAGGTGAAATGTTTACTGCGGGTTATGTTTGATTAATGAATTTTTTTTATTGATTCATGTAATTGTAAGATTACCGACTGCAGTCATTATAAACGATCCATGTGCAAAGTTATGATACTGCAGTCATGCCTGTGGCTACCATTGTTTTATCATATTTTATGCTATTTCACTCTTTTATTTGTTTTACTTATTTTTCTATTTTCTTCTTATGGCCGTTGTCTTATTCGTATTATGTCTGTTATTTACTTCATTTGTGTTTTATGTGTATTTTATGACTTGTGAGAGCTGTTACGTCTTTCATTCCTCTGTACAGCACTGTATGCTCCAGTGTGGTGCTGAAAAATCATTTTAGTAAGCAATCTCACTTCTTTTTCAGTAATATTAGCATGGCCAGGGGGTTGGGCAGCCAGCTGACCTTGGACCCTCAGAAGTTTTTTTCTCTATGTATTTCTACGTATTTGTTAGTTGGCTTTCTTTAATTTTTTTGTCTTTCGTTTTCTGTGTTCTGTTTTGCATTTGCATTTGTTTAGCATTATTCTTTATTAAAGATATTGTAATGTAATTGCACTATATATAAATACATGGAATTGAAATTAACTGAATAATGGTTTATCTATGATACAGGCCTGCTCTGTTAACAGCAGGCACCACCTGCTCCAGTTTAAGATAGTCTACCTTTTGCATTATTATGAACTTGGGTTGCACAAGATCTACCCCTCTATTTTGCGACTATGTGACAGATGTCAGGTGGCAAATGGCACCCTGTCCCACTCCCTCTGGTTTTGTTATCCCCTGACTACATTCTGAACTGACATATTTGACTTGTATTCAAAAGCCAATAAAAGGTCTTTCCCCTTGGAAGCTGATCTCGCCATTCTTGATTGTTCGCAATCCATCTCGTCCCATACTACAACTATACAATAGGCCTTGATACTCAGGACGAAACTTATTTTGAGGGACTGGAAATCATCCTCTCAACCCTCCGTTCAACGATGGATGGCTGATATGACACTCAAGTATCTGAGAACTGACTCATACAGTATGAAAAAATTCACAGGTATTTGGGGCCCATTTTTCACCTATATGTACATATTGGCATGTATTTGTGAACCTGTTCGCTCTTTTCTTCCTCCTCACCAAACTCACTCATCCATGTCTTTATAGACCTTACTTTGTCCACTGTTGTGCAGTCATGTTGTAACAGGAAGCGGCCACCCCCAAACTGTTCCCAGAGATGGGAGCATGAAATTGTCCGAAATTACTTTGTATGCTGAAGCATTAAGAGTTCCTTTCACTGGAACTTAGGGGCCAAGCCTAAGCCCTGAAAAACAACCCCAGACCATAATCCTCCCTCCACCAAACTTTACATTTGGCACACTGCAGTCATGCAAATATCCTTTTCCTGGCAACCATCAAACCCAGACTTGTCCTTTGGATTGCTAGACAGAGACATGTAATTCATCACCCCAGAGGACACTGCTATAGAGTCCAGTGGCGGCGTGCTTTATACCACTGCATCTTTCGTTTTGCATTGCACTTGTTAATGTAAAGCTTGGATACATATGCTCGGCCATGGAAACCCATTCCTCTCTATGCACTGTTCTTGAGCTAATCTGAAAGACATTGGAGGTTTGTAGCTATTGACTCTGCAGAAAGTTGGCAACTTCTGCAAACTGTGCGTCTTATGAGAGGCTTGGGTCTGAAACATGACATAAGGTAGCAAAATGATGTCAGGGACATCATCTGGTGTGCAGACTCCATCCTTTTTTACTGACTGTTTTCTCCAGTACCCTGAGTTTAGCATTTGGATGTGCATGTTTTGTATTGGTTTTCACACTGAGACTAAATCTACACCTTTGTGTCTGCAGTAGCCATACCTGTGCTTTACCTGTCCAGAAGCATTTATATTGAAATTTTAAGAAAAAACATCTCAAATTATGCTGTGATACAAGGTTTAGGCCAAACTGCCTAACCCCAAAATGATGCCTATGCCCCACAATTTATAGTGTGTTGTGTTATATAGACTGAAACGTTTGTCTGTTTCTGATCTTGACTTGGTCTCGCCCTGCCTTGGTTTTTGTTTTGTCTCAGTCTTGAAACACTCTGGTTTTGGTTTAGGTTGTCCTGTCTACATCACTATGTTGAACACCTCTTTACCATATTTACTTATGAAGCAGCAACTACTTTTTATTTTTTCTTTATATATTTTAATTTATACTTAATTTGGACAAGTGCACCATCTCTCATTACCCTCAACCATCATATATATGCAATCTTTTCTTTCTCTCTCTCTCTCTCTCTCTTTCTCTCTCTTTCACAGTGTTCACCCGCCTCCACTAATTGAAAAGCTGCTACTTTGCTCTGTTGCCTCCCCTCCCTTTTGCCCTCTGCCTCTAGAGGGTTGGGTCATCTAGTGCACTAGGGATGGGTTTCCAAGCTCGTCTGGGGTGGTGGCAGCTTTTCTGCCTACTGATCTCTCCTGCTCTGGCCTGGACCAACCTGCAGGACCTGCTTCTTTTAATGCATGATACCACATCAGTGTTCCCTGTCCTACTCATACAGACTAAAGGGAAAAAACACAAAATCTATCCTGGAACAGGAGTAGCGGGTTATGTTAAGTGTGGTTTGCCTGGAGCAGGGTTGTCGTCGGTGGGGCGCTGTCCTGGGGGCTGCTGTGCCTCTCCCTCTGGCCTGCTCATGGTGCAAGGTGGGCCCAACCTGCCTTGGTTAACCAAACTACAACCTTCCCCCCATTAATCTTCCTTTTGATCCTACCACTCCTCTCTTCCATATCTACCCCCCAATGTACCACTGTTATCTTATCCAACACACAGAAAGACACAAACACATACATGCTCATACACAAAACATGTCCACCATTAAGGGGGAAATACACATACATACATATACACAATATACAATCTCAATAGTCTACACATGTAACACCTAATGGTTCTGATAATGTATTATTATCATCATTACTATTATTATATTTTTTTCTTTATTTCTCTGGTAGATAAAAAAATAGAGTAAGCTTGTAAAACAAATATCCATATGTCAAACCAGGGGTTTGTCTCATGTTGCCCTGTAATCATTTACTAATTTATCTAATATGTCACTTGATCCTTACATATACATATAACTAGGTGCATGTAAGGTAAATTCATCTTATTAGATTTAAGTATTCTTCCTATTAAACTCCCCATGCTATAATGTCCAGATATGTATGAAAGATACTAAAAATCAACCCAACTGATTATTGTGGTCCTTGTGATGTGAGAATTGCATGTGCATAACATGCAATGTTGATATTAATATAACACATCACCCAGCCCTACTCCTGTTCTGATTATGTCATTCTGCATTGGTATCAGTTTTTCACGCCAGTGGAAAGCAAACACAAGTACCAGGCACTTGGTCCTGGTTTTAAAGCACTAGAAATTCATTATCTGGTGCAATGGAAAAGCACCCTAATTGTAAGAAGCAGCAACACCAGCCTTAACAGATCTTCCATTTTTGAATTTTATAAAAAAAAAATTTCACTAGTTTGTGCTAGTGATTATGCGGCTGAAGAATTAATTTTCAGCAGTAGGGGGAGCTGCAGCTCTATAACTGAAGCTTTTAATCAAAGTCACTGCCTCCAGCCATTACCAGGTACACTACATAAAATTAATTTTATTTTGATTATCCTGACTGAAATTTCTACAACTTAAATGTGAATGCTAATGCATGGACCACACAAATGTTTGCAAAGTGTCCCAAGATCACAATAGGGATAAAGAACTGAGTGATTTTTATAGGGGAGTTGTGGCCAGACAAGTCTCAGAGCTTCTCCAAAATGGCAAGACCTGTGGGGAGCTCACGGTCATCAGTGGTGAGTACTTACACATTCTGACGCATGACTTCTTCTGGTGACAAAGATTTGACCCTTATCAAAGTGATTCAGATCTTCGTCCCTGCCCATTTCTTCTACATTCAGCATGTCAAGTACAAGTACTGAATGCTAGCTTAATGTATAATATATGAGTCCTTGGCATGTGCCATTTTTACTGGATAGTCAACATTATTTGCTTCACATGGAGGTGGCCATAATATTTTGGCATATTATTTCCAGCATTACTAAAGAACACCTCAGGTATTTAAGAACCATCAACCAGTCTATAGAAACCCTAGTTAGTAATAAATATATGTGTAACAGCCTTTCAACTCTTCCACAAGAGTTAATATTTTTCATAGTTTTCATATTTTTATATAGGGTGATATATCATACGCTAAAAGTAAATGTCTCTTAACTGCTGTAGTATACAATGATAATATTATGCATCATTTATTGGGGGTTTGAAGCTGACTTCCTGTAAGACAATAAGGAGTTTTTGCTGTTATCTCCAATTTTACTAATGTAATTACCACATCTGATGCTTTTATTTGTATTAAAACACAATTTTTGTATTTAGTAATTCGTTATTCTATTTAAATGTTTTGTAATTGATTTTTGGACACTGAAACTTGTGACTTTTATACTTACAAATTGTGTTTAAAAAATATTTCTACTTTTGCTCACTCTGTAATATATAAATATGGCAAAATACTATGCAGGGATGATCTCTTTGGAGATATATATATATATATATATATTACATAGTTAAGAGGCTGAAAAGCACTCTGATGCTGTGTGTTTTAACTGTTGCCCATGTTTTTAGATAAGCTTAAGTGTGAGGAACAAGATCCATTTGGTTATTAACCACAGTTTACACACAAATGTCCTGGTGTTTAATGTTCATGCATCATCAGTCATTATTTGTTTCACTCTTTATGTGTGGCATCAGACAGGCTTCTTCCTTGTTACACAACTCAGTGGTCCACAAAAAAAGGAAGAGCTAGAATTGTCATCACAAATAAGAAACATCTGGCTCATTTTTTTGTAACTTGTTTTCTTTTAATATGAGAAGTATGTTGGAGATCTACAGTTTGAAGCTGGCTTGTGAAATAGAGCTGAGCATTTTGGAAATAAAACTTATTTTCCATATTATAACCAAGGAATGGGATTAACCTTCCTATCCCAGGTTAACCCTCCCTTCTCCCTTCCCTTCCCTATCTCTTTGACCCGGGTGAGCACATGAGCAGGCTGAATGAGATTCATGTCCACTGCAGGGTACAAGGGGAGGGTAGAAATCAGCATGAATACAAAGAGAGTATGTAAATTCTACACACACAGTTGGGGGGTGCCAATTGAGCCCACAGTCCTGGAGATATGAAGCTACAGTACTACTTCCATCAATCCATCCGTCTACTGTCCAGTAAGCTACAGGCGCAAAGCAGAGAATAACCCTGGATGGGGCACCAACCCATTGCTGGGCATGCACACCATTCAAAATCATATTCACATCTATGGACAATTATATTGCTTCAATTCACCTCAGCACGTTTTTGGACTGTGGGGGGAAAACTGCACAACCCAATGTAAACCCTATAATGACAGGCGAAGAACATTTAAACATTCACACAGTGAGCCAGGGCAGAGACTCTATCTAACCCATTGTCCTGGAAATGTAAGACTACAGTACTACTTACTATTACTTACTACTTATTATTACTATTATAATTTTTCGAACTATATTCATATGCATATATGCATTCCAGAATGAATTTTTCATTAAGGTAGAGTACTGTGTTCTGAGTGTTCTCAACAGGCTTACTGTATTAATTTTTCTCTCAAATCTCTGAAATACCTCCAAAGTCAATAAAGTAATTGGAAATGTATATGGACATTCCACTGCATTTTCTGTACGTGATGATATTTAGAGTGGAATGCTTATTGGTTCAAAATCAACAAACCAATAAGCAAAACAAAGTCCATGGAGATACTTTTGTTAAGTGTCATATTATATTATTTTGTTAATTGTCATATTATAGAGTCATATTAAATGTAGCTGAAAGGCTAAAATTGAAGTGCAAGGGCTTAGATTGAATGTAGGTTTCAAATTTAAAAAAATTTACGTGCATTTTTATGAAAAGCATGCTGAAAGGGATATGCTTTTTATTATTATTTATTTATTTATTTATATTATTTTTATATTATATATACTGCCTGTCATGTCTGTTCCTGCATCCTTCATTCTGCTTTATAGGTCTTCAGGTCCTTCGTGCTAATCGCCATGTGTTATTTCAGGTGCACCTAGCGCTGCATCTGCACGCAACAGTGCATCTCTCCCCAGAGATATAGCTCACCTCCAGGAGTTATGGGAACACAAAGCTGCCCTTTCCACGGACTCAGAAATTGAAGAGGTGGTAATTTTGGAAGGCCTTGGAGCCCACTTGGATGAAGTAGGCATGCTGATCCGCAACAAAATACTGCTCACCATGGGCCAGCCTGCCTTCTCTTCATCAGCGGGACTAGGATATCTTACCACTTCACCTGGACCTGCTATGGTCCCATCACTTGCCACAGAAGTGACTGCAGACTCCCCTAAGCTCTCCACCCTGTAGAGGCTTCCAATCTCCCAGTAAAGGCCGCTTCACTTGTCCTCCCACAGTCCTGGTTTTGTCTTCACAAGGCCCAACTGGAGGACTTTGAATGGGAGCCTCTGATCCTTGTCCTAAGTCCTGCTCCATGGGCCCCCACCTCAGTCCCACATGAGCATTGACCTGGTCCCAAGTCTCAGTACGGATCTGGGGCAAATGAGAACCTACAAAAGGAGCAGTCTGAGTTTCCTTTGAGGGGACATGCTATTCAGGCCAGCCACCCAGAACTAGATCTCTTGTCCTCTTGGACAGGAATTCTCTGCTCCAGTTCTGCTAGCCCCTCAGCACTCTCTGGTCTCACTGGCCCCTGGGCGCTTCCTGTCTTTGCCATTCCCTTGGCATCACCCATTCCCACTGGCCCTTCGAAACCTGGGAGGATCTGCATCCCTGGGTTGATGCCCTGTATCCCAGAGTCTGGAAGACCACGTTTGCATTTGTTTTGCCCCAGTTTTGGCCCCATTGCCCAGTCCTTCCTTTGTTTCTCCCTAGTCTATGTCCTCTGTTGTCCTTTCCTGTGTATCTGTCCCTGTGGTTCCTCCACCAGTCTGTCCTGTTCTGGGGAGTATTGTGTTTTGTCTTTCTGTGTGTCCTTAGTTTTGCCCAGCACTGTTCAGTGCCCCTAGTGGTGTCCTTGTCTTATGTCTAGTCTCATAGCTGGTGGTGTTTAATATCTGTCTTGTCTGGTCCTGTTGCACCCTGTCTAGTCCAGTGTCTGCTATGGTTCCAGTCCTTTCATTCAGTCAATTTGGTTCTACCCCTTCCTGTTTCTTCCCAAGTGTAGCCGTAATGAACCACACCTAGGGATCTTTTCTCACCTCTCATGCTAATCACTCACAGCTGCCTCCTGTTTACTCCCTCATTAGTCTTATATTTAAGTGCTTCCCAGTCCTGCATTCCCCAGATCCATCATTTACCTCCATGGTGCCTGTGTTTTGCCTGGCTTAGTTTCCCCCCTGTTTGGATCCCTTGTGATTGTTTATTTGTGGTTTTGCACATTTTTGTTTATCAAAGTTCCTTTCCCTGAAATGTCAGTTAAATGAAATCGATCAGTAAGTCAAATTCATAGTAACAACAATTGTTTAGCTTTGGCTAAAATATGTTTATGAAATTGTATTCTCTGGAATTGTATCCCTACTTCCACAAACACATAGCATACAATGGCATTATAAGGATTAAACATTATCAAAGAGAACTTCAGTTATTCAAACAGCAATGCCATTTAATGTTTTTCACCTTTTCAGTAGCTCATTTACCTCAAGCTTTGTCTGTGACTGCCTAAAGATAGGGTGAGTTCTTTAGAGGCAGACCTCTGAAAAAATAATGTGGGTAGAATTACAGAGAAAAGTCAGGGACAGGATGCCATGTGGCCTTTATTTCACTGTAATCCTTGTGGAATCCTGGATGCTTCTTTAAAGATTGTTTCAGCTGAATCAGACATGATGAAATCTTTCTCAGTTTTTTTCTAATAAAAGCAATCTAGACTTTAATGGAATCGTAAAAGTACATTACTTTCATAGGTATTATGCCAGTGGCCATTGCTATACAGCAGAATGCTACCTGGTTTTCAACAAGGAATAGAATACAGCAACATTTCCTCAGAGTGAATTAGGTAGCACTTGACTTAAAGCTCTCACAAGTAATGTATTATACTGTATATACCTGCATTAAAATGGTCAATAAAAGAATTAATAAAGCATCGCAGCATCTTCTATTGACAGTTATAAGGCATGATCAGCAGTACAAAGCATCCTTAATTCTTATATCGGCTATAATAATGCATTATAGATGCTTCATAATGTGTAATGAAGGTGTCTATAATGCATTATAAATAAGAAAATCATTGGAGTTATAATTAACAATATGATACATTATGACTGCCAATAGAAGATGCTGTGATGCTTTATAATTTCTAAATTACAATACAGGCTTCCTGTTTGTGAAGCATTTGAATACATGTGGGTGAACAGGAGAAATCTAATCACAGTGAATTTATTCCTTTGACACGATTATTGCTCGTTACTAAGCCATTTTCCCCAATACTTTTTTGTACAGACTTTCCTAGAAGCAATCAATTAAATACCAGCTTAATGTTAGTCATTCCATTCTTTTGTAACACAGTATACATTTAACTTATATTCATAAATAATACGGCCTTTTCAATGTACCTTTTGCCCATTTTATGTCTTATTATAATAGCATTTACTATGGAAAGCCTGCCCTTGTTGTAATGCTGTATATGCCATGAACCATCCAGTCATATTAAATTGTAGAGGATTTGTTTATTGCATGCCTTCTTGAAAAGGAAAAGTGCTAAAGTTACTGTGCACAGCATTCTTGGTCAAACCCTCCCAAGCTAACTGGCAATTAAGCACCTTATCCTCAAAAGTGTGGAAAAGACACACCTGAATTAACGGTTGGATCAATTAGTATCATCCGTCATCCATTAACTACTAATCAAATGCAAGATTAGAAGCAGAAGCACTAGACACAAAAGCAGCTTCTTTCCAGAAGCTGTAGTAGCCCCTATTCAGAAATGTTTTCAGTTTACCTCATAACTGAGCTCTCCATGCTTGTTCTCCATGGCACCTTGATGTTAAATTAGTCGATGTACTTAAGTATATTTATTTAGATTCTGTTCTTCTGTATGTGTGTCTGTGAAGTATTATAAGTATTATAGCCAAATACCCCCACAATGTGAGAAAAACCTCTTATTTTCTCCTTTGTGGGGATATTTTTCCAGTCCCCACAAAAGAAACCTTAATTTAATAATAATCTGTGACTGCAATCACAAAACTAAAATAGTCAAAAATCTTGTATTTTGTTTGGTTACTTATGGTTAAGGATAGGGCTGAGTAGGGATTAATGTTGTCAGAGCTGAGATTAAGGATATGCCCATAGAACAGGGGTCTCCAACTCCGGTCCTGGAGAGCTACTGTCCAGTAGGTTTTCTATTCCACCTAGCTTCTGATGAGCCACACCTGTTCCTGGTATTTACCTGAGAACAGTTGTGGGTCACAAGAAGGCAGGTAGGTGAGAGAACCTACTGGATAGTAGCTCTCCAGGACCGGAGTTGGAGACCCTTGCCATATTTCCATTTCCATGTCCATTGCCACAGGTGTATAAAATCAAGCTGTAAAGCATGCCATCACTGGACTCTGGAGCAGTGGAAATATGTTCTGTGGAGTTATGAAACATGCTTCTCTTTCTGGCAGTCTGATGGACAAGTCTGGGTTACCTGGCTGACTGCATTGTGCCAGCTGTAAAGTTTGGAGGAGGAGGGATAATGGAATGGGGTTGTTTCTCAGTGGTTGGGCTAGGCCACTTAGTTCCAGTGAAGGTAACTCTTAATGCTTTAGCCTACCAAGATATTTTGGACAATTCTATGCTTCCAACATTGTGGGAACAGGTTTGGGAAGGCCCTTTTCTGTTTCAATGTGCCTGTGACCCAGTGCACAAAGCAAGGTCTATAAAGACATGGCTGGGTGGGTCTGTGAAAGAACTTAATTGACTTTCACTTGACCTCAACTCCATGATACATCATTGGGATGAACTCGAACGGATATTGCAAGCCAGGCCTTCACGTCCAACATCAGTGCCTGACCTCACAAATGCTCTTCTGGATGAATAAGCAAAAATTCCCACACACACACTCCAAAATATTGTGGAAAGCCTTCCCAGAAGAGTATCAGCTGTTGTAGATGCCTATGGATTTAGAATGAGATGTCATAGAAGTTCCTGTATGTGTAATGGCCAGGTGTCCCATTAGGTACACCTTGCTATTATCAGGTTGGACCCCTTTCTTTTGCTTGCAGAACTGCCATAATTCTTTGTGTCTTGGTTTCAAGGTGCTTGAAACATTCCTCAAAAACTTTGGTCCATGTTGACACGATAACGTCACACATTTGCTGCAGAATTTTTGGCTGCCCCTTCATTAAGCAAATTTCCCATTCTACCACATCCCATAGGTGTTTTATTGGACTGATACCTGGCGACTGTGGAGGCTATTTGAATACAATAAACTTGTCACGTTTAAAAAAAACAGTCTGAGATTATATGAGATTTGTGCATTATCCTGCTGGAAGTACGAATTAGAAGCTAGATACACTGTGGTCATAAAGGGATGGACATGGTCAGCATCAATACTCAGGTAGGCTGTGGTTTTTAAATGATGCTCAGTTGACCCAAAGTATGGCAAGAAATGATCTCCTACACCATTACACCACCACCACCAGCCTGAATTGTTGATACGAGGTAGTATTTATCCATACTTTCATTTTGTTTATGCCAAAAGCATTTGAATGTTGCAGCAGAAATTTAGACTCTGATGAGCAGACAACATTTTTCCAATCTTGCATTGTCCAATTTTGGTGAGCCTGTGCCCACTGTAGTCCAGTGGCGATTGTTCTAAGACTAGAAGGGAAGCGCTGCTTCCTCAGAACTTGTCAGAAAATAAATGTTTTAGATATACACTATTGTATTGATATTGCGTTTAGTAAGTACGCTAAAACCCATTCAACTTCATAACAAGCTCGTTCAGAATTTATCATAGACTGTCTGACGCAACTTTCTTCTCATACCGTGGCGGCACGGTGCATTAAAACCTATTCAAGCACAGCTTCAATGGACTTCTATGGCACGGCACAGAATAGTTTTTTTCACTGCAGAGAAGCTAGACACTTGGACAAATGCAGAAATATCCAGGGAAGCTCAGCAGAATGGAGCAGAGAGCCGGCCAGGATGCTGGGCTGATGCATGAAGATTGGAGGAACTGTCTAAAGGGCGGAACCCTTTTTTAAAATACAGCATCTTAAATATACACCAGAATTGGAGCGATTTCGAACTCAGTCCCACGTATTTGCTGGTATTATATACATATATATAAATCATTCTTTAAATAAAAAAAACATAATTATAGTGTTCTCGAGTTTGCTCCTTGTTTCAGCTTTGTAAAGTTTGTTCGTTCATTCATTTGTTCACTCATATAATATAATCATATAATTTTATGATGTAGGCCTACAATGAGCTTCCCCTATTTGAAAGACTAGCAGCCGCCACTGCTGTAGTCTCACTTTCCTGTTCTTTGCCGACAGGAGTGGCACCCAGTGTGGTCTTCTGCTACTTCAAGGTTCAACATGTTGTGTGCTCAGAGATACTCTTCTGCATACTTTGATTATAATGAGTGGTTCTTTGAGATACTACGTGAAAATCCCAGTAGATCAGCTTTTGAAATATACGTACCAGCCCCTCTGGCATCAACAACCCCAAAAACCAGGTACCATTCAAAGTCAAATTAAATCTTTCTTCTCAATTCTGGTGTTTGATGCTCCTTACTTGTATCTGCATGATTTTATATATTATATTGCTTGCATATGATTGGCTGATGTCATTTGCTTCAACGAGCAGTTGTCGCTAATAAAGTGGCCAGTCAGTATATACACGCAACAGTAAATCCCTGCAAATACTTGGACCCATTCTTAAAAATGCTATATTAATGGCACTGAAAACTTTAAAAGTTACTAAAAGAAACATTCTCTTTGTTTCTTATAATATTCCAGTCTCAAAAACTGCTTACACGTGACTGAGGCTGGTTGCCAAGACAAAGATGTACAACCAAGATGCGTAGATCTCAGTTTTTTTTTCTTTTACCAAAAATAAATTTTAATGTTAAAGATACAGCATGCACTGACACTAACAAATATTGAATTATATTAGTACTCATATATTATTGATGCTCTGCGTGTGACGTAGCAACTGATGTCATATCTATGAGAACGGCCATGACGGACGGCGGAAGGGATGAAGCGCGAATGGACGGCAAGTTCAGTAATAGGTTAAACGACAAAACGGAGACACTCAGAGATAATAAAAATGGTGATCTCCTGCTGTGCTGTAGGCTGTAGTAATAGACAAGGCTACAAGCAAAGCGTATCCTTCTACAGGATACCTGAAAATAAAAAGAAAAGACAGAAGTGGATTGCGGCAATTAACCGTAAGAAATGGCAGCCATCCACCCAGTAAACAAGGGACAGCCAGAGGAGGCCCTTAGCACGTCCGCAACACGTCCCCAA
>JAODKN010000127.1:12361324-12376766 GCA_026774425.1 Petrocephalus zakoni | reverse complement strand
AGAGGAATGTCATACGAGGAAAGGTTAGTTGAGCTAAATCTGTTCAGCCTCAAGCAAAGGAGACTGAGGGGGGATATGATCCAGGTCTATAAGATTCTAACAGGTTTGGATGCTGTTCAATCAAATACTTACTTCAGCATTAGTTCAAATACAAGAACTCGTGGCCATAGGTGGAAATTAGCGGGAGAACATTTCAAACTGCATTTAAGGAAGCACTTCTTTACATAGCATGTAGTTAGAGTATGGAATAGTCTTCCTGATAACGTGGTGCAGGCTGAATCCTTGGGTTCCTTTAAATCAGAGCTAGATAAGACTTTAACAACTGAGCTATTAGTTAAGTTCTTCCCAAGAAAGCTTTATGGGCCGAATAGCCTCCTCTCGTTTGTATAGTTCTTATGTTCTTAATACAATGCTGCCATATACTTCATCATTTCTCACTCTCTACAGAGGAGCACCCCAGGGTTGTGTTCTGAGCGCCATGTAGTACTCCTAGTTCATGCATAACTGTGCAGGGACATTCAACTCCAGCAGCATTGTCATACCTTCAGATACCTGGGTGTCCAAATCACTTAAGCCCTGACATGACACGCTAAAGCCTCCACTCAGGACACTACAGCAGTTCAAAGTATTCAAGCTATTCTACACCCTCATCATTAAGAGTATCCTGGCTGGGAACAACAAAACCCCCAAAACAGCCTTTTCTCTCTGCTGCAGCCAGGGAGGCACTTTTTTAAACTGAAGACCAACACTGAGCAATTATTCCTCATTTTACATCTGACAACTTACACCATTATGAAAATAAAGATATTAATATTACAGTTTTTTCTTTTATTTTCTCTCATAATTTATTTTTATTTCTATTATCCTTTTTGTATTATGTCTATTTTCAAACATCTAGAAACAGTATTTCACTTGGCATATGTTTGTGTATATGACAAATAAAACTCAAAAACATTTTTCCAGATAATTCACCTTGTTTATTTATTTATGTTTTTACATTCCCTTAGTGCTGCCACGTTTAAAAGGATGAGATTATGAATGGACTGCATGCTGAAATCTAATTTTCATTTAAAATTCCTACAAAAATAAACTGTTGCATGTCAGACTTTAAACTGCAAAAAGTACCACTACAACAGCAACATCTTTTTAACAGACTTTAAATAGACTGCCTGCAAGGCCTGTAGGACCCCTCACACCCCTCCCATGGATTTTTTATACTTCCCTGCCATCCAGGAAAAGCATCAGAGCCAGATCTGCCAGGCTGCTTGACAGTTTTTACCCTCTGTCAGGCTCCTCAACACCCTACTCTCCTCGGGGATCCTTCACCCTGCCCCAACTACCCCTTAACTCCTCTAAGTAGACACATTGCACTCTGACGTGGTTGCAAATGTCCTGTATTTATTTATTTATCCCTATTTTCACTATCAATAACGCTGAATACTGTTTACACACCCTCCGAAGACTGTGATTGTATTCTGCATACTCTCTGCACTTTGCACAATGCTGCTCATGTACTCAGAAACATGTTTCACAACCCAACATCATCTAATATGTCTCTGAAATACCATGGTAGAAAATTTACTTGAAAATAGAACTATTGTCACTGTTGACTGTTTACTGTTCACTTGAATGCTTCCTTGCACTTGTCATTCTAGTCTACTTGTTTTTATACTTGTGAAACGTCTTAGTATTTAATCATGTAACACAGCCTATTTATACTGTGTGTATGTTCAACCATAGATCCGGAGCTTCGCCATTTCGTCTCACTGCATACTTGTATATGGCTGAGATGACAATAAAGTTCACTTTGACTTTACCTGATTTATTCACAATATTTCTAAAATGAAAGCTATTATGACTACTGAGCTATTGCCTTCTTCACAAACAACTGAAGTTTCTTCTGAGGGGGCACTGTATTTCTTCCTCTCAGTATCAAAACAGCAGGCGTGGCATGTGCTCTCCACTAACTATCTCAACCTTGCCACATACAAATTCTTAATTCTTAAACAACTACCATACTGTCTTGCATTTGTGTCTGTGATGTGAGAGGCAGATATGTGCTACAAAGCATTGCTCCTTATGGACAATGCATTGAAGTTTCTCATTTTCTGATCATTTAATTTTGTAGGATAAGTCAGTATGTTGTTTTTTATCACTACGCCCTATCCTGTCAGTCAGTTTTGCTGACCGGGGAATTTTCCTGGACGATGATCAGGTTTACATCTGTGAGGCAGCCCATTAGGGACAAAAGCATGTTTCCCTGTCACTGTTCTGCAGCTCACTGATTGAGAAATCCTGTTTTAAGCCATCATAGTCACCATGAAAATCACTGGCAAAATGTAATCAAGAACTTCTCAAGGTACCCCAAGAGGAGAACACTGATGCTTCACACCTCCAAGATTGAAGCTGAGTTAAACTTCTGCATTGAGCTTACGCTGGTGTAATAGTTTTTGCTAAAACACTCTGCAAGCTTTGCAGTTTTAATGACTGTTCTTTTTCAAGATTATTTAGTATACATTTAAGATCAGTCTAAAGTTTACCCTTACAACTTCCATGAGCTCTTCATATACTCTCTGAGCTAATCATAACCATTTTCATCCGTGCTGTTTAAATCACTCATAGATGAGTTCGTGAGAAATTTCCTTATTTTGAACCCCATTTATGCTTTATAAATAACTCAAAACTTATCACAAAAAGAGTCTGAAATATTCCAGTATTGTGCAGCCCTAGCATGAACAGCTGCAATCGATTTTTTTTAACAGTGTGAACAGCTATAACCATAGCAAAAACAGCAGGCTAACAACCTAAACACAACTTGTCCAACATTAAAATTCTCCCTGCTGAAAAAAAAAAAACAAAAAAAGTGACATAGGAGGAAGTGTGATGCTTCCAAGCCGTTAAATCACAGTTGCTGCAAACTGCGTCACCATAACTTGATGTTACATTACTGGGGAGGTGCATGTCAAGCTACAGCATAGGCTATGCGACAGCCATTTAACTAACAGAAGTAGGTCGGGAGATATGTGCTAATACAGCATGTTGCCACACACTCCATTAAGAAAATGAACCATTGTTTTACTATGGTTTTTTGGGTAACCATGAGTTTATGACTATGGTTTTATCATGGTTTCACTGCAGTTAACATGCAGTGCTATAAGTAAACCATAGTAGTACCACAGTAACCAAGAAGTGCTATAAGTAAACCATGGTAATACTATGGGTAGGAGCTTAGTAATCATAATTACCATGAGGTACCATAGTAAAACTATGGGTACTGTAAAAAACACATATCCGAAACCCAAAAAACCATAGGAAATCATAGTGAATTTCCGTAAGGGCCACAACATGACAAATCAGTTCTGGGATGAGAACCTGAGTGCAGCTGTGCAGCGAGTGGTACATCAACACCACACTACAGTAGTTCAAATGGAGTGGAATGAAGTTTTTTTTCCGGTGGCTGGAGTGCTAATCATGCCACCAATCCCCAAATTTTCCCTTAAGTCGGAGGACCTGCTTATAGGGCAAGATGGTAGGTTAACGTCATACCCAGGAGAAAGCAATTGCAACTTAAGTACCCTGCTCAAGGACCCAACGGAGTAGAATCACCCCTGGAATTCACAGGATTTGAATCTTCCTATCGTTGGTACAGATCCCTAGCCTGAGAGCCACAACTCTGTCCACTCAGGCTTACATAAAAAACTTTATTTTCTGTTCTACATTGTTAGGCAATAGTAATTACAATGTTGGAGTTATTTATTGATACCTCTTCTGTTTGCTGGACTGCAAATAAAATTACTAGTGTTTGGCCTATATAACTTTGAAACAAAGTTCTAGTTTACAATAAAACTTATGAAGGGAAAAATGTCCCTTTTCTCAAGCTGCACTCTACAAACATAATGAGCACTACAGCTGATGCTAGAAGTCTGCCTGAAGGGGCTATTATTTTACCATTTTAAGAGGAACCTCCATTGGGCTTTCCTGACAATAATTGATTCCATAAATTCACTACTCTCCTCTAGAGGGCAGCAGTTTCATAGTTTTCAAGACTAAACAAACCTAAAACTAGAACAAATTATTGCATCGTAATTAGGACAGAAGACATTAAATTTTAAAATATCTTCAAAATTATCATGATATGTCTTTTATGTTTCTGCAGGGCAATAAAATGCAAATGAACATACAAAGTAAATAAAAAAATATTTGCAATACACAAGTAAATGATAATTCACACAAAATGTTTCAAAAATCATAAATTATAAATATAACAAATCAGTAGGAATCAATATTTGTGATGCTATACATGACTTTTGATAGTGTGTATTTGCCCAGTTCTTCAAACTCCCTTTTAATAAGAGGCATGCTGGGAACAGGGAGGTAGAATGTGTACCCACAAATGTACACTGGTTGGGCAAACTCTCATGTATCCTCCAGTATCCTTGTGAAGGTAAAGAGCTGATCCAATGTTCCATGACAAGGATGGAATCTGCATTGTTTCTCCTGGATTCGAAGTTCGACCAACCGATGGACATTCTTCTCCAGTACTCTGGCCTTGACCGTCCCCCTGAAGTTGAAGCACACCCTCCAGTCCCCTTTCTTAACAGTTGGGATCATCGCTTCAGTATAGCAATCCAAAGGCAGTGTCCCCAACCTCCACACAATATTGAAGAGGCATGTCAACCAAGACAGCCCAACAACATCATGAGCCTTCAGGAACTCAGGGCGAATCTCATCCACCCCTGAAGGCCTTAGCACTAAAGAGTTCTTTGACTATTTTAGTCACCTGAATCTTAGTGATAGGCAAGTTCTCCTGTGAGTCTTCTGATTAAACAAGGAAGGCATGTCAGTGACATTCAGGAGGTCCTCGAAGTACTCCTTCCACTATTAAGTATATCCACAGTTGAGGTCAACAGAACTTCATTCCTCTGGTAAACAGCATGGGCAAAGCTCAGTTTCCCCTTTCTAAGTCATCTGACGGTTTCCCAGAATCTCTTTCAGGCCAACCAAAAGTCATTTTCCGTGGCCTGGCCAAACTCCTCCCACAGCAGAGTTTTCGATCCCGCAACTGCCAAAGCCGCATTCCGCTTAGCCTGCTGGTACCTGTCAGCTGCATTAGGAGTCCTATAAGCTAACTAAGCTGAGAAGGCCTCCTTCTTCAACCTGATGGCTCCCTTTACTGGTGCTAGTGTCCATCACCGAGTTCAGGAGCTGCTGTCACACAACAGACACCAACAATCTTATGGCCATTGCTCTGTATTGCCTCAGTAAGACAATTAACACTGCCCATGCAGCCTCAATGTCTCCAGCCTCGCTTGAAATGCATAGAGAGGTCTCTGCTAGACATTCCCATCACATCTTCACTATAAGTTTGGGTCTACCAGGTCTGACCAGCATCTCATCCAACTCACGCACTAGGTAGTGGTCACCCGACACCTGAGTGTCCAAGACAAATAGTTGAAGTATAGTTGTAATAATAGTATTACAAAATCAATCATCAAACTGTGGACCTGTGTGTTCTGGTGCCAGGTGTACTTATGAACACCCCCATACTCGAGTAGGGTGTTTCTTGTCGACAAACTGTGGTGAGCACAGAAGTCCAATAACAGAACATCCCTCAGGTTCTGATCGGACAGGCCATTTCTCCCAATCACACCCTCCTACAGTAAAACAATGGAGTTCCAAGAGGTGGTGCCTTCCTGCACAGGAATACAGTCCAGTCCCTCTCCAGGAGTTTGGTTACAGTTTGGTTTGGTGTTGCAGTGAGCCCAAGTATTTCTAGATGGAATATATCTACCTCCCACACCAGCTCAGGCTCCCACCAGAGAAGTTACATTCCATGTCCCTAAAGTCAGTTTTGGTAGCCAATGTTTGGCTCACTAAGTCCACCATACCTCCACAACGCCTTTTGCAGGTAGTGGGTCCAAAGGAGGACAGATCTATGTAAGTCTTTAGGGCTCTGCCTAGTTTGGCTCCATGGGTAGAGACATGTGCCTGTATTTATACAGCATTCCTAAGTAGTCCAAAATTCTGAGTGACACAATTTTGGCGCTGCTTTTAGGAGTAAGAGCATTTTATTAATTTTCTCATTCTCTTAAGTACTCCCAACACTAGCAGGATTTAGGAGAGCTGTCCTAACCCGCTAGGAGCTGCCAGACGACAGCATTCAGGCAAAGACTGCCGCAACCATTCTGGGAAAGGAGAAACATGTTGGAAACGCAGAACAACACAGAGCATATGAAAAGATATCTGCTTGACAGGGATGGAATAATATTTGCTAACAACTTTGCACATAATGCAACTCTACAGAGCCCCTAAGGAGACATGGGAGGAGGCAAAAAATCAATGAAGGGAAAAAAGTAAAGATTCCTTTTGTGGGATCTTACAATAGTTTTACGTTAGCATTAATAACTGTGCTGTGTCAGTTCAAATTACAGTACAAAAGCTAATTAGTATAAAACTAAATGGCACATGTCTAGCAAAGTGTACTTTAAGCATTAAAGTATGGGGATCAGTACACACCATTTGATTTTCAGATTATATATTTTCATAAATAGTTATTAATAATTTCATGACCAGCACAAACAGTCCATACATACATAAACAATATTCATTCCTAGTCCATAACCATGACGGTCACTCTTTTGTATACCCTAAGTCATAAAACACAAATATTTACTAGCCATAAAATCAAAAGGAATTCCTTAAATATGTTAATGACTTCTGTTTGCACAATCTAAGAATGTGAAAGCGCGCATTTGAATAGTCCTACAATGTAAAATCATATTTTACAGAGTACCTGAAAGGTTCTTTTCTTAAGTATACGTGTCTCTACACGTCTGTGGCTTACTTCTGTCACCACGCCTTGGCAGTAAAATAAATACATACATACATGCATGCATGCTAAATCTTCTTCAAAACATACTTACGAAATTTTTATGAATGCGAATTTAAAACATGAGTATTATTGTGATTTGTTTAAATGCACAATACCGCAGCAAGAAGAAACACCGATTTACTGAGACAATATAGGCCTCCGAAATCAATTCACAAATATTTGGATAACATAATTCTATTACCTGTCAAAGAGCATATCACAAAGACGAAGAGTAAATGAACGACTCGAAGCTAGTTCTCTGCTTAAAAATTAACTCCTTAAACGAATTACTAATAAGTATTAATAGAAAATGCACAATACCGCGCATGTAGGCTAGACTGAAAATACATTAAAGTTGAACATTAATTTCCCCCCCAGAAATGCAAGAAATGCAACCACCCCTCCAATGGACTCCGCGCAACACGCACGCACATGCAACGTACTACACAAAATTCTTTGTATAATTCTTTGAATTGCGACAACTGCCATTAAGATTTAGCTGTGCTTTTGGATGAACAAGTGAATGGATCAGACAATATTCAAATAAAAAAGCACCATTGAAAAATCAATATAAGCCTATTGTATGCAATTACGTTAATTACTGAAAAAGGAAAAGCAGTTAAGTGAGCGCAACATATCTACTAATCAGATATCAATAAACTACGTAAAGTACTTTTATTCAACAAACAAACAAGTAAATGATTTCCAAACGTCTTCATACACTTACAGCCAGTTGCTAGCATTTGCGGAGAAGAGCGCTAGAATTAGCATCAGCAGTGACCTTAACAAATACTCCGATGTCATGTTGAGTAGTAGAAAGCCGAACAATCCACAGACGGTGTGATTTTATTGCATATGCTGTAGTAGTGGTCTCTGTAAAGGGATGATGCAAATCAGTTGTGTCATACACAATACATCCAATACCAGAAATCCACTTGAAAAAAAATCTGCAGTAGTCCAAATGTTTTAGTACTCCTTACCTAATCAGAGAGAATGCGACAAATGAGCAAAAAAGTCAGTGACACTTCACAGCAGCAGTTTTTCTTTCTTTCTTTCAGTTTTATTATATTTACCATCTGATATTCTAATCGGAAATTAATTTTGTTCTTCTCGAACTGATCTTTAATGCAGTGAAACTTTTCCCCATACCTGATATTGGTTTAGATTCTTTGCCTAATATTTTTCTCTGACTGACAGCACTAAGACGCGGCTATAACGCAACATGAAACTGAACGTCGAATTTAGTAGCTCCTGTTGCACTTATGAGGGGCGGGTCGAAGTTTAGAGGAGGTTTTGATGTGTAAGTATGGTGAGAAAGGCGGGTCTAAAGATCCCCCTTGAGATTGGGTTTATATTTTTTAACCAAAATGAAAGCAGGGTTGTAAGGATGTACAAGAGAAACTGCGGTGTACTGCATTTTATCAATTTGCCCATAATAAAAAAAATAGAACCTTAACAAACATACCTAAGCGTCAATGTATTTTAAAATATAATCTTTATATGGACTCATTTACATTTTTGATCAGTGCAGACTATTAATATCTTAGCATTTTCGTTTGTTTACAATTGGGTGATAAAAGGGCGAGAAACTGCATTTTAATCTTTTATTCTTTCGGTTGCAAGGAGATCATTAATGCAAAGTGTAATTTAATACGCAATGTTACGTAATACAGTAGTATCTGGGTTAATATTTGAGTTTATTTGTCGGCATGCTGACACCACTTTAAAGCAATACAATATGAATGGATGAACAAGTTATTTGATATGGGTATTGTATATATCGTATTGTTAAACTTAAAAATTAAGCAAAATAGATTACAGCAATATTCTTGCTTACTCCCAGTGAAAATCCATTAAAATACCAAGTTATTTATGGATTGCTGTCTTACCTCAAGCGGAGTCTAGCTGGTAGGTCCTACTGTAAGTGAAGTTTTGGCAGCTGTACAGAAATCAAAGCCTCATGTAGAAATATCTCACCCACTCAAGAAATGAATGTTTGGTCAGAGCTACTCATGAAAATTAACATTAAAGCTGATGAAAAAGCTTGATTTTTAGTGTTATACTGACCTTTTCTTGAACCTTTTACTGAATTTCGAAGCATCAAGGAAAAAAAATGTTCAAGGAGGCAGCACTTCGGGCTGCTGAGCTCTGTCTGTATACATGCTTAGGATGCGAATCTCCCGCTCTATCACATCCCATAGGCGTTTTATTCGACTGAAATTTGGTGACTGTGGAAGCCATCTGAGTACACTGAACTCTTTGTCATGTAAAAAAAAATCAATCTGAGATAATATGAGCTTTGCGACATGGTGCATTACCCTGCTGGAAGTAGCCTTTAGAAGCTGGGTACACGGTGGTGGTCACACTGTAGGGTGGAACAGAAGGAAGCGGGAGCAGGAAATAGTCCACACGAAGGAGGTTTATTGGGGAGAAGTTAACAGGAAAAGAAAGGATTAAAGGTGGATCAAAAATGGAGTGGCTAAGGTACAACAGACTGGAACTCACAATGTCAATGACAGAACTAGGGAGCACGAGACTGGGAAGCACTTAAATATACAGGGCTAATAAGGGATCAAACGAGAGGCAGCTGGCATAAGTCACAGAAAGGCTGGAACAAGAGGTAACACAAATGATTAGCAGGCATGGCTCATAAGGGCCACACCATGGAAGAAATAGGAGGGTCAGGTGGGGTAGGACATGACAAGAACCCCCCCCCCCCCAAAGCATGCCCTCTAGGCACAAAGGAGAAGCTGGAGAGGGGACCAATGGGACCAAACAGGGAGGAGAGACAGGGCCAGGACAGGACTGGACAGAGCAATACCAGGCATGACAATACAGGACAGGACCAACACTAAGACACGGGTACAGTACAAGCAGAGACCGGACCAGGAGACCTGACCGTGCTGACAGAGCTTCGGGGAGTCGGCGGTTGGCTGCACAGAGCCAGCTGGGGGGAGGCATCTTGCACCCAGGCTGTAGCCTTGCTGGTGATGGAATCCTCTTCATTGGGGATCAGTGTGCTCACCTCATCCCAGATAGCTCTTAGAGCCCTTGCATCTTGTTTATGCCAAATTCTGACCCTACCATCTGAATTGCACAGCAGAAATTGAGACTTATCTGACCAGACAACACTTTTCTAGTCTTTGATTGTCCAATTCCCTCTATAGCCACAGATTTCTATTCTTAGTTGTCAGGAGCGGCTCCTGATGTGGTTTTCTGCTGTTATAGCCCATCTACATGAAGATTTGATATGATGTGCATTCAAAGATGATTTTCAGCATTCATTGGTTGCACCAAGTGATTATTTGAGTTACTCTTGCTCGAGTTCCAGTGATCCAACCCGATGTCCCAAGGAGTACACCCAGGTCAAGAAATCTATTATACTTGACATTACCCACAAGCAGCTGACCATTCTTGTGATCCTCCCTTATGACTCTTAACTCTGTATATCAATGTTTAATTGATTTCAAAGTGACTGGCAATTTTATCAACTCCACCCTCATTCTCAACCTGAACCTTCATCTACAACATGTGCCCCTGGAACACCCATGGGGTTAGGTCCATTTACCTTGTGTTCCAAGCCCGTACACTGCTGCCTCACCACATGCCTCCAAGTCCCCATTCTGTCCATCACTAGAGGAAGCCTGTAAACCTTGCGGTACAGATCATGTCCGAGCACCATTTTAGCAAAGCAAACAAAAACTTCCTCCTCACATTGTTACTGAGACTACACCACTGACCTTATTCTCAGTTCCTCTTTCCAAAAGTTGGGGTTACCCCCTCACCATTTTGGAGTTTCAGGCAATAGAACAAGTCATATAATAATCCCTGCAACACGAATATTCTTGTTTGTCAACAAAAAGCTTGCTGAAGTTCATCTTGTGTAGATTACCAATCCCTGAACAAGGAAACAATTAAGTTCAGATTTCCCTTACCTCTCATCCCATTTTCATTAGGACAGGTGCATAGGACGTGCTCTTTTGCCAAGTTTGATCAATGTAGTGTGTACAAATGTATTTGCATATGTGAGGGCAAGGACTCAAAGATTGTGACTACCCAGAGACATTATGAATATCTTATGTGTAACGACTCAGCATTCAGGTTAAAAATTTATTTTTGCATTCATAACACCAGATCTGTGACAGAACATCTAACCCTGGGCTGCAAATCCAACACACCAGGCCCTGGACTGCTGGAAATTGTGAATCAGGGGACTTGGGTCACTGACTGGATGGCCAGCCCTCGAGTGAGGTGAAACAGAAGGCTGACTCATCTGCAGGACTGGAGAACCCAATAACAGAAAACCAAAGGAAGCAGTACAACACACTGGCAGTGAAATGATGGCTACCTGGAATCATGTAGCCCCAAAAGAGAAACTGGCTAACCAAAAGCCCAAGTCAAAATGCAAATCAAGGACCATGAACCCCAAGCTACACCAACCCACAAAGTCACTACCAGCTACTGACAGGCACAAAGAAAACAAACCTACACAGACAGGCACAGAGAAAACAAACTAACACCAAAAACCAAACCTCTGCCAAGGTTGCTACTGAGCCCACTGCTCCAAGAGTAATGCTGATGACTGAGTTCTGCTTTGATCTTTAATTGAACCCAACCCAGCGCAGGGTCAACCTCCTGATTAATTACAGTTAGGCAATGCACCAGCAGTGTTCCAGTCCTTCCAAACAATCTGTTGATCCATTCCCAGTCTGCACCAATGCCAATAAAGCATTTGTCTCATCAATAAACCGTTGATACATTTTTTCCCTGCTGGCATTGATGTCCATGGTCACATTTTCTACAGGTGCATACTAAAGGACTGCCACCTCCTACCTGCAAATGACTTACTAGAGGATGACTGTCCTGAATGGATTACCTCCCTTGTTCCCTTGTTCCTTCAATATATTTTGATCTTTGAGGGGCATTATCTCAAAATGCTTTACATTACTCTGCCCACATGAATATTGAGAGTGAGCCTGAAGCTTGCACATCCGCTGACTATTCCACAGTAGCGGAGCTCTGTGAAAGAATGCTCTGCGACCTGCCATAGTTCTTTCTACTCTAGGTACTAATAGATATCCTGCTCCTTGAGATCAAAGTAGGTGAGAAGGGTTGTAAGGAGCCAGTAGATCTTTAAGACGTTCTGGTGCAAGGCCATTCAGTGCTTTGTAGGTTAATAGCAGTATTTTGTAGTCCATCCTAGACTTTTTTTTAGAATTTTTTAGTTTTTGTAAGAACTGTGACTGCTGCATTTTGTATTAGCTGAAGTTTATTTAAGAATCCAGATGAACAACCAGAAAGGAGGGCATTGCAGTAGTCCAACCTGAATGTTAAAAAGGCATTTTCGTTTTTCTGCATCTTGAAAGGAAAGCATTTTCCGAAGCTTGGCTATGTTCTGTAGATGGTAAAATGTAGTTCTGGTAAATACTACTTATGTGAAAATCGAAGCACAGATCTCAATCTACCAGGACACAAAGATCTCTGACCACTGTTTTAAGCTGAGTAGGAAGACCACTGGGGTTGAGGTTTTCGAACTAATTTTGAGCGTCCTTAGGACCAACTACCAGTACCTCAGTTTTTTCTGTATTTAACATGAGGAATTTTTTTGCAATCCAACACTGAATGTCTAGCAGACAGTCTTCTACGATACATTAAATTCATGATTCGATGCAATTCACGATTCTGAGTTCACGATATGATTTTCTCACATTGTGACTCAAAAATATTTCTTATCTCTCCAAACTGTGCAAAACATGTCCTCTTCTTAAAAGTGCAACTGAAATTAAATAAAATATTGTTTTTTAAAACAAATCCCACGTCAAAATAACTCAATAAAAATTCTTCAAATAAATAAACCAATGCTCGCATGTGCAGCTTCGAATTTACATGTTTTTTAAGGAAAATTAACATGTTGACATTCTCAGGCTGAAGCTGAGATCTCTGTAAATGTCCCCTGCAGTTGAAAAAACCCTTTCAATAGGGACAGAGGTGGCTGGTGTGGTGAGGTATGCCTTAGCTAGGGGAGAAAGCAGTGGGTACATCTTACCATTCTCCTTCCAGGGAAATAGACGTTCCTATATAGATGTCTATTTCTATAAAGATAGAGTGACCAGAAAATCCATGTCATCCCTGAAACTTTGACCTAGGACGGTATTTGTAAACTTCCATTTTAATTAAAAGAACATGGATTTCACATAAGCACTGCATTCTTGTTATGTGCTGATTGGTAAGTCTCTGATATTCATGCACATATCACAAATGTTAATGCGAAACGGCTGGATGAGTCTTTCAATCAAGGAAATAAACCAAAGCACAAGAAGAACTGAACTATTTAGCCAAACACAGGAGTCTTTTGGATTTAAAGTAGTTTGTAAAACCTGAAGTAGCTCAAAGCGTCCGGGATGGCATGGATTGTCTGGTCACCCTATATATAGATGTTTCTAGGTTATCAGTCTTTTAGAATGTTTGCACGCCATTTTTCTTGTCTGTAATTTTTTCATCTGTTTTAGTAAGAGATTACTGAAAAGCCAAACTGCAGCCACAGCGCCGATTTAAAGCTGGGCGGCGCATCCTCAATTTCAAACTTACTTGTCATCTAGCATTCTGTCTGAAGCAAAAACTGACGTTGAATACGCAGTGATGACTGACGTGGAACTGACACCGTGAAATAAAATGTAACACCCTTCTTTCTGTTAAGTACTTGTTCTCATAAAAAGTAGCAATTCATTTTCCACATCAGCTGATTTGAATAAGCATACATTTACACCAATTTTTAACCGATTTGCAATGCATCGTTACATGCTTCAAATTAAGACCATTAATCTCTAATAATGTTACCAAGTGGTAGCATATATAGAGTGAACAGTAGGGGGCCCAACACTGATCCCTGTGGGACACCATACCTGACTTTAGTGGGCTTGGAAGATTCATTGTTCACATGAACAGACTGGTGACAATCAGTTAATTAAAGTGCTGTCCCTTTAATGCCAAACAAAGACTCTAGCCATTCCAAAAGAATATTATGGTCCACAATTTCGAATGCTACAGTTAGATCCAGTAACAATAATAATGATATACTGCCATGGTCGGAAGTCACTAAGTTCAAAATTTGGTTTCTTGATAACAGGTCTAATAACATTTTAAAAGGTTTGGGAACATATCCAAGCCTAAGAGATGAGTTTAACAAGTTTAACAAGTTTAACAGGGTAGTGCTAATCAGTGATGCAATTTCCTTGAGTAGTTTGGTGGGTATTGGGTATACAAGGCTAGTAGAGGATCTGCAAGAGGAAATTAACTTCAGGAGTTCTGTTTGCGTTACAAGAGAGAAACATTCAAAGGTATCATCATTCGTACTAATAGGACTAGCAGAAGATTGGTAGTTATGTGCAGCTGGTCTGTCTAATCTTAGTTATTTTATTATTAAAAAATTCAATAAAGTCATCCCTCCTAAGAGCTTTTGGGACTTTGAGTTTAACACTGAAAAATTCTTTGTTAACCTAGACACAGATTCAAGAATTTAGACATTAGAAACACAAATTTAGGATTGTTTTTATTTTCTTCTATTAGTTTAGAGAGATACACAGACCTAGCAGTCACTAGTGCTTGTCTGTACTTAGAGAGGCTCTTTTCCTAGGCAAGTCTAAAGACTTCTAGTTTAGTTGATCTCCATTTGCGTTCTAGCTTGAAACAAGGGGGCAGGTTTCTTATCTCTGTGCTTTATTTTCTTGAGTGGAGCTACATAATCAAGAGTGCTGCAAAATGATTTCAACATGTTCACGGTTACCTATTCAAGTTCATTTATTAGGGATGCAACGGTACTCGGTAAAATACCGGACAGTTCAATATGCGCTGCACGGTCCGGTATGCCCTTGTGTACTGCGATATTTCCGTTTTGCACTTCCTTTTGAAAATGGTGCTAAATGCTTATCAGGCTACTGATAACCCTTTGGGGACCCTTTTTCGTTGGCGATGCCGCGTATCTTTCTCGTCTATTTCCGTTTATATCTCGCTGAAATCTTCATGTAGAATCATGAAAAAAAACGCTGGCTAAATCCGTAATCTGTCTTCTTTTCAAAACGCCCGTTGTCGGAAGTATTAAAGATAGGTTAGATCGGCAAAAAAACATGTCAGCTGTCTTTATTTTACCTACATCGAGGGCGTGTAGTACCGCCCAGACGCATTCTAAACAGCCACATTTCCGCGTATTCAAATCGCATTCGCGTGGTAATCTAATGAACAACGCATTGGTGAAACGCGATCCGAGTAAAGACGCTTTGGGACCGAACGCGGCATGCGCCGTGCGCTGCGGGGTTTGCGCAGTCCTCCGATCCACAGCGCTTTGCGCTCAAAGCCGTGCTATCACTGCACTTGCGCTTGGCTCAGCGCAGCGCAAAACGCTCCTTGCACGCCATAGAAAACAATGGGCTTTGGAGCGCGGCGCACCGCGTGCCGCGTTCGGTCTGAAAGTGCCTTGAATGGCTCATGCTTACACATGACAATGATTCCTGGTCTTAGAGGAATGTCATACGAGGAAAGGTTAGTTGAGCTAAATCTGTTCAGCCTCAAGCAAAG
>JAODKN010000127.1:12242145-12254766 GCA_026774425.1 Petrocephalus zakoni | reverse complement strand
AACAAACTTGCGTGAGGCTGAGCCAGTCAGTGGCCAGGATAGGAAGAGGATATAATTGACTCAGACAACCAAGCACGTGCTGTATCATTTTCACTCGATCAACTTTTTAATGAATATACAGTACTGTATAAGCTTTAATGAGCACAGTACTGTATTTGAAAAAACGGCGATATAGTGAAGCAGTGAAAGTCGAAGCGTGAAGTGGCGAGGGACGACTGTATTTGAATTTTATACAGTGTCAACAGAATTAAGCAAGTATGATTTGTTGGACATTCACTTGGTTGTTCAACCAGTATCTTACTTAGCCAATTCTTTTTTTGGCATCTTAGGATGCTCAGGAGTTTTCCAAGCTTTTCTTGTCTCTCTTGGAAGATACCCTTTCAAAACAGAAGAACCCAAATCTACAGAATGTAATACAACAACAGTTTTGTGGGCAGTTTGCTTACGTTACTGTGTAAGTGAATTTAAAATCTTTTGGTATTTTAATTAGACTTATTATGTCAATAATTTAAATTGCACTTCAGTTATATTCATCTGGGAGGGGAGTCAGATTGTTGATTAATGATGCAATGGATGAAGAATAATTATTTACTTCGTTATAGTTTATTCTGTCATGCTCTTTTTTAATATGTGTCCTAAACATCATTATAAAGAATATTTTTCAGAGCCAGACTTTTTATTGGTAAAAAGGCAAACACTGTAAACTGGATCATTATAATAAAATTTGCATGAATTAACTCCTCTTAGCAAGACAGATTTGTGTCAGAACAGTGATATGCAAAAGTACAACTTTTTGAATGTAATTTTTAGTGGAAAAATGCTAAAAGGGTTATTTCCCCCTTAATTCCTAAGCATGTTTGTTTTAAAGCATGCAATATATATATATACTCAAATATGTAGATTTCATTTTTTTAATTTAAATTTTTTAAGTAAAAGTTTTAATCGTTGTACCCAAATCGTTTTGTGCACGAAACAGCCACAGTTTTCAGAGCCCGGGTGCTTCCCACAGTTCTGTTGACGTGGAATTGGATCGGTTCTGCAGATAGCTTGTTTCTTGTTATCCCAGAGATGTTCAGTTGAATTGGTGTTTGAGCAGGTCACTACTGTGTTCACGGTTCATTTTCATGGAACCATTGCTAGACAATTTTAGCTAATGCATATACCACAGTTGTGGTACTGGAGTCTGGTGTCACCCACATATGAATGGACTTGGTCTTGTCATGCTCTCTGAGTTTCTATGGAAGACATCCTGTAACAAGCAGCACATTACTGAGTGCAAGTATTGCAAATCATCGATTACTAAGGTGGTTGGCACAATCAATTTCTACCAGCATCTGGAAAGGAAACATAAACACAAGTACGTACTACTAGCAAACTGTTTGTTGAGAGGCAATTACTGGCCAAGTGTCCAACCAATATTTATTTTGCATGGAAATCTAGTGCTAGCTCACAACTTAACTAACCATTGTCTTATTAATAAATTAATAATTATTGTTGTACTTTATTCATTGCCATATCGGAAATTCTCTTTTTCATATTACCATCCTTCAAACACGATGGGGTTCAGATCAGATCATAGGGTCAGTCAGTGTCCAGCACCCCTGAAGTTGTTGCATTTAACGGTCTTCCTCAAGGGCTTAGTGGTGATGTGATTGATCTGCCAAGAGTGGAAATCAAACAATCAGTTTTTTGGACACAGGAGTCTTAACCCCCATTGTGCATAGTTAAGACAAAAAATGCTCACAGCACCATTCTTTTGTTCAGATGTCTGCATCTGAACATTATATGTGCAGTTTAACTACATTGTGTACTCATGTTGTTTTATGTATATTATTTGGTTCCAGAACTAATTTAAAATGTGTTCTGCAGGACACAGCCATTTTGCAGTTAATTTAATAATTTACATTTATAGCATTTGGCAGATGCCCTTAGCCAGAGCTACGTGTTTTTTTAATTTAATTTAATTTTTTCAATGAAAAGAGCATAATACCAGAAGTGCTAATCTGGGTATTTCTGAAAGAGCTAGGTCTATAGTCGTCGTTTGAAGACACCCAGTGACTCAGCTGTTCGGACATGTCAGGGGAGTTCATTCCATCACATGCGTGCCAAAACAGAGAAGAACCTAGGTGCATGTCTTTCTTGTGCCTTGAGAGATTGTGGGGCCAGTCAAGCAGTGCTGGAGGATTGGAGAGATTGTGTTGCAGTACGGGTTGTGATGAGATCTTTTAGGTAGGAGGGTGTTAGACCATTTTTGGCTTTGTAGGCGAGCATCAGTGTTTTGAATGTGATGCGGGCAGCTAAAGGAAGTCATTGGAGGGAGCGTAACAAAGGAGTGGTGTGGGAGAACTTGGGAAGGTTGAAAATGAGTCGAGAAGCTGCATTCTGAATCAGTTAGAAAGGATGAATGGCACTCAGTGGCAGACCCACTAGAAGCGAGTTGCAGTAGTCAAAGCGTGTGATGATGAGGGATTGAACAAATATCTGAGTGGCCTGTGTGGAAAGAAGTGGACAAATCCATCTGATATTGAACAGAAGAAACTGACATGAGCAAGAAAGATAAGCAATATGTGAGGAAAATAACAGGCGATTGTCTATGGTAACCACGAGGTTGCGTGCAGTGACCGAAGGACAGATCAACAAGTTGTCCAGAGCGATCAACAATATCCTGGTGTGAGGATGAGTCAGCTGGGATGAATAGCAATTCCGTTTTGCTAGGGTTGAGTTTTAGTTGAATAATTACTACAGGATGTAGTTGAAGTATGTTATTGTGATAAGTTGTTTTTGATAATTCATTGAAAACTATTCTTAGTTGTTCATTTTAAGTAAATTATTTAAATGTAAACATTTGAGGTATTTGTTCAGTCTTCCTGTTTTGAATCGGACAGGATTTGATAAAGAACTGGTCTTGACTCAGACTTGACTAAGGTGGACTTCGACACAACACTGGCATATATTGCTGCCCTGAAGTGGTGGACCTTGTTTTTTTGTAAAGTTAAGTTAGCCTGTGGCATTTTAATATTCTTCCACTTTTACCAAGAGGTCCTATGTATCCTGTGAAAACAAACTTTGGACAATGCATAGACTCCTGTTTTTCTTCAAATCAGTTTTTTTTTCTTACTAATCCTTAAAAAAATTCAGATTTCACAATGTATTTTGTTAAGTTAACCTTTTTTATATCAATTCAAACATTGGTCAGTTGTATATTCTGAAACTCCAGTTATAATGCTACAATCCTCATTGTTCTCTTATCCCCCCATAACAGTTTACTTTTTAGTGCTAACTGTTTTGTCATGTCTCCTTAAAATTGTAGGAATCCAATGATACGGACAGAATGATTTGTGTTCTTGTGCATTACAGATGCAATCAATGTGGTCGTTCCTCTCTACTTCCTTCACGCTTCTATGAATTGGAGCTCAGCATCCAGGGCCATAAGCAGCTGACAGAATGTATCACAGAGTTTCTTAAAGTAAAGTATGACCCACATATGACTGTTTTGTTAGTACTGTAGTCAGTAACAGTGTGATTTTTTTTTTTTGTTCTCAGGTTTTTCTGCTTTTTAAAATAAATTTTATATATATATAATATAAATCTCTTATTAAACCAATTTTTAAATCATAAAGACAATAATATTCTTAAAATTTTATTTGCATATTTGATGTAATCAATATGCAGATTTGTTCATGGTCCATTCCATTTTAATGGTATTTCTATAGGAAGAGAAGTTGGAAGGTGACAACAGATACTTCTGTGAGAATTGTCACAGTAAGCAAAATGCAACTCGCCACATCAAGTTGCAGACCCTCCCACGCACCCTTAACCTACAGCTGATGCGCTTTGTTTTTGACAGGTAACCCCATGTACCGCCTACAGTCTGAGACTATGAAAATTTTGTTTGTTTGTTTGCTTATTTCTTTGTTTGTTTGTTTGTTTAAACAGACAAACTGGTCACAAGAAGAAACTAAATTCCTTCATTAGTTTCCCGGAAGTCTTGGATATGGGGCCATTCTTGGAGGAAAAAGGTATTTCTTTTATCATAGTAGGACATTTTAATTGGAAATTATCCTCACTAGAATGAAGTATGCATTTGCTGTATAAAGGTGAAAATGTGGTAATTTCTTGTCATAAATGTGCAAGCGCATTTGCTTTTTTACAATTAGCGGGCCGATATTTGGCATTTTTTAATATATTGGCATCGGCCGTTATCCGACTGTAGTACGCTGATTTACAGATAGGTACATCTGCGGGCAGCCCCGTGACCCATGCTGCTGCCTGTGCAGGACCCCAGCCAGAACTTTCATAAGAGTCCTGGGAGAGAACGGAAGGGCTAAATCCTGGGGCCGGTTGCACAAAACACCTTAGGTTAATATTTCCTTAAAATCAAGTCAGTTGCACAAAACATCCTTAAATGTCCACCTTAAGGTTTCCTTAAAATATTTACGTAAGTCATTAAGTTTTTCTCCTTATCTTGGTCTTGTACTTATGGAATCCTTTAAAGTTCCCTTAACGGTTGCACAAAAGACTTTGAGAACTAAAGTGAGGAGAATAACTTAAGGTACCTCTGACTGTACCTTAACTGCAGCACGCCGTTTATGGCAGTAAATGAAGAAAAGGAACACATCCGGAGAAATCCGCGACTGAATACGATCATGATCAATTGATCTAGCATTATAGATTTGACTGACAGTTGATTTATAATTTTATTTATATGGCCTGCGACATTTTTATAATTCATTATTTAATCTGGTTAACACTGGTAAATTTCACCGCCGGTACCATCAAAAAGACAGAGATTGGATTTTCAATGCAGAAATATGTAGATGCATGCGGAAAAAGGTATTCATCAATGCATTTAGTGACAAAAATAAATCCGTCTGCTTCTCTCTCTTTTCCTCATACTTTTGTGTAACTTCTTAGTTGTCACCAGTGGAAAGCCGGCTTTTGTTTTATTTTATTTATATTTGTCAGACACAAAATATGTTTGTCATTGGCAGTATCATATTTAAGGGGAAAACTTAAGGTGTTTTGTGCAACCGGCCCCTGATCTTTCAAAGACCTATATATTTTACTGGTTTACTATGAAGTGTTGCCATAAAAGAAAACGCAAATAGCCTACAGAACAGTTGGGAACTGGAGTAATGATAGCGAGCCTTCAACCAGCTCTACACTAAAAAAAATCCATAAAAAAACGTGTAATGTACTGGTAATTTTCCATTTTCTTACGGATTTTTTTTTTGTTTTGTTAAATTTACAGACATTAGTGGGTGTACTCGCTCCCACAATGCAATGCAAAATTCATGTTAAAGGGTAAAACACCTGTGAAAATGTATACGGAAAATTCCTTCATATTAACACGGTACATTGAACTCTATTTTTACGGACTTTTCTTATAGTGTAGCTTGCAGGTAACGTTAAGGATGGGAATTAAATCCATCATTGACAGAGAAGTTTCTTACGTTTATTTAAGTGTATATAGTTTGTTTATATGTAGGGTGACCAGATAATCTATGTCATCCCGGAAACTTTGAGCTAGGACAGGATTTGTAAACTACCATTTCAATTAAAAGGACCTGGATTTCGCTTAAGCGCTGCATTCTTCCTGTGTGCTAATTGGTCAGTCTCCTATAATCATACATGTCACTCATGTTAATGTGAAACAACTGGATGAGTCTTTCAATCATTGAAACAAACCAGTCAAAGCACAAGAAGAAATTAACTATTACCCAAGCAAAGGAGTCTTTTAGGTTTAAAGTAGTTTGTATAACCTGAAGTAGCTTAAAGTGTCCGGGATGACATGGATTTAAGTTTTCACTTATAAGTCAGTGTTCAATAAATTCTGTTGAGAAAGTTGAGAAATGTTGTGTATCCTATATTACTTGTGTGATATTTTACCATGCAAACAGAGGGGAAAACGTCCAATTATCGGGCAAAAAAAAATAAAAAACGGCAGGATGTATCGGCAATACTGTTACTGAAACAGATTTGTAACTATTTGCTGAATGCATACTTGTGCATCAGTTTTTTCCAACCCTGCATATTCCTTTCAAGGAAACTGAATCTGATTAAATAGTAAAATGTATGTCCCTTTTCACTTCCTCTCAATGTCAGAGGTGCTGGAGGTGTTCTAAATTGCTACAGATGGGACCTTGAACAAATATAGAATAGTTTGCTCCATAGTTGTGTGTTGCTTGCAAGGTCTAGCTGCTGTCTTTTATTGTACGAATATTGATTGTAAAGTATGCTATTTTGCAATCTTTGGATGCTCAAAAGCTTGTAATAATCAGTTCACATTTGATTAGTCCTGGGATCTGGTATTCACTTCCATCGAATATTGAAATATGCATATCCTCAGCAGTGTAAGAGTGATTAATTCTTTTTCTCCTCCCAGATGTAAAATGTGTATATGAGCTAAATGCTGTGCTCATTCACCGAGGCATCAGTGCTTACTCAGGACACTATATTGCTCACGTGCGTGATGGCCGCACCAAAGAATGGTACAAGTTTAATGATGAGGAGATTGAAAAAATGGAGGGAAAGAAACTGCAGCTTGGAATCGATGATGATATTGGTAAATGTATATTTCAAGTGATATATGCCGAAACTTTGTTTTTGTTGCTGTCACAATATTATGCCTACTTTTTTTTCCAGTTCATCTTGTTGACAAACTTTTTCAAGTATTGTCTTTCAGTTAATAGTTTCAGAAGATAGCATTTTAATTTGCATTTGCTTGCTTTGCAGTAATTATTGTAAATGAAAGAGAGATGGGACTTTTTTCTGATGAATTCACCATACAGACCTGAAATTACACAAACTTGCACAGGAATAAACTGCATATAGTTTAAATGTCCCGTAAAGTAGTCCAGCTTATTATCATAGCCTGTTATTGATTTTCCTGCCTTGGTTGGATATAAAGATCTGTCCTTTTGAGGTATATAAAAGATTTTAAGAGATCTCTATAAAGATTTGGCTATTTTGTACAATAATTATTTTTTATAATATGAAAAAGAATGGCACAGTAGTTTGGTGTATGTATGTACTGTAGGTTTATGCCACGAGAGGCTGGATCCAACTCCTCAGTCTCTGTGCAGAATTTGCATGCTCTCCTTATCTCCTTATGTTGTTCAGGTTTATTTCAGGTTTTTTGTGTGGTCCACAAATATGCAGGTAGGTCAATTGGTGTCAAAATTTAATGTGTGTGGGAATGCAGGCTTGTGCCCTGCAATGGACTCCCCTACCACCCAGGGTATCATCTGCCTTGAGCCTTCCATTTCTTGCCATACACTTCAGGTTCACTGTGATCCTGTACTGGATAAGCTGCCATGGAAGATGGTTGGCTGAAAATACTGAGCGCACACTGTAGGGTTCACAAACTTATAAGTATTGCTGCATTTCTTAGATGCATTTTACAGATCTGGGCATTTGCAAAATGTTTAATGATCTTCAATTAACAAAATATTTAAAAATAATAAATTGGCCCTCTCCACTTTCCTTCTAGTTTTGCAATTTACAATTTAATTGTACTGCCTTTTTTACTTTATAAAGCTAAAAAATTCCTATAAGCTAAAAAAATTCCATTTCATAATGGCAGTTGATTTTATAGTTCAAAATTTTTTCATGTCTTTATAGCCAAATTATTCCTTTTAAAAGAATCCTTTAGATTTTTAACATTATTTTAAACTTTTAGGAAACAAATTACGGATAATATGTAGCATAATGATATATTGAACTATCTGGAAATATGTATGCTTTTTGCAAAGATGTCTGAAAGTTATGTGGTGTGTTACATTGAGATTTGAAAGACTTGATGTGACCCTTGGGGGGCAGAGTGTGGCTCAGTGGCTTAAGCCTCTGTGCCTGTGATCAGAAGGTTGCCGGTTTCAGCCCAGCCTTGGCACATCTGTGGGCCCTTGAGCAAGGCTCTTAACCCCCAGCTCCCTGGGTGCTGCTTGAGGTGGCTGTCCTTCATGCCTACGCTTGCTCTCATGGAGAGAAGAAGAAGAATGAGAGAGAATTCTTGTACCCCCCTCTTGTTTACAGCAAAGGGTTATGGAATCTCATCTTCCAAATACAATACATTGCTGGGCATAATCTGTATTTTAATGTGGTCAATAGCATTTACTGGGTTCAATAGCATTTCCTTGTCATAACATGTTCTTGCAGTCATGAAAGTTAAGAAATGCCTATATATTTTACAATATTATTTCTTACCTGTTTCAAATTTTATATTTGTTTACAGCTGAAACAAAATCACAGACACGTAAACCCAAGTGCAGTAAAGGGTACCACTGCTCTCGCAATGCTTATATGCTAGTGTACAAGCAGTGGATAGAAGGTGAGAGTAATGTCAAGGAGGTTACAGAGGAGGTACCAGGTGAGAGCCGATTTTTCCTTCTATTTATGCTTGTAATAAGTGATCCACAGAACACTTGCTAATCATTTATGCAAACTATGAAAATGGAGAATACTGCCATTTTATGTATAATTCTGTAATGGCCTCTGTTAAACATGTATGCTGTAGGGATGTAATGATACACTCAGCTCACGATTCGACACAATTCACTGTTTTTTATGCAGATAAATTGACTCAAAAATATTCCTTTATTTCTGTAAGCTGTGCAGAACGTGTCCTCTTCAAAGTGCAACTGAAATTGTTTTACCTTAACAAAAATGGATTTTTATGACATTCCACGTCAAAATAGCAAGTAAATAAAAATAAAATCTCTCTGAATAAACAAACTAAGGCTTACATGTGCAGCTTGGAAGTTTTTTTAATAATTACAATGGCAACATTTTTAGGCAGAAGCTGAGATTTCTGCACATGTCCCGTGCAGTTGGAAAAAACCCTTTTACTAGGTACAGATTTCGTGAGGTACATCTTGGCATTCTCCTTCCACCACATGAGTGGTCAGCTACGAACTTCTCTTCTTAACCATTTCTGCCTCAAATCCACACATGTGTTTGAGTTGTGCTGCTCCTGCTGGTCTAGTGAAAGTCCATCCAATCTTCCAACGCTACCTTCTTGGAAGGATGTTGTTGCAGCTCAGCTTCTGCTTTGTCTGCCTGGTCAGCAGACTGCTCTGCTACAGGTGTGGGAGCACTGTTACCTCCTTCCTCATCTGTTTCCTTCACAGGGAAGTTGTTCTGTAAATAGCAGAGATAGGAATAGGAATAACTGAAGTAAATTGGTATAGCAGACTAAACAGATATAGTATCTTATGTCAAAAGCAAGACTTGGGGGGAAAAAACTGGAAGACGTTAAAAAAATATAGCCCATAAACTAGATAAAAAAATAAAAGATACTAAAAAAATGCATGCATGAGATGTGCATAAGTGCTTCTGAGAAAATACCTCAATATACATTAAACAAACATGATAAATAATTATTACAAATACCTGGTTGTGCAGCTGCACAGCTTTCCTGTTCAGCTTGTGGAACACATTCTTGGTCTTCCTGTAGATGAAGCAGGGTTCAGAATCTGGGGTCTATTCCAGTGCACTCCAGCAAGTAGTTGTATTCCCCAGTGTATCTGTCTGACAGGTTGCTGAGGAGAGATTTCTTCATGATACTTACTGTGGGGGAGTCTTCTTTACTGGGTGTCATGGTCTGCTCGATTATGTACTTTAAGTGCACAGTGAGAGACTGTTGGGCTCTTTTATCCCTCAGCACAGTGATGGCTAGCTTCAGAGGTTTCAGACGTCTCAGTGTCCTCAGCATCATGGATGTCTGAGTTATCCAGTGTGTCAATTTCTCAGTCATTTCATTGGATGTCTGTGCTGAGGAGAGTTGCTGCCATGGCTATTTGCTGTTGCACCTTATGGCATCCATGATTAGCTTGTGTTTATTTACATCGTTGTTGAGTACGCTTTCTGCTTTGACGCTAACACAGCAGTGGCTGTGGAGCTTCGGTGGAGATGGTTACGACCCGTCTCATCAGACCCAGCAAATGGGGAGACAGGGTACACTTAAACCTACTTGGGTGGCCAGGTTTAAAATGTGGGCAAATCGTTTGATATGGGGTGCCAGCCCAGCCTCACTGCAATGTCCATATTACTTGCATTGTCCATAATCACAGCAATTCCATGTTTAGCCCTTTCCAGCTCCCATTCAGTCACAGCCTCTTTTAGCAATGTAGCCCCCACTGTGTTCAAAAGGAGGGGGAGTTTGAAGAACAAAGCTCACCATTCCCCACTCTTTCATTAAATAAAAAAATTGATAATTTAAAATTGAATCATTTCCAAATAACAGAGGTGCCTCCCTTTTGGAACGAGAGTCTCCTCTCCTGTTGACTCCTTGGCTGGTTCCAACATTCCCCTTGTGTTTTTTTTTTTTTTTTTATTGCTTTCTCCCAACCCTTCTAAACTTCATAGCTTATACCTTACTTATTTAGCCTATACCTAGCTTAAGTGGCTACTTTTGACACAACTATTCCATGCAGTAATTCGGCAGTTGTACCTTTTACGACACACCTTACATCAGGGGTGTCAAACTCCGGTCCTGGTGGGCCGGAGCCCTGCACAGTTTTGGGTTTACCCTCATTTAACACACCTGATTCAACTCACTGAGCTAATTACCACACAGCTCTTCAGCTCAATCATCTGTGGTGGAACAGGGAAAGAACTAAACTACACAGGGCACTGGCCCTCCAGGCCTGGAGTTTGACACCTGTGCCTTACATGAAGGCATGGTTGTGTGTATATATATATATGCTGATTTAGAGAATACGCTATACCTTTTCCTACTATGCTTTCTGGAATAGTCTCTGGGCTTTTAGTAATTCTGTACTTGATAGCTGAAACTATTGTTCAGCAGTTTTAATGTTCGTGTTTTTACTGTACTAGTAGTAGTTGCGCACATTCAATGGTTAGCATTAAATGTTTGAAATGTTTGTATATGTAACCAGGTTATTTTTCTTTAATTCATATAACTATAGTAACTTTAATTTTCTATAACTCGGGGTGTAGGTTTCATATTTGCATTGGGGGGGTGGGTATATCAGGGTCAGAGGTGTGACTTCACATCGTTTTATAAAGTGATTTAAGTGTGTTAATGTCCGTATGCTGCAATTTATGCACAAATTGTGAGATTCCACCATGAATGTTAGGCAATGCAATCTGGGAAAATTACCTCAGTGTTCACCATGATGCCCCTGTCACCCTCCTGCACCCTGTCTCTCTCACAAACACGTCCTAGCTTCCTGGAAAGAATCACTAGCACAAACACAATACATGTAAAATAGTGACTAGGAGATCTAGCTTCTCATAGTCTCATAGAAGTAAATACAAGGTATTCATTCTCTTCCTAGCAATAAATGGGATTTTCTCCCACCACTGTTTATGAACTAAACAATTCTGAGTTTTTGGTAACTGGGTAAATTACTTTGTTGTTTTCCAAATTTCCCTGGCACCAATTTTTTAATGGGCTTCTTACTCATTCTTATGCCCTAACGGCAAGTACTGAGACTGGCACAAATGCTATTTAATGCTTTGTATTCAGTGTTGCTATCTGTACTATGCTGTTAACAAACCAAGCTAGTTACAGTTTGTGAAATCAACTAAGATGATCTTTATGAGAATTCATCAGCATAGGATGATTAAAATTGTACCTTTTCACAGTCTTTTATTGATTAATTGTTGGTTATGATACAAGGTCAATGAGTTGAGTTAACATACAAAGCTGTGTAGTGGGAAGTTGCAGCTCAGTGTGGGAGTGCCTGTGAGTATCAAGACACGGCAGTGTATTTAATAAAAACTCACATGATGCACATGAACCAGTTTTGTGAATTATATAAGGATAAATATTCAGACTATAACTGAAGCTTTGAAGAAAATAAGCTGCTTTATTTTTTATGAATAGGCTGTTTTATAATGACAATCCATATCATGGCAAACAATCACACCAGCAATGACTATAGCACCGGTGTACTGCCTGTCCCTACTATGTTCCTCTCTGAGAGCCTGAACCACCTTTTTTTTTAATTATTATTTTTTCCCTGATGAGCTGTTTCATCACCACCTGGCACGTGGGATGCAGTGTTTTGCCTCTAGTGTGTTGACCAATAGCTGACTGCCTTATTTAAACTTTGGAAAATGGCTTCATATGTTTTTGCCATGAAAATACAAATTCACCTCATAGGATGCTTTTCCACTGCACGAAATTTGGTACTTTCGGTACTTTCGCTTTTCCAATGACTTCCGGTTGAGTACCAGTACCAAACCAGTGCCAAACCAGTTGGGGTACTTCTTTTGTACTTTCGGTACTTTGGGGCCCAACTTGAAACACTTTCGCTATTGATTGGTTATGCAAATAGCCCCAACACAGTGCGATCGCCGTCTTGACAAAATGTTACAAATTCAGAAAACAGCAATAAATGAAGTAAAAAAAAAAAAAATAATAATTGCGATCTGATTGGAAGAACAGATAAAACAAAATCAGGACAGCATAAGACATTTAAAAAGGATTTTATTTAATATATAGCCTACTACTGCAGCATGGTACTGGAGAGTCTACAGTAATAGCGATATGATTTTGTTGTAATAAATATTGGGGTATTTATTAGGGCTGTCAAAATTGACGCGTTAACGCGGATTAATCCAGCATCGTGATTAATCTGATTAAAAATATTA
>JAODKN010000127.1:12156489-12166843 GCA_026774425.1 Petrocephalus zakoni | reverse complement strand
TGGTGGTGTAATGGTGTGGGGGATGTTTTCTTGGCACACTTTAGGCCCCTTAGTGCCAATTGGGCATCGTTTAAATGTCACGGGCTACCTGAGCAAAATACTGGTGCCGTTAATTTTGCCATAGCAGCATCTACTGTTACCTGATCTTCCTGGGTTAGGTCATTCCAGAGCTCTGGGTCATCAAGGTGGTCTTCATCATATACTTCATCTTCTTGTTCAGTAGGGAAGCATATAGTAAACGCTTTCTGCATGTTGGCAGCATTGTCACTTATAATATAGTCCAGTTTATCTTTAATGCTGTATTCGTGACATATGGCCTCAAACAGCTCACAGATCCTGACAGCTGTGTGTGAACCTCTGAAGTGGTCACAGGCCAGGAGATTGAACTTAAGCTGTATCCTCTCTGTATCTTTCTCTATGTAGTGCACTGTGACACCAAGGAACCCCCCCATCTTTCGGTCCGACCAAATGTCCACAGTGACTGAAATGTGGTCTGTGTGTCTCAATTCAGTTTTTAAATTTTGAACATCTCTCTGAAGCAACGTCCCCTGGTTTTGATGACAGTGTTTCGCGTCACACTGGGCTATACTTAATGTCAACTACAGCCAGAAAGTGCCGAAAACTCTGTTGTTTTCAACAATAGACAGGGGCAAGTTGCAATCAATAACCAAGTCAGGGAGTACTGCATTGGTGATAGCTTTCTGCTGTGGATGAGTCATGCTGTGCTGTCCTACACAGATGACCATGAACTGTGAGATTGAAGGCTGTTGGGGTTCAACTGTGGTGCATTTATTCATCTGGTATTCTTAAAACCTGTAAGAGGTATTCATATTAACCAGAAGTTGGAATATGCCTTAAAACCAGTGGTAGAATGTAACTTTAATTCTTTAGAAAAATCTAGTTAAGGTGTTACTATCACATTTCTCTGCCTGTCGCGTACCTTGCTTTTGGTCCGTTTGTTGTGAGCAAACTTTTGTGAACTTTTCTATTTGTTTTAAGCCCTGCGATGGCTTCCAATCGTACACATACTAAGCTCAAAATGTTTTTATTTTTACATATTCCATTACGTATACAGAGAGAGAGAGAACGACGTGTATACATATACATATACATTATACTATTATACTAATATCCACATATCATATGTGTTTGCAAAGTTTGCTTTAATACGTTTACATGCATTTAAAGCGTGTGGGAGGGGTATTTTAATGCTTAAACTATAACAAATGTTTATTTATACGGTCTTTTTATATAGTAGATTTTCACCTATCGCTGATGGGTCTGGAACGTAACTGGCGCTATAGGCGGGGGATCACTGATAACACCATAATATCAGATCATATATACAACAGTATAACACATATACAATATAGTCATTTCTGATCATTCAAGTAGATTTTTTTAAGACCTGATTATGGCGCTACCATCTGCCAGCTGTGTTCGTCTTGGATGTGCTGACTCCGTCTCGGCTCAGGCTCAAAAAACAAATACTGAACCGCTCACATAGTAATCAGTGTAAATCAAGCAATTTCAATGACGGGAGTAACGGTTACGTTAGGTTACCGTGCAATTTCACTGCTGCGAGGTTAGCACATTGTAGCACTAGCTGTCTGAGATTTGTCATCTTATTTCGGGTTTACATCTGAGCGGGAACCTGCAACACTTTTTGCAATGTATGCAAAATGACTTTCCAGACCCATGATTTAACTAGAAAACTAGAAAATTCGCCAAGCCATTAAGCTAATATTAACTAGACATTAGTCACTACATTAGCCTTGACTTACCTTTCTTTGTGTAACTTCAGATGTTGAATGAAGTTGGACGTTGTAACGTCACCGTCTGTAAATTTTGACCCACATTTTGCATACTGTAGTTCGTTTCTTTTTGAAATGAAATGACCCTAGGTATCATTTTTGTCACCCTGGCACAGTGACATCACATTACTTCATGCTTCGCAACTTGATTGGATGTTGTGTTAGAGCTGGAGATTCTGGGGAGTCTGTATAAACGGGCTGGAAATGAATACAGTTAATGTTAATTAATTCAAGAAATGAAAAATCTGTTTTTAAAATGACATACTTTTTGTCTGGTGTAAGGTATGAAGTCTTTTCAAGTCAGAAGGTTCAAGTCAAAGTGAAGTCACGAGTCACCAGTGTTAAAGTTCGAGTCGAGTACCAAGTCTTTTGTGATTTCATCAAGTCGAGTCCAATCAAAATTGTGACTTGAGTTTAACTTGAGGCCAAGTCATGTGACTCGAATCTAATTTGAGTCCAAGTCATGTGACTCGAGTCCAGACCTCTGCCACACACCAAAGAATGCTTTGGTCATGTTATAATGCTTATGATTTTAAAATGCAGTTTTAAGGTTCACCACTAGGACTGGAAAAAGGGCAGTGCCGTATTTTTCTAATGTTTTTCGACACAGGGTTTTTCCGCCAATCGAAAGTTGTGGCGTCCCTGGCCCTGTGCAGCCACTATGTTTAAGCCGTGTTTAATTTAACAGTAAAAGTGCATGCTTGAACATCACTATCTGTTGGTGTATTTCATACGGAGTTACCACAGGTCATGGAAGATTCTGGTGCCTACACAAGTCCTTGGGAGTTCTAGAACTTCCCCCTGAATGTTGCAATGCTGTTTTTGTGTGTAGTTTGCTGCACAGCATTGCAGTAATCATTGTATTAAAATATATTTTTGATCACCTCCTCAATAAGTTGTTTTAAGGTTTCTTTTGAGAAATGTTACTTCCTTTCCCTTTTGCTCTTTTTTTACAAGGAAGCAGCATCCTATTTTGAGATTTTTATATTTTCAATAAATAGGTTAATTTATTTAGTCTCTTTTTGGTTGCTTTGGTGTGTTTTTATTTATTGTATAATTATTTTATAATATTCTTACATTTGCCTATGCGAGAATAATATAACACATTTCACCATTGACAGTCCGTACTTTTCTTTCATGGAGGTGGGGGAGGAGCAAAGTATTCCTTAGAGATCGTTCGTTATTTTCCTAAGTAGTACTTTATTCACTATGATCGATTGCTTTCGGAAAAGCCACCTCAGATCAATATCCCAGAAGTTTCACTGACTTGATGCGATACTCAAATTTAAAAGTGTTCCTTTAATTTTTTTTGAGCAGTGTATTTGCTAATCTATCATTATTAATGATATTTCGGCTGTTCTGATACTCTCTACATAATGGTATAATCTCCATGTTGTGTTGTCATAATTTTTATTATAATTTTTTTGTTAGGCCAGTAAATTGAAGCAATCTGGAGCACAATACAGAGAAACGAAATGGAGGTTAATGAGTTACACACTCAGAAAAAGAGGCAGTGTGTCCCAGATTCAATTCAGGAGTGCCTGATGAAATGTGTTTCATATTAAAACAATGAAGGGCTCTGAAAATAGGCTGAAAGATAAGGTGTGACTCCTGTGATCAATAATTTGGTTCCCACATCTGGCACCAGCTGTAGAATGATTTAAAGGCAAAGAAGTTCTTCCCTGGCCTCTGGGAGATATTTAGTAGGGTAAAATATTCGATAAAGGGATAGGAATGGGCTGTAGAGTTTGTTGCTGTAAATTATTTGCAAGGGGATAAAGTCAGAGCTGCAATAGGATCAAAGGGAAACTCTCAGTTCTCAGTGTAGTCACACAGTGCGGAAATGCTTAGGCATAGCATGCAGTTTTGTGCCTCACCACTGCAGTACCATGATAGTTTATGCTTTATTATAAAATTACTATGACTATTGGCATACTTATCTGTTCCCAGAATAATAAACCAGAATCGGGTAATATGTAAACTGTGGTATTCATTTTTCTTCATGCCTTTTTACGTATTACACATTAACTGAATCTTTAAATTATCACATTTTCCCCCTAAATGACTGAAAACAGGGTAAAAAAAAAAAACAAGTGAGATGACATCACCCCACCAAAATAAATAAATAAACTGTGGTATTCTAACGGACTTTGATCCAGGAATACTTTCCAGGGTGCAGGATTGCATGGCAGATGGTATTTACCTGGCAGATGCAGCTCTGCAGCCACGGCCACCTTCACAGCTTCTCCGTTACCTACTCACGTAACCTAATATTCTGTCATCAGACTGAGCTGACTGGCTCTCCTCAAAGTATGCAGGGCTTACTCATCAATTACACGGTGGCCATTCTACTGTAATCAGTTGGTTAGACATTATCTGGATAAAATCCCTGCAGATTGGAGCATTGCAGCAGTCTCTTCCAGGCCTACCTCGTTATAGTTGGCTCTGCTTGGTTTCTCAAATTATCATATATATTTATATATATATATATATACTTATATATATATATATATATCTCACTGCATTGATCACAGTATATATATATATATATATATATATATAACAGGAAGGGGAGCACATAGGTCATAATCATGAACTTATTGGCCAAAAGTAATTTTGTCCAGAGTGTGGTCCATTCCTATGTTGGTCCTTCATGGTCGGTTGGGGGAGGGGGGGGGGTACTGTTATGCCCTGCCTACCTGGCCCTCCTGTTTTCTCCCTCGCGTGGCTCTAATGAGTCATGCAACTCTTTGCCCCAATATTAGTTTTTTCTATATTGTACAATTAGTTTGAAGACAGACTCTAATTATACTGTCATGCCCTGCTTACCTGCCCCTCTGGTCACGCGTTAGTCTTACTTCTTGCTCCTGCCCTGTGTTTATCACTCCCAGCTGTTTACTCCCCAGTTAGTCTTGTATTTCAGTGCCTCCCAGTCTAAGGTTTCTCAGGTCTGTCATTAGCGTCATTTGTGTACCTGAGATCTTCCCTGTGCTAGCTTTTCTGGGTTTTCCCCCTATCAGTTTAATTTTTTTCTCTGTTTCCATTCATGTTCCATTCTTGTTCTCCCGTATGCCTGCTCTTGACTCCCTGGTTCTCTGGTCATGACATATACAGTTTAATTGTATAAGACATCATTTAATCATTTTTTAGGCCACCATTTCATTTTGTAATAAGCAAACATAATTCATCAAATCCAGGACAAGTTACTCAGATGAGAGAAATTACAAAACTAACAAAAAACTGAGCAAAAGTTTACATCTTATCAGACACTTGTCACAATCCATGAGATGCCGGATGGGGGAGCAGAAGTTGGGGCAAACAAAACTGGATTTTATTTTAAATAAACCAAAAGTAAAAGGATCGCAGGGGACTCAATACAGGGAGAATGACTAACATGGGCAGGATCAGGCAACAGGCAGGGTGGACACTACAACCTTAATTACTGGACTGGGGAGCACAGGACCTGGAGTTGGAGTGAGTTAACATGAGGGCAGGAATGAGAGGTAAGACTAACACCAGGTGTGGCTTTTTTTCTTGTATAGTGTAATTTATAGTCTGGGTATTGTTATTGTTTGTATACTGTTATTTATTGTCTGTGTACTAGGGAGTCTCAAGCAGCCGGAAGCAAATTCCTTGTGTGCCCCAGCACACTTGGCAAATCAAGCTGATTCTGATTCTTATGTGGCACTGGGGAGAAACTGGGAGTGGCAGGAAGGCAGGGTGAGACAACACTTTGTTTGTTTGATTTTTGCATGCAATAAAGATTTAAAATGGTTAAAAATCACGATACTTCTCCATAACTTTTTTCCAAGAAATTCTCAAGTACATGAGAATGACCCCTTTTTAAATATTTATTTAATGGTTTAATTTAATCTTGGGATGTACAGATTATTCATGTCTAACAAAAATACTACTTGCATGCAAGTACAAGCATTCAAAAATGCTTGATGAACAGATAGCAATGAGAAAAGAGAGGGCATTGCATTATAAGTAGAGATGTTAAACTATTATTTTTTTATCATGCACCTTTTCAATTAATGGTGTATACCACCTGTACATATAATCCCATGTACTAAACAGGCAGATCGAAACACTATTCGGTCCTGACCGCATGATCGATCTAAAATCTTAAATCTATTTGGCAAATGGCTCTAAAAAGAGAAGTCTGACAACCACTGAAAGTACACTTGGTAAAATCTTAAAAGAAAATTTAAAAATAAAATTTTCTCTTTAAATATTTTTTTTTTATTATAAAAATAAAAAATGTATTGCCAATATATTGACAATATTTGTATCCTACACTATATGAACAAAAGTACTGGGACTCTTAATCATTGAATTCAGGTGTTACATTCAGACCCATCACCACAGATATAAAAAAACAAGAACCTAGCCACGCTGTCAGGTTTACAAACAATTGCAAATGTGAAAGAATGGGTCGTTGGAAAGAGCTCAGTAAACCCAAGCGTGGGACTGTCATAGGATGCCACCTTTGCGATAAGTCAGTTTCGGAAATTTGTGGAAGCATGAAGGAACAACAGAAACTCAGCCACAAAGTGGCAGACCACCTTCAGCAACAGAGCAAGATCACAGAATGCTGAGGCACATAGCGTGTAAAAGTCACCAATGCTCTGATTCAATAATGGCAGAGTTACACCTTCCTCTGGCATTACGTGCCCCAGCACAAAACCTGCCTGCCAAGAGTTTCATGGAATGAACCTCCATGGCTAAGCGCCTGCATGCATGCCTCATATCATCAAGGGCAAAGGCAAGAGTTGGATGGAGAGGTTGTAAAGCCCACTGTCACTGGACTCTGGAGCAGTGGAAGCATGTGTTTTGGAATGATGAATCATTCTTCTCTGTCTGGCAGTGTAATGGATGAGTCTGAATTTGACGGATCCCAGGAGAATGTTACCTGCCTGACTACATTTTGCCAACTGCGAAGTTTGGTAGGGGTGGGATAATGATATTGGCTTGATTTTTAGGTGTTGGGTTATGCCCCTTAGTTCCAGTGAAGGAAACTCTTAATGCTTCAGGTTACCTAGACATTTTGGATAAGCCTATGCTTCCAACTTTGTCTGGGGAAGGCCCTTTTCTGATCCAGCATGACTGTGCCCCAGTCCAAGGTCCATAGAGACATGGTTGGGTGAGTTTGGCGTGGAATAACTTGACTGGCCTGCACAGAACTCTGACCTAAACCTCATCAAGCACCTTTGGGATGAACTAGAAGGGAAATTGTGAGGCAGGCCTGTCACTACCTGAAGGGAAGGCACGACCCAAAAGCAGGCTGCGGTGTGGATCAATACCCCAGACTGGGGCCTTTATTAAAGGCAGCAGGGGAGTACAGGCATGGATAGGTTACAATGTCCGAACTGGGGAGCACAGGATTGGGAAGCACTTAAATACAAGATTAGAGGGCAGAGTGTGGCTCGGTGGATTAAGCCTTTGTCCCTGTGACTGGAAGGCCGCCAGTTCAAGCCCGGCCTTGGCGTGTTTGTGGGCCCTTGAGCAAGGCCCTTAGTTCCCTGGGAGCCCCTTAAGGTGTGGCTGCCCTTCATAGCCAAGCTAAGGTTGGGGGAGGTGAGAAGGCAATTTCCCCACGGGAATATCAATTATTAATACAAGACTTACAAAGGGGCAAATGAGAGGCAGCTGTGAATGGTTACCTTGAGGGTAAGAACAAGAGGCAAGACAAACGAGCATCAGGCATGGCTTGTTTAGAGCCACGCCCAAGGGAAACACAGGAATGGTACACGTTGGGCGGGGCTGGACATGATAAGGCCCTCACGTTCTATGTCAGTGCCTGACCTCACAAGAGCTCTCACAAGTGAATATATGCCTCCATCTGGCAATTTTTAAAAAGAAATAAACCAGGAAACATCAGCTTCGCTGCACGAAACTAAATGAATGTTTTGATTTTAGCTCTGAATTCTGGAATACGTGATGAATGTCACGTACTGTACGGGTTGCAGAGGACACATTTCGTTGTTGTGTGCTGTGATGTGTCAGCAATGCCAACCGCCTTCTGCTTCACTTTCACTTAAACTGTCATATTATTTATAAAAGGGGACGAATACTAAAGGTCTCTGATTAAAATCGATGCTCATACTATTCTCCATTTTGGATAACACGATATTGCATGCGATGCATGGCATGCAATCATGGAAAAACGCTGTAAATTGAGTCTTAGGTTGCTATGCTGTTCAGAAAATAGGTGGTTTCATAGCGCACGATGTTCATGTCCTCATCTACAGTATTTCACTTATTGCCATGATCATTCTTGCTATTTCATACATTATGTCAGAAGCATAAAAGCCTCAAAATATTTTTGTATTACTACTGTGGGATAGAAATTTTGATACATCCTCAAATAACACTTCACTTAGATTATTATGACCTACAATGGCAGTGGGAATATCAAAAAGTACTCTTCCCAGTTAGAAATTCTAACAGGTAAATTAGGAGCACAACCTTTATCTCCAATGAGAAATTTGAAATGGTCTGAGATGCCTGAGAAAATGGGCTGCTCCTTGAATTGGAGAAAAGCCTTGAGTAGGATGATAGGAAGAGACATGAAAGGAGTCTGCCTATTTTTTGCCATTTACTGTAAGGCTTTGTGTTCTAGTGTCACTTGCCTGCTTTCCTCTCTTACCGGAAAGCAAGAAAGCAAAGTATTTCAAAGAAAAATGTGACTCACACGCACACAGAAACCTTTAAACTTCACCCCCTAAGGGTTTCTTTGTTCTCATTGCTTGGTAGGACTAGTGGTAGTACTCCACACATCTGAGGTGTTCTGTTCTGTAAGTACACTGGATGGCCCAGGTCAGTTTGGGCTTCCCCTGTGGAATTACTGCATCGCTCAAGTTTTCTAAAAAAGCTGGAGAAAAAAAATCAGGTTAGTGGCACTGATTCAGATGGCTAAAAACACGAGGCATTCTCTGAGCTCCCTGGTATTTCCTGTGCTCCTGAAATAAACGCACCCCACCAAGCAATCACGGAGAGCTTGACTGTGACTGAAGAATGTCCCTGATTGTTTCTTTGATTTTTTTTTGCCTTTGACTTTGTTACTCTAGACAAAGGAGTCCAGTGTGGTGGCATCTGAGGACAGATGGCAGGTGAGATGCCAGGGCTTGCGGCACGCTATATGTCTCCATTCATCAACTGCCAGGCACAGGTTAAGCCCTGGAAGGGAGGGTTAAGGGCTTCTGGAGACCACAAAGTGAACTGTATTTCCTCTCATAAACAGGCTCCTAGAATTTAAATATAAAACACAATGTTCCAGGTCACCATTTCCAATAACTGAGGTCTGTTTGGATGTTTTTAATAACATGAATACCATATTTTTACCATGATTAGTGATGGATTGTTTTTCAATAATATTCATTTACTAATTAAATCATAAAACAGAAGAAAACAGAACATGCCAGAAGACATTCCGCTGACGTTCATTTATGAATATGACTTATATGTGCAAGTTTGAATAAATTGACAACACAAGTAAATGACTTTTATAGTGAAAACAGTTTTCCAACATTATCAGTAGTAACTAATGGGTAATCAGTACACACAGAAATTAATCTGCATTAAATCCTAATTTCAACTTTTTTGTTACAGTAAACAATGAGAGCTGTGGAACAGTATCAGCAGACTCTTCACAGCTGTCTTGACCTTGGTGAGAGGCAGGGCACATCAAACACCCTCAAACATTAATTAAATCGGGCTTCAGCAAAATGGAGTGTTGGGGACCCACCTGGTTGCCATCTTCCTCCCTGTCACCTCAAAGCAGCTGATAAAGCACCAAGTGTCCCATGAAAAGGTCCTTCACCCAGCTCTCCTGCTGAATATGCACAAGGGTCCTTGGGTCATTCACCACAGACAGTCGGTGTCATGTGGTGGCTGGATTTTCTCCAGCAAATGTGGCTGTTACATGGATTAGAAATGGAGACCCTATGTGGACAGGTAATGTGAGGAGCAAGACGAGAGGCATGAAAAAAAGGGAAGTCACTACATCTCTAGTAGCATTTTGGCAAGTATTACCAAGCAAGTGTTCCCACCTGCCGCTCCCTCTTATTCATGCTGCTATAGTCATATCTGCCCGAGCCTACATAGATATTGCACTCAACCAATTGTTTGCACTGCCTCTAATCTCCCTGACTCTGGCTAATGCACTATTTTCTTATTTCCCCCCACCCCTTCTGGGGTGTGCTGCCTGGCGACCCAAGAGTTTGAAGATTTTCCACCTACTCTGCTGTCTGCTATACCACTACCTCTACTTCCGGCGACTCCCGTCCTGCCTGCCTGCCCTTTGCTCCTGTGATGCCTCTGCTTCCTTCCCTGCCGCTCTACCACTGTTCATCCTGCCATCAGAAGCAGAATCAAGCACCCTGTGCCAGCCCCTGTCTGCTTCTGCATAGAGACAGAAATTTCAACACCTGTTCTATATAAACTTAGATTTTAGATTTCAGGGTTAGGGCTTCCTCTGCCGGCCCCTGGAGGAGGGGCTCCCCCTTTGGGTCTGGTTAGGGTTAGGGCTTCCTCTG
>JAODKN010000127.1:12123213-12137864 GCA_026774425.1 Petrocephalus zakoni | reverse complement strand
AAATGAATGATTCATGGTTTTGAGACTGAACTAAAAGCAACCATTTTCTTACAGGAAACCAGTCTAATATAACTGCAGAGGCCCTAAAAGTCCAATGTAGAACATTAAGCAGATGCATAAGCAAAGTTTGCACAAATACATTTAGACAATTAAGCGAATTTCATTTTCAGATGTGTTGTGTACTCTTAATGTGTTGCGATTTTCAAAATGAAGTACTCCTTGTCACAGGGGGCAGTCTTCGACCTGCTGATCAAGGTTGTGCAATATTCAGCTAGAGAATATGAGACAGATTGTTAGAGCTGGGGCGTATATCAATATATTTTGAAAGCATGATATGTTATGACACAATACCATTAATATCGATTTATCATGCATTAAAATTAGTAATCAAAAGATTTTGAATAGAGACTGAAAGTAAACACATTAAGAGAACACAACACATTTAAAAATGAAATTTGCTTAATTTTTTCTCATGTTTTCATTATGTTTTTGTGTCTCTTTTTGAGTAGTGTTGAGGCTTTTGCGTTGTGTTAATACTGACGTGTTCTGGGTTTTCAGGCCCACCGTAGGTTTCTTACCTGGGTAAACAAAAGAAAAGAAAAAAATTAACATCCTCTTTCTCATTAAACAACTAACTCTAACCCTGGATCTGAAACAGCTTTTGAAGGAAACATCATTTTGTCAAAACTGCCCACTGTGACAAAAACCCAGGCCTTCTTTGGCTCTTCACATACACTTGGTACATAAGACTGATGTCTTTTTTCTGTAGCCAGCACCAGAAAATAAGAAATTTTAAATCAGCCCTCTAGAGTGTGAAATTAGCATTCATCACTGGACTGAATCCATCTGTGCATGTGTCCGGGCCAGGAGTGACTGCTTTGCTTTTTTAACTTAAAAACTATTTAGTGCCAAAAGAACACATGAAAACCACATAAAAGGCTGCCGGTTGTCAAAATGTCTGTAGAATACCATAATTCAGCTGCTCATAGGCATTTGTTCATTATATGCACTGTAATCTCAGTAGGTTAAGCAACTTAAATGGAAAAACTTCATGTTCACATTCATATAAACAACACGAAAGATCTATTCACAAAAACATCAGTCTAATGGTTTTTCATTAAGAAATGTAACTATTGTCATATGTGTATAATACTAGAGCTTTACTCACATACATCCTGTAGGCTGTCAGTTAATATTGCAGAAATATCGACAAAGAATAACCGTAAATAATAATACTGGACAATAATGATCACACTTAAAAATACATGATAAACATTAAATAGTACTGAAAAATTGAACTAACATGTTGCATTTTTTGTTATTTTGAGTATTGTCATGTCAATCATATGAATGTTTACATATGGAAATGAGTGAGAAAAATAATGCTCTAGAATCTTAAAAGAAAGCTGAGTTTCTTGTTGAAGACTTGGTTAGTGTGCGGGTAAACTGGCCACTTTTGTCTTTCATGTGGAGGAGCACTGGAAAGGCATCTGCGACATTCCTATTCAGCGGTGCTATACTTAGTCCTCAGAGCTCAGGGTGTATCGTACAGCGCCAAGCTCTCCTCCCCCTCAACCCTGGACACAGCTCTTCCTCCTTGAGCCCAGCAGTGTCAGCAACTTCAGGACTAACTGCAATTGTGGAAAATATTATGACAGTCCTCCAGAAAGACCACTGCATAAGCAGCATGAGGATGCAATGATTGAAAGTGTGTGATCCTTCTGGTTTGCAAATCATCCCACCATCTCTGAGCCACTGAGACCAGCCACTGAGACCAGCCACTGAGACCTCCACCAGAGCCTCGTGGAGGTGAAATCCCATTAGCATTACGGAACCTTTCTTTCTCATTACCATTCCGCCTCGAACTGCAAAGCCTAATTCAACAAGTGGTTTGAGTGGATTGTCATCAGGAGGAGTCAGGTTGGTATCTGTCCTTCTCAGCAATCCAGCTCTTTAGTGATGCTTACTGAAAAGAAGAGAAACACGTATTCTGGACATGCAACCTTCCGGAATTTTTCCCCCTATGTTTCGTTTACTAGAGACCCACATGTTACCAGAGAGTGAGATAGGTTGGGGATTTCATGTGAATAAAAAAGGGGTGTTTGTATACCCAGCAGTGAGAATAACCATGGATTTTTACCTGGGGCATTTTGAGAAACAAATTAAAAACAAAAATACAGAGTTTCAGGCTCAAACATAAAACGTAAAATGTAACTGAACAGCAGAATTAAAGTATTCTACACACTAAGGCTGACATAAGCTCTTTCCTTTTCAGTCAATCATTCAAGGACAGTACACATGATCATTTTTTAAATACATACCCAAAATTCTGGAGAACTTCCACCATCGGGATGCAAGCTCTTTCCATTCTGTCAGTAAAATAAAATGCCTTGGGCAATTATAGACTGAACAAATGATACATATTCACAGTGTAGTTGAACATGTTACGTAAGTCCACTGCATTTTATTTTCAAACTGTAATGCATGTCTGTTTAGTGTCACGGGAAGCTATATGCTCTCAGCAGACAGTGATTTAGATACAGGTGCAGCATTTAGAGGTTTTACCTTTAGTTAATTTCTTCAAATAAGTTAATTGATTAAACATAAACTGTCATAATGGCGAATATCTGTCCATCCTCCAGCCTCATATCTTTCTGTTAGCCTTAATGAGTCTAAATGGTCTCCTCTGAACAATGTGCTTTTACCAACAGAGCTGCCACTGACCAGATGTTTTTTGTCTATCGCAATATTCGCTGTAAACTCTATGAAATCCCTGGAGAATGGCTGATTCTGAGATATTGATACCACCATGTCTGGCACCAACAATCTTGCTGTGTTTAAATTAATTAAATTGCATGTCCACACTGTGAGCCTGTTGACCCTTGTCTATATGCTGTATGTATTTAGTTCCTGCCAAATGTTAGAAGGAGCAAGGAATTTGCATTAATGAGGAGGTCAACCTATAAAAATGCAGGTGACACTTTACATTAACTGCACCTTAATAATAATAAGGCATTCATAGAACATTCATAACCAGCACGTATGTATTCCATAACATCCTACCAGAACAGTTTTAATATATATTAATAACAAACATTACATAATAATAACAAACACTACAATCGTATAATCAAAGGGTGTTAATGGCACTGAAGAAAGGGTGGGCAGCTTGTGAGTGGACTAAGGGGGAGCTTCTAACTCAGGACAAGTGATTTTAAGTGATTGATTTAACAATACCTTTTGACTGTTTTAATTTATAGAACTTGTAATTATATTTTTCATTATTTACTTAGAGGAAAAAAGTCTCAGCAAATTTTAACTTTGGCCCCATGAGGCTTGGAGGTGGCAGTTTTACCATTTGTTTGGTCAGATATCAAACAGGGCTCATGTGGGTTAATCTAACAAGAAAAAAATGCAAATTGAAAGCTACAGGCAGTGACATATTCACTTGATTTTTGCAGAGAGGACCAGTTTCATCCAATGCAATTATGTCCGGCTGAATTTGGATGAAATGTCACTGATAACAGTGTGGGATAACCAGTCTTTAGACACATAACTGGTCTATGTTCTGCTCGGGGAAATACATTGCATCTCTTCAGGGAAGTTTTAGAGGCTAGCCTCATGGGAATTTAGCAACTGCCAGCCGCTGAGGCAAAAGGAGTATGCCTTTGTAAATTGTGTCAGAGGACTACATGGACCAAAGCAATAGCACTTGAGAGAGCAATATCCACATATCCACTGGGTGATTTGGCTTGCCCAAGGCAGATATTAACCTCTTTCTCTGCCCATTTGTGTGCATATACAGTCACCCCTTCACATTTGGAGGGGAGGGGGCAGGACAGAATCCAGCTGGCACATGACTGACCTTCAACATTGAAATGTGGTTTAAATAATGTCACAATACAGCAATACAGTGGATATAAAGAGTGTACACACCCCTGCTAAAATGCCAGATTTTTGAGGTAAAAGAATGACACAACGATAAATTGTTAAAAAAATTTGCAGTTTTTTCAGATTGAGGGGCCTGCTACACAATGTGGATGGGTTGAGTGTACTAAAAATCACATTAATGTGATAAACTGACAGTTTTAATTAACATACCTGAATATCACCACAGACACTGCAGGTTATAGAAAACTGCCCTATTTCTACTAAGTACATAGCAACATGACTGTGAGCTTGTTCTGACAACAATTTAAAATGTTGGTTTAATAAGTTTAAGATCAAGGAAACTAAAAAATAATACAGGACTGAAGCATATTTACCCATAAACTGTAAGCCTGTTACTATGATACTTTGAGAATTTTATTTGTTTTAATTAATAATAATAATGATAATAATAATAGATCACTGTAGCTCTTCTTGCAGGCTGTTATAACAAATTGATTTGGAAGGATTTCTTTATTTTTCATAGTATCACAGTCATCCTATGGATGTCCTAAGGATGTCCCAAAATTGGGACATGATGCGGATGTCCACTGTGTTCTGTGAAAGGACTTCCTATGGCTGTCCTCCGGATATCCTAATGGAACATCCATCTTCTGATGCAGCCTGTGGGCACAAGGCAGGGAACAACCCAGGATGGGGCGTCAGCCCATCACTAGGCACACTCACACCTTGGTAGATCCAATTAACCTCATGCAAACTCCACACACATGGAATCTGGGTGAAGGCACCACCATGCCACCCTCCTAATGGAACATTAATACGCAATTAAATATTTCAGATAAAACTATATATTTTTATGTGCTATTCCTGCAAGCTGGTATAATATCTTGTTTTTGAAGGATTTTTTTTCTTCAGAGTAACATGTTCGTCCTAAGGATGCCCTAAGGAATGTCAGTGTCAAATTGACTGGAAATTTCTTCAGCATTCTTTACAATGGGCCCTATGGGAGTGTCACCACTCTGTTTTTCTACCACTCTGAGTGTAGGTCAGTTGAAGTACATCAAGATGAGAGCTTTCTGTCCCACTCTCGAAGTAGCGAGGGTACATGCATTGCAGCTTAGGATTGCAAGGACAATGTACTACCTTTGAAACAATTTTTAACTCGTTTTAATGTAAATAATTATTTTAAATTGACCAGTCATTGCAGTGGAAGGAAGCAAAAGCGGCAGCTTTATGTGAATGGGAGTATTCTTTATTTGCGAGCCTTTCAAAGTATCAAACACGTGAACCAACCACAATTTCAACACACACTGACCACCGTGCTGCCCGTCCCGACCACTCCAACAACATATGGTGGGGCTCCCACACCACTATCTGCAACACATAACATTAGTGCAACACATAATATCACTGTACAGCTCAATGAGATGAAAATACAAATACAGAGAACGATTTACATTATTTACAAGGGTGGTAGCAGTCCACCATGTCATCCTACCCGGTGGGTTATAACAGCATGCCATGCTACCCGATGAGTACTACCAGCATGCCATACCCTATGGGTACTACCAGTGCCACAATGCTTCTTACATAATTATATGAATCATAACCATTTGTAACTGTAACATTTGTTTCTAAGTGTATGAAACAGAAAGTTTAGAATTTTAGCCTTTCTGAAAACTTCAAAATTGCGTTCAACCATGCAGTAGCTTAATTTTTTTTGACTAAATACAACCCTTTAGAGAATATGGTTATAAATTCACTTAAGTCACTTAAGTCATTGGCAGAATGTGCATTTACATGCAATACGCCGATATTTTGGTATTTCCTTACGTTTACAACACAAACTTTTGTTGAGCAGTAAAACATTTGTAAAAAGTATTTCAAATGAGTATTAACACACAGCAGTGAGAAAATGTCCTTTTTTAAAGTAATGTCATCATTATGTCATTTCAATACATTTACATAATTCACAAACAAAATTATCAATCCTTTATGACTTGTATTTAGCAACTGTAGCTCACAGTATTACTTTCTGGCCATGAATTCATGACAATGTTTTTTTTTTGGCTAACATTAAGTCCTTAATCATTAATTTATGATAATGAATTTATTCCTATTGATCTATGAAGTGCCTGAAGCATTTCCAGTCGACCTAAAAGCTGAAGTGGAATTGTTGATTGCTCCTTGCCGGCTTAATCAACATTTGGCTCCTTTACTTCTGAAAACCAAGTAATTAATGCTGGGAACGACTTTTCGTCATGAGTTGGAGCCAGGGTCAGGACCTGTCAGTGATGGTCACTGGGTGAGGTCGGCCAGGCAGGAAACTGTCACTCCAGGGCCCTTGGAATCACCCTACCTTTCCCCCTCCTTTGTGGCGCTCGCAGGGATGGGGGTTCAAATCCCACTAGAAGCCTATCACAGGTTCTTCCCATCTCGTATGCGTTTACTCCCACAATCCGAACGCATGTAGATAGGCTGACTTTGGTCTAAATTACCCATAGTAATTTTGCTTTGTATTATTTTCAGTATTGTTTTTAAATCTTCCTTTCTAAAAATATTGATATATGGGTGGGGTTATGTATTTTACGTCCCTTTATGTCTTATAGGAGGCATAATTTTCATTTATGAAAATTATGATGAAAATTATTTGTCAGTGCAGATTGTTAATCAACTAAAATGAGACAATAAAATATTCAATGATTTATGATGCCAAAAACCATAACTGGCTTTCAGTGACTAAACATGGAGTTGTGTCTCTAAATTCTGTTCTTTTTACGTTTCAAATAAGTCAAATACCATTCTATGCTGTGTAATCTCTGGACAGTAGGATGGTGTGAAAAATCCCAAGCCTAGTCTGTGCCACAGTCAGCTTTAGGTACACGACTAACACAAACTTGCACCAATAATATTAACAATTATTATAATTATTCATTTCACCAACTAGTTGAGCATGAAGAGTCACAGCTGGACCTGAACTATCCACCTCTGCAGTTGATTTTCAGTAGTCTGTGAACTGTGTATTTTTTACCATGTGACAAAAGTACAATATTGTTAGCAGTCTGATAGCATGCAGAAGTTTTTGATTTATTTAACCAAGGTTGCTAATTTGCTTGGTTTGGGCATCTTTTTTTGTGTTTCAGGGTTAATCGTGATGAACCTGGGTCTACATATCTCGGTTTGTAGAGTTATAATCAACATGAGCATTTTGCAAGTTATCTGATTGGAGGATTGCATTGCGTACCATCAATATGAGGTACAGATCAAAAGAACAAAATGTAGTGTGTTACACAGATTCATACCCCCTGGCATGACACCCTAACGATGCCCCAAACACTCCCCTGTCAGAACGAGGAAATAAAAAGAAAACAAATTACTTGGGGAATCTAAATTTATTGTTGTTGTTTTGTCCATTTAATAATAAATATAGAAAATATTAATAGAACTCTATCCAGAAAATACCAGTTTCCAGTAGCAGCCAGAATTTCCACATCAGTGCCCTACTACATACTGTAGTACTTTATATCACAACAACTTAAAAGGGTTCCAGGTCTGGTGACAAGAAAAGCCAGCCTTCATAGTGCAGTTTTTGCTACATTTTAAATGCTTGTTTTTCTGGGAAAAATTTACTTCTGTAGGCCTGAATCTTTAATCCTATCTATTCCTAACATGCTTTATGACTGAGCTAAATACTTAATAGACAAAAACATATCTAACTGACTATAACTTTATGTCTGGAGTGTGATACAAAAACTTGGAACTATCTTTTTGCACATATTGCTGAGCCAACAGACTTAAATTTAAGCATTGTACTTTCACAAAATATCATAAGGATTTCACAATGCAAGCAATAACATTGAATAACATTTTACCTCTATGAAGTGTGATAGCTGCATCGACAGATTGCCATCAGAGAACTAAAATGGTTCACTTTTGGAGAGAAGTTCTTTGCATGGTAACCCTTGCTCTTCGCTGGTACTCATTATACATTTGTTCCCCGCCTTTGCCCGTAGCCTCTGGGATAGGCACTGGACCCCCCACGACTCTGGAGGATAAGTGGTTTCTGAAAATGGATGGATGGAATTTAAACGTTAGTAAGAGGTGATTCATAAACATTAACCTAATAAAGTTTGCAGAAACCCTTGTGAGAACCTTGACCAGCTCCCTGTTATTTGGATGATCTCTGCTTGCCAATTTGTTCTGTTATAATAACAGTGCATTTATAACTCTGCATTTATTGAACGCTCTGGATGGAGTTCTTACCTGATGGTCACAAGTAGCCTCTCAGGGCTAACACTGACTCACATATTTTTTGAATGGCGTGTAATGTGGTGTTGAACCAGTCGCAGTAGGCATTCAAAACTAGAGAATGATATCCAAATTTTTTTCTTCTCTCGTCTACGTCGCCATATCAGTAGGATTTTTAAAACAGAAAGTCGAGGCTCAGTTTCAATCACTGACGTGCGGTGAAGTTCGTGGTAGGTGAGACACTGGCTCTTTTAGAACAAAAATTAATAATAATAATAATAATAATAATAATAATGCGAAGTGTAATAGTGAACTTAATTTTCTGATTTGCCCCTTCAGTGAGGCAGAGGTCCTAACTGCCTCACCTCCTGCTTTTTCAATCCGGTTTTATATCAGATCAGCAAGACTAAATTATTGTACACATAACAAAATAAACATTACACATTCTACGGAAATTGGGCATATGTAATATAGGTGTGTGCAAACATGACATTGGTGACATACAGTGAGAAAACAGAAAGCGATTTAAAGAATGATTTAAATTATTGGAATCATACAAAAATTACATTTATAGCACGGTGCGGTAGACAAAAAATATAATCATTTTATTTTATTTGTTTTGTACTTCTCAAAATGACAGATGCAGCTCTGCCTCCCCTGACCGCACGTCCCTGTTTTCATTAAACTCAATGCAGAACTATCCACAAAGACGACCCACAGGTAAACACTTTGGACAGCCTGATTATTGCCACCACAGGTAAACACAATAAACTACAAATTGGGCTGCAGGTTGGCATTAAACAGTGGCAAATGAATGCCAATGAAACATCATACTGAAGTTAGTCAAGTGCAGCTACAAAACGGGACAAAAACGCGCAGGGCGTTCAGAGCGCGTTCAGTTATCCAAGATTCGAACGCCCGCGTGGATGGGGCCTTAGGCTTTAGTTTATTTTGTGTCTGTAAATCGTCCATAAATGCTGTTTGCAGGGGCTCTTAGGATTGGCACATTTACGAACCGGTTCTTTGAACTCCTAAGTTTTGTTTCTTAAAATGGAGTAAAAATGTTTGCGCAAAACTTAAACCCCCTATGCTCAGTCAACTAGCATTTTGGTGCTGTGATTGCAGAGCAGAACAGACACACCACCGCAAGTATAAATGCTCATAATGGCAAAGGCCACTTGCATAGACCACAGCACAAGCTCTGCCTAGGCTTAATGCAGAAATATAAATAGCTTTGCAATTTTAATTATTGTTCCTTTTCAAGATTACCTAGTATACATTTAAAAAGCTGCAACAGCAAACAGCAAAACACTTGCATAGGTGGAAATGCAATGCTACCAAGTGGGCCAATCAAGGTGGCTGTGATCTGTGTCATTAGTTAGTCAGTTGTACAATTTCTGGGGAAGTATGCTGGTGTACACCAAAAGTGTAAATCAACTTTAACTCTTGAATAGACTTTTGGCACAATCAGAGTCAGTCACTCATTGAGTTTCGGGTCTTACGAATCTCTTCAGACTTGCTGATTAACCGCTTGAACTGAATGTGCCTGTCAAACTTCTCAGTAGTGTTGTTCATGAAAGAATCGGCCTTTTTATTCTTCTCTTTTTAGTGAATCGGTGGAATCAAAGCGTCAGTGACTGAATCAGTCAATATGAGTAAGGCAGTAGATAGTCAGAAACAGCCAGAATGTGTCTGAGTATACACATAGCACAAACTCAACTTTTAGAATCTTTTACATTAACCTGTGCAATGTGTGGATCTACAAAAAGTTTGATTCATTTTTATTTGAAAGCTATTCAACCAATTCGCTGAAATTATCTGGCTCAAAAGAACAATTCATTCTTTTTCCTTTGGAGAAGATAAGGTTGAAGAATCACAAAAATATTCATTATAATACATTCATAGGGCTGCATGGTTCTGCATAAAATATGAATAATTTTTTTCCACTCAGTAGTGAGATCATGATTTTCTGTCATTATTCTTGAACAAAGATTCTTTATTATTATTATTATTATTATTGTTATAATTCCGGTTATTAACAGTATTAGCAATATTATTATTAGTATTGTGAAGGTGTGAAAAGAAATGTGGTCATTAATGAAATTGGAACGTCACATCAACGGGCACAACTGGAAGGGAAAAATCCGGGTTTTTAATTAGACAACTGATGTCCAACTTCACTAAGCACTAAACATAAACTTAAACATTGTCTTCTCTCAATTATCGCACCTTAAATAGTTTTCACTACATTTTTCACAATAATCCAAAAATTATTCACACAAATGTGACCTCTTTTTCAGAAGAAGCACAACATTACTGTTCAAAGTGGAATAGGAAAAATGTCTTTCCCCTGTCTCACTCTTAATGGAATAGTTTCTCCAGTCGGATTCATTTTGTTCTTGATTCCAGTTTTTTTCCCACCTTGTTACACACATTAAATTTTCAATTTTCAGTTTTCAAATTGGCTTCTTGCTGTGTACAGTTCGTCACATGGTGTAATGCAGTTCTGTCATTTGGTGATACAGCACTGAAAAAGGAACACTTGATTTGATACAGCGGACCTCCCTGCTAATGCAAATGCAGAATCACAGAATCACAAATAAAAATGAGAGTGCACAGGGTTATGAATCGAGATTGCTATTTAAAAACAATTAACCATGCAGCCCTAAACAGTAATAAATGAAGGAAAATTAAAGAAACATTTCATGCATGTCAATTATCTGAAAATGAACACTTGAACTATAAGTAATTTGGGCTCAATAGTGAACAAGACCAGAAAGTGTATGTGTAGCTTATGACTTTGAAAATGATTACGTTTTAATTAGAGCAGGCAAAAATGGCCTAGAAAAGACAGGATAAAGCCAAGACAAGATTAGCCACTATGCTAACAGCTACTTCTGTTGGGTCCCGAGTAGATGAGCTGGCTGCTGTCCATGTTATGCTGTTCTCCCCATGAACCTGGCTGCTGTGTGTTCTGGAGTTACGGTTTCAATGTGTCATAATCATCCATCTGCCCTTCTCCCCTACTCTTTTCCCTGGGCCACAGAGGCCACTGAAGTCGCTTACTACTAAAAAAGGCACCTGCCTTGGGTTTGAAGGTCCAGTTCTGTCCTTGTTTATCTAGCAAGTTAACTGGTGCATTAAAACAGGACGCACCTGATGGTTTGATTATAAAGCACTATTTGTGTATTAATGCACACTGAAAATGTCCCTAATTCTTTTAAGGTGGAAGAGAGAAAAAACGAATTGCACTGGTTTTAAAGAATTTATTCGTACACTCTTTGGTTCACTTTTTATTGCATCATCTGCTGTATAGTTTTCAATTGTTGTTAACCATATTGATGGACATTTTCTTAACAAACAAATCACTCATGCTTAAAAAAATACTGTAATAATATGTTTGCCTGGAGCACAAGTAGCAGCAGGTGCTTTTTTATTATTTATTTTCCAGACAGTTATGCTTAAATGCTACTTCTTTAATTAACTGTCTCAAACGTTCCTTTCTTTTACTGTGTAACTTTCACAGAAGTAGTTTGAAGAGAGAATTAAAAGAAGAAATGTCTTATAGTGAATTTAACAGACAGTATCTACGTTTATTAAACTTTTGTTTTACATGTGTGTTTTCGCTTGCCTGTATACTGGATCAGCAGTTGAATGGATGACTAGCCAATAGTCTGTAAGTGGAAACTGCTGTGTATTAAATTAGTTGTCCTTTGCTGTTCATGTTCATATACTGTAGAAATGAATTTTTATTAATTCAAATCTGAAGAATGAGTGTCCAAGTACTATATTTTGCCCAGCATTTATCATTATATAACATTTTTTTGTTTGACCCTTATCATATTTTACTTAAATACCTGTAATATTTTTTATGGTTTGTCATTTGTTTTGGTGAGCCAAAATGCTGTTCATAACTACTTTCAACTTTTGTTGGCCTGGAACAGGTAGTAATTTTATCGCATGGGATTCGAGTATCAATTTATGATTCAATATTAGGACATTAATTGATTTAAAAAATTGAATGACATGAGTATACACATGGTAGGATTAATAAAGTTGCATGTTTGTGGAATCAGTAATACATAATAATAACATGAATGTAAGAGTAATAATAGAATTAAAGTGGCATTAGTCAGTATAATGTAAGTTAAATGAAACCTGTCAGCTGTTAAAATAAGGTTTGATTTTTTTTTTTATTTTATTTTTTTTACATTTTATTGTATTTTTTTAAGAGAGAAGCAATTTGGTATTTGGTATTTTTGGTAAAGGCTGCAGAGAGTTAAAGCACTGTCAGAAATAGTAAAATGTACTGGAGTCCTTTGATGAAGTATTATGGTCTGAAATGGACAGATGTGGCTCTATCACAGTTCCCAGCATCTGTCAGTCTCTTTGTGTGTGAAATGAGTCGCCAAGAAAAAGAGGATGTAATATAGAGGGAAAAAAAGTTGGCGACAGAGACAGAGCACTTTCATTGCTTGCCTGTTTGATCTTGGTGGCAGTAAGGTTTGGACTCTTTCCTATCAGAGTCACCATGGAAACAGACTAAGGAAATGCAGTCAGAAACCCTTTTTGAACCAGGACGATTGATAATAATGCCCTGTGATTAACATCTGAAGCCCACCCCACCCCCCCCTTTAAAGGACATATCCAAAATAAAATGCTTAATTCTCTTGAACAACTTGCACTACATTCATAAACATGATCTTATTCTAATCCTGACAGTCAGGAAATGTTTAACACAAAGCAATTTCAAAAGAGTGCTGCTTATACAGATGAAAAATACCATAATGTTTTTGCTTGGCCAAAAATTATTTTGTATTTTGGCCTTACACACCATTTGTTTATAATAATAATTGTAGAAACTTAAATAACTTAAATTAAGCTTTTTAATTTTCGCAGGGTATGGCCAGTTGCCCCAGTCTTGACAACTGCAAATAAATGTGTAAATAAATGCCTTACTTGTGTTTGCCTACATTTACAGCATTTGGCAGATGTCCTTACAAAACTTACAAAAGTGCTTTAAGCCTCCATTAGTGAATATTTTCTGATACTGCTTTAATACAAGCAATGCAACCCCAAGAAAAGAGAGTATAATACCAGACTGCAGATATTTATATATTAAAAAATATCCTATTTGTTAAAAGTAATCCCCCACGGTGGGATGGCCCAATGTGCTACTGTGGCTACAGCCACACCTCAAAGCAGTTTGTGTCGTACAATTTTTTAGGAGAGCTAGGGAGTGTGATATATTGAATGGTTTTATTGGCTCTTCAATCCGTTCTTAATCAAGGAGCTACCGGTTATTGGGTGTCCAAGTCCATCGAAAGGGATGGTGTCAGTGTTTGGAAGATGCTTGAGTCCTTGATTTAAGTTGTGCTCAGGTTTTTATGACATGAGACTTGCTTTTCAATTTATGAGAAATACTTAACTTGAATTAGACTTGGATATTGATGACTTGAGACTTATCATAAATGATTTGAAAAGTCACTCATTCTGTCGCTGGAATTAGTATTAGTTATCACCTCGGTTCTGCCCCACATCTGTGTTCATGACTGCTCTCATCGGATCTTCAAAAATGCCGTGCCCCATGCACCTACAGACAACAGAAGCCACAACACACCCACAAGACATGCAACACAAATGATTTATTGGGCAATGCAGTTAAGCACAATGGCATGAAGCAATCATGGCGGCATAGCAGAAATTATAACTTTGTTACAAGAAAAATGTGGGATAAAAAAAATCTGACGCAATGACGACAACTTTTTTCATACAACATTTCAAGATCTTAAAAAACAGGGTAGTAAGCCCCTATAACTTATTCAACATGCAAATTTGCATTTTACTTCAGTCTCAGATGTCTCAATACTTACTGACATTATGTTAGCACTTTCTGAAGATGTGAATTGTTGAACACTGTTAAAATGCAATGGCATGTATGCCTATTTTAACATAAGGCATAAGGTTTGCAAGTTTTTGTTGTCACATACACAATTATACTGAGTACAATGTGCAGTAAAATGCACGGTTGCCTAGCCCGACAGTATTTTACTTCTATGTACACTATATGGACAAAAGTATCGGGACACCTATAGGAACTTTTTTTACATCCCATTCTAAATCCATAGGCATCAGTATGGAGTTGGTCCCCACTTTGCAGCTATAACAGCTGCCACTGTTCTTGGTAGGCTTTGCACAACATTTTAGAGTGTGTTTGTGGGAATTTTTGTCTATTAATCCATGGCAGAGTGCACTTTTGAGGCACTGATGTTGGACATGAAGACATGGCTTGTAATCTCCATTATAGTTAATTCCAAAGGTGTTTGATGGGGTTGAGATGAGGGCTCTGTGTGGGCCAACCAAACTCACCCAACCATGTCTTTATGGACCTTGCTTTGTGCACTGGGGCAGGGGCACAGTCATCCTAGAACAGAAAAGAGCCTTCCCCAAACTTCCAAACTAACTAAATAAAACTGGAAGCATAGAATTGATCAAAATGTCTGGATATTCTGAAG
>JAODKN010000127.1:12060316-12073623 GCA_026774425.1 Petrocephalus zakoni | reverse complement strand
AATCATCTTACTGACTTAATGATTGTTGCCAATTAACCCAATTAGTTGTGAGATATTGAACCAGGGATGCTTTGCCAACTAACATAATTCGACTCATTCAGTAACATGGTCCTAACCATGTAAGTTGCTATCGTTCTTAGCCACTATGCTTTTGGGAAACGCACTCCTGGTGTTTTCTTTTAGCATGAAACAGCTGTTCCTATCTTTTGTTGCCCCGTTACAGCTTTTTGAAATGTATTGCTGGCATGAAATTGAGCATATATTTATCATGAAACAATAAGGCAATAAGATTTTTCACTTTCAACATTTGATATGTTGTCTTTGTTCTATTTGCAATTAAATATGGGTTTTAATGAATCATTGTATTCTGTTTTTATTAACATTTTGCACAAGGTCCCAACTTTTTTGGAAACAGGCTTGTACAAACACACAGTGCACTGTACACAAGCTACCTCTCAGCAGTCTCTTTCCTCCATGTGACCTTTTTTCAACAAAAAATCCCCAAAGCAAATTTATTGGTAGAAAACACTCTTACTGTGAAGTAATTCCTTACTCATTATATTTGACAAATACATCTTAATGACTCACAAAGCACTTGCAGAACTACAAAGCAATGGGGAGCTAAAGGCTTTAGCTTTGTTTTGCTCTTGTGTGCATTTTTCTTGTGTTGGGGACAGAGAAATGGATATTCAACAAACAGTACTTCCAAGTCAAAAGCTCAATGTGACACATTCATTAGGAGCCTTTGGAATAAATTCAGCTTATTATGCAAGAATATAAGAGCCATGAAAGGATGCCACTTGTTTGCCTCGTTTTGGATGTTGGAGACATGGAGCAGACTGAATATTTCTCTGTAGAGAATGAATATTGATAATAATTATAAATCCCATGAGTAAATAAATAGCAGCCGCCCCTTACGGGCAGCCGCACCCCCACACCTATCTCATTGTTGACTTGAAATATGACCAGAGCCTCGACAAAGCACTTTCATCCCTCAGTGTACCACTGTATGTGAATGGCTTAGCACTAGTTATAAGGATCATAATAGGCTGGCATCTTTTCGTTTACATTAAATCACAAGAATGTTGCAGAGTTAGTCCCATCACCTTTTAAAAGACAGAGAGAATTGGTGATGATTTATTTGTTTTTCATCTTCCCTTTCATTTTTTTCATACTCTTACAGCCAGGTCTGAAAGGCATCCATCCATCCATATTCTAACTGCTTAGCCTACTTATCTTGGTCAGTGGAATTGGGCATTTATGTGTTTCAATAAAAATTATTAATTGAAAAAGGAGTTTTTGCAATATTGAAGGAACATCTCATAGCAGTATCATCATATCAGATTATCTTCACATTTTGTACAGTTATACATATCCATTCTTTTCTGTCTGTTGCTTTCAGCACATCAGTTTGTACCTCTGTTTTTATTCCATCCTAGAAATCTTCATCAATGCTAACAACATTCATTTATCTTCCCTTAGCAATTGTGTGTCATACTGTATACTTTGCTGTTTTGACTTGTATAGTGTTTCTTATTATGTCTTAATAAGTTCCATAGATACATCACCATTTCACTACATTTGCACGAAGACACCCAGCTCAGTCTGCTTCCTTAAGTCACACTGAAGTGAGAGGGATTATTATCTACATATTTATCTATATCTATAAATTATAAAGCTTTGTGATAAGGAAATGATAAAATAAATATGGAGTCTGTGTGGGGAAATGGTGATTTCTCATTAGATGGATGGCAATAGCAGTTGCTCTGGACAAGGGCGTCCATCTTGGAGATGGATTCTGGGAAGGCGAGAGTTGAGTGATTTGTGTGTTTCCATGTTCCTTTGTGCTCAGACGCAGAGAGTACATAGAAAGTACAGCAAGACTTTTGTTTTATTCGCTGTTCAGAAAGAGATTATTGCCAGTACCACAAGCAACATTTACTCCCTTTGGACGAGAACTCTGTCAGACATTTCCAGTTAAGGCAATCATCTGTAAGGACCCTTGACACATATGATGCAGATGAAAAGTTGATCATGGCAGCAGTAAAGCTATAAATCAATAAGACAATAATCCTCGCAGAGCCACCCATATCACACAAAGCTTCCACATTTGTATTGTTCTGAAAATGATTGTTTCTATTCCTTTATTTTCATGGTTTACATATCAGGCATAATCTGTAACAATAGACAAAGTCAAAATGGCTTGAGCATGGCGCAACTGATTCCCGCTCTGATCACTATGAACAAGCGGAAAGCACATTCTGAGCCCGCCGTATTCCCAATGTAAATGATGAGGGCTTAAATATCACCTGGACAAGCTCTGTTCACTTCTGCCCTCTAACACCATTCTCCCTTCCTCTTGGCATGCTCGGCTTCTCCGGCTCCCGGTTTAGTGCTCCCGCTCCAGGTTGCCGGTCCTCCTAACCCCGCCCTTTCTTCTGGTGGTAATAAACACAGGCACCTGCCCATTCGGCGGCAAGCTGATCTGTCATATTATTTGGTTCTGTGGTTGTTTTAGAAGAAGGAGGACACCATCTAGACAAAGTTATATGAGAAATGCACAGAGACACCCCTTCAAAAGACTTGGAAGTGAACAAACACAGAGATATGACCAATAAGCTGACTTTCTATAAGTAAACAAATATGGCAGCCAAATATGGCTGACACACGGACAACAATTTATATAGACTGACAATCCCAACCGATGACAAACAAAGAAACCTCCTGCACATACAAGCACAGGCATCTATACATACAGACTCTGTGCACAAACACACCAGACTCACAAACATACTTAGACAGCTGCTTTCTCAATATTTTTTGTATTTCATGAAGAGTGACTAACACAAGGCTCACACCAGGTTACAAAGCAATTCATTATCCCCCTTAATTAAATTAATGACGTTCATGTACACAGAGTTTCTTTCCTACAAATATCAAATATAACATTTTACCACATTTTGCAGTTGACATTTTTGTATTCTTTATAATATTTGTTATGTAACTGCTATTCTTAAATGGCCATATGAAATGAAGAGGCATAACCTAGCCCTAAACCAACAGGCAGCGCCACATTTAAGCCTTGGAGAGAGACACAGAGACACATGCAGCCAGCAGCGCGACTGGTTCCTGCTCGTCTTTCTGGATGGATTCGAGCTCCGCACGCTGTGCTGGACCAGGGGATCATGCAGTCTTCCTGCCCCCTTTGACAAATACAGGAATGTCTACTAGTCTTTTTTCTGCCAGTCTTCTACCATTCTAGTGCTCCACTGAGCTCAAGTGTAAATCTCACGATATCCCTTGAGGCCTTGTTGTTGATTGGACTACAGTCTCACAGTGAATGGAGGTAAGGGACAGCTAGATTATTACCAAAAAAATGGTAAAAAGCAGGCCTGTTCGCAGGGATCCCCAGTGGCTGCAGCACCATTACGCCCGGCACCTGCAGCCACTGAATTAACCTGAACGGGGGGCAGGGAGAGAAAAACCAGGTGGATGATTTGATGAAAGCAGTTATTATTAGATAATTAGTCAGTTCTTTTTTATTAATGATAGTGGGGGTGTTAATGATAGGGTAAGATATAGAGCCCTATATGGGCCTGAACTGTCAGCCGGTTTGATCCCAAGTATGAACGGGATCCCTCAGCCGGAGCTTGAAGCCAGCTTTTATGAAGTGATGATGAGTAAGCACAAAAACACACAATAAACACAAAGGCACACTGTCTTATGCACAAATGTGATGTTTCAAAAGCATAACTAGACAGTTAGTGTCTCGTCTCTCCTCATGATTATAGGCATTGCAAAAGTAAGCTAGCTAGACAATGCACTTAACACGTATGAGATGAGAGGAAGATGAATCACAAGTTCAAAGCATTGCAAACTGGCTAAAGCTTTAAAGTACGATAATTAAAATTGTTTTATCAGATAGAATTGCTTCCACAAGTCAGATTTCCCTAAACTATTCGGAAAGGTCAAAAGGTGGATTTTGTAGGGAGTAAAAAGAATAACTTGCAAAACTGTAATGAAAATGGTATTTTCAAATTAGTAGAGGGTTATGCATGGTAATTCAGTGTAGAGTGCTATATTGAGTAGTGTAGAGTGCATCATTTATCAGTATACTAAAATAATGCTTTTAAAACTTAGCAATTGCCTTGCGATCTGGATAAACAAGATGTTTCAGGATGATTTATTCCTGTCTACTTATTTGCAAGGGGTCCATTCTGTACATTGCTAGCAGCAGACACTGTAGCAGCCCCATCCCTCATTCACCTTGTTCCCCACTGCCGTTTTCCATCCAAGCATAACGATAACAGGATACATTTTAGCTGGAGACATAAGCTTTTTGTAACATTGCTCCATATTGAGGTACAAGGCAGGGATAATGTATACTTGTAGCATACGTTAATGGTAACACTGTCAGCTTCTTCAAAATTTGTTTATTATTTTCACAAGAAATGGATGGAAATATAGCTTGATAACTAAAATGAAAATCTCTCTTATGTCCACCTGTTACAGTGGTTTGCACCTTTGCACAGCAAATACAAAATAAAGTCACAACCATATAATTTTTGCAATACTTTATTCATCCTCATTGGGAAATTGTCTTCTCACCTCCCCCAACCTTACTCTCTGTGAGAGCAAGCTTGGTCATGAAGGGCAGCAACCTTGAGGGGCACCTAGGGAGCTGGGGCTTAAGGGCCTTGTTCAAGGGCCCACAGATATGCTGCGGCTGGGCTTGAACCAGCAACCTTCCAATTACAGGCACAGAGCTTAACCTGCTGAGTCACACTCTGTCCCCTAATGGCTCAAATCTTCAGGCGAGCTTGGGCCATGGCAGGTTTACAGACCTATACCAATAAAAGGTTTGGGACACCAAAGACTGGTGGATAACATACATCGGTGGTTTGAAAAAAAATGTTCAATCATTGTACCCTTTGGTTAAAATGGAGAAGTCATCCAGTTTGCCTCCCAATAAGAAGCTGCCAAGTTGATTCACTATGTTTACTTGCTTTAAACACTACAAATCACCTCTGCCACGCCTGTAAACTCACTTCAGGAAAACTATGGTGGCTTGAAACATCTGCAGCGGCTTATGTACAGACCACTGGTGGGCAATTTACAGCTTCTCTTCTGTACTAAAATAAAAGCAGTTTGTTTTGAGTCTCCCAGTGGATGACGTTTCTCAAATTCAACCCAAGGTCAGAGCTTCAGGCATTCACCTCCCTTGGGAAGGAGGGCCTTCATTGTCCCTGTGTATCTGTGTGATCTGGGTACCTTTTTGCTTCTTGAAATGCATTCCTTTATAACAATTTCTTTTTGTAATGAAAGAGTCCTGTGATCCAAGTACACAACATGCTACAGTCACTCGCCACTTCGCGTGGACACCTATTTTATCAAATACAGAACTGTGCTCATTAAAGTATATACAGTACTGTATATTCCTTAAAAAGTTGATAGAGACAGTGAAAATGATACAGCTTGTGCTCGATTGTCTTAGTCAATTCACTTTTCGCGGTAGTCTGGAACGGATTAAACGCAACAAACGAGGGACAACTGCAGTTCAATGATTCACAACAGGGAGTGACAAGAGCCTTAGCATAATCCAGAAATCAGGGTCAAAACACAAGCTAAATTCAAACAGGCAGCAGTTCAAAAAACAGCAGGCAAAATATCTAGTAACAAACAGACAAAATACTTCACAAACTCTTTTAGCAATGCTTTTTATATACCATATGGACAAAAGTATTAGGACACCTGGCCATCACACCAACATAAACTTTGATGACAACCCATTCTAAATCCATAGGCATCAATATGGAGTTGGTCCCCCCCTTTGCAACTACAACTCTGCTACGTAGGCCACTCTTCTACGTAGGATTTCCACAAGATCACAAGGCACTGATGTTGGACGTGAAGGCCTAGCTTGCAATCTCCAGTCTAATTCATCCCAAAGGTATTCAATGAGGTTGAGGTCAGGGCTCTGTGCAGACCAGTCAAGTTCTTCCACACCAAACTTACCCATCCATGTCCTTATTGACCTTGCTTTGTGCACTGGGGCACAGTCATGCTAGAACAGAAAAGGGCCTTCAAACTGTTGCCACAAAGTTGGAAGCACAGAATTGTCCAAAATGTCTTGTTATGTTGAAGCATTAAGAGTTCTTTCCAGTGTCCAACCCCTGAAAAACAACCCCACACCATAATCCCTCCTCCACCAAACTTTTCTGTTCGCATAATGCATTCAGGCAGGTAACATTCTCCTGACATTTGCCAAACCCAGATTCATCCATCAGACAGAGTGATTCGTCACTCTACAGAACCTGTTTCTACTGCTCCAGAGTCTGGTGGCAGCCTGCTTTACACCACTCCATCCCACGCTTGGCATTGCGCTTAGCGATGCGAGGCTTGCATGAGATTAAGCACTGAGTTCTTGCTGTGTGCTGATTGGTCATTCTCCTATAATCATGCATGTGTCACAGCGTTAGTATGAAACAGCAGGATGAGTCTTTCTATCAAGGAAACAAACCAGCCAAGAAGAACTGAACTATTTGACCAAACACATGAACCTTGTAAAAGCTGCTAGCTCAAAGCATCCTCCCGGACATGGCTTATCTGCTCACCCTAGGCTAAGGGAGGACTTCTATTAGAGTGCTATCTAAGCTATACACTACCCCATTTTGTGGATGTGTCACAAAAAAGCCAAATAGGCCCTCTGAAATCATATTCTCTCTGTAGTGATTCCTTGACTGTGCTATGTTTTCAGTCCTGGTGGGAGTTAAACCCACATTCACTGCTTACCTTGTTTGACTTCAATAAGGCAATGACACATTATTTAGTGCAACATGCATTGTGCAGGTACTTCACTTAAATTAAATTCCCTTGATTATGAACAATTAATGTATTGATTTCCTGTTGGAGAATGTAATTTGGACAACATATCTTAATTATCTAAGTGTATTTGTAGGAAGTTCTGCAGGGGCAAAGGCAATTTTCACAGTTCTGTGGTAATTTTCTGCGTATTAGCTTCTTGATTTGAAGCAGCAGAGAGTGCAGCCAATAGTGCCGTGGGCTGTTTACAGATAATCCAAATTTGTACCACAATCTCTCTATGTAATGGACCATATACGATGTTTAATGGAAAATGCACAAAGGAAAATACACTTCCATAAAAGAAGAACATTTGTCATTAAAAATGCCTTATGAACTGAAGTGGAATTAAAACAAATTTGTGAGTGTAAGCAAATGTTCCTAAATGCACAATTTGCATTCCTTGCATCTTGGTTGTGTATTTACATTTTATGCGCATGCGTTTGATACAGTCCTTCAATGACCACACGGTGTTCCCACCCAGAGACAAGCAGACTCATATAACAGATCCACTTGGTTCTTGCTATAATTTCACTAGGATCCAGCAGTGTCTTTTTTTGCCTCAGATCAAAAACTAATAAAAAGATAAGATTGCATCTGTTGAGAGTGCAGACTATTTAAAATGTTCCTGACAGCACACAATGGATAACCCTTGATCTGTCTTTTCTCTCCTGTGTGACCCTGCTCCCTTGGCCTCTGTTTCCGCCAACCACCCCACCCATCGCTACTTACGCCTCCTGCCCTAAGACTGCCAAAAGAGTGAAGTCATCACACTCAGGAGCCGGAAATCTGACTTTGGCACCCAGATGGAAGATCTGAGCACGGCAGAGCAGGAGGCGCCTGGAAGCCCTCAGGCCCCCGCTGGAGAGCCCATCATACAGCAGGATTTGCTGGCACACACTCCTTCACCATCCATCTTTCCTGTAAGATCCTCTTCCTTTTCTATGTGTACCTTGATAGAAATACATTTTCCTTTGTGAACCTTGATCAGCATAAACACAAGCCTATCAATTTTTCCCTTCGATTAGACATGTAGCCCACCCACATGCCTTCAAATAAACATTCCCAAACACATTCAGCTGGCCTATATAGCTATCATACTATTATATCATAATTGACATATGTTCCCAAATTGTATTAAAAAACAACATTAACTGCTGCAACAGGATTGGATTTGTGACTGCACTAACAATTATTTAAATAACTACAGGAAATATTCTTGCAAGATTATTTTTAGAAACACTCAAAGTAAGAAAGTTAGGTCCTGAAAACAAGCCATTCATTTGCTTTAACATTTCCCTTATGGGAATAAAAGACTTGCTTTTATTTTTTTTTATTTTTCATCTTTGATGTGTTATTGCTGATTGCATCCCTGAAAATCTGCATGCCAGGAAACACGTTGGTGTCTAATGTGTGTCATTTGTAATTATTGATAAGCTAGCATGTTGTTTAAGAAGCCATAAACTGAAAATCATATTCAGCCCAATGAGATAATGGCTGCATGGCTTCAGTGGAACTGAATTGAAGTCTGGGTAGAAGTGACTGAAGAGCAGGTGACAGAGGGAAGGGATGTAATTATTTTTCTGCACTCAGGAAAGATGGAGGCCCAATAATGGACTATAATGGAATATTTTTTTTCTATTCCGTAATCATTATTATTATTTCGACGGAATGGAAAGAATAAAATTTATGGAAAAAGTTCAAATTGACTTACATTTTAAAAGTAATAACAAGACAAGGGAAGATAACTTTAAGGTTCTTTCAGTGTGCTAAAAGAATACTGTTCAGCATGCTGTACTATCAAAATGGGTTATTTTGTGAGGGATGAGAGAAGCAGGGTTTCACAAACCTGTCATATTTACATCCAGCAGACAAAGACTTAAAGTTAAGCCAGACAGGCAGAGATAGGAGAAAGTGGGCAGGGCTGTATCATGTCTGTATCATGACCTAAGAAGGTCATTTGCTTTACACTTGAATTAAACTTAAACTTAAAGGGGCGCTTTACCGGAGTGATTAAGCCTAGTATTAGACTAAAATGGCCTATTAACACTAGAGCTACCATTTCCCACGCCAATGAATGTCAGTCTCCTTTAGCTATCAGGCAAGTCATAAAATAATGTATGCATCCTGTTTGTTTTTGCTATTGTGCAGTTAGCGTTAATAACAGCAGAAAATCTAATTTCCTAAACAAAAAAGGGGTAATATTCCTAACAGAGTGGCTCCTCTGTCATGAAATCGTAATGCTGAAAAGTTTTCAAACACAAGTCTATATGTTTTTAAATACTGGATTGCATTTAAATGATTTAAATGATTTGCTTTTTAAATAATTCTGTAGCAATTTTTAGGTATATATGTCAGTGTTATTATGTGTGTTGTGTTCTGTATTGAATTAGGGATTTTATGGTGATTTTACTGGTGATTTTATGTTCACCCAGGTGAAACAATAACTAAAAAAATGACATTTTTATTTGAAATTTATTGTAAAATGAATTGAAATATTAAATAAAACCCATTGCAATAAGCACAAAACAAAACAAATACACGTAGCTACTACTCACTCACAGTCATTACATGTCTTAGGTGGTTTTTTTTTAACAGCTACAACCCGCATTTTGCACAAGTGCCTTTAGTTTTATTTTGAGTACATTTGCCAACCTAGCAGTGAGTCGGAATACCAAGTGAATATTGAATTTGAGTTTGCTTTATCAGCTCCCTTATTCAACGTGTTGCTCACCACGTATAACATAAACACGATCAAATTATGGATTTTATGACATTATCAGGGTAACAGCAACTGTGCAGCTGTGATGATCGCTGGCTGTCCCATTGTTTTCTTGATGGATGAAAGTTACACTACTGCAATGACCCATTAGCAAACACAAAATGTGTCATGACAAAATATAGCTGGCAGACAAAGAAAGTCAAAAAGACACTGGTAGTTTTTGTGTTAAACTAGATTAACAGAAATCTACTTTCTCAGTCATGGTATAAAATAGTTCTAGTTGTAACCTTGTCTTAAATTAACTGGACCGATTTCTTGAAGGAAGATTAGAGGTACTCCAAGAATAAATGAAGGCTTAAACTGACCCTCCAAGGAGGCCATTTTAACTTAAGATTAATGCTGTCAGTAAATGAAGACACATCGATTACCTGGACTATTTCACTAAATACTATGGGGCTTCTGGAATGGCAAGAACCAGTTCTGGGTACATGTACTCTATAATTCTCAAGCATTTTGCTCACTGGAAAGGTGTAACTCATGATTAGGATTTTCCTGAGCTCTTTGTTATTTGGCTTGATAGATGAGAGGATGGTGATATATTATTTGGTGAAAGTAGGTATTTTTTTTTGATCACACGATACCAAAATGCAACAATAGTCAACAGCACTGTTATGCACTATACAAATTAAATTGAATTGAAGAGAAAAGACCTTGGGAATGTGACTTCACACTGCAGTGCATTGTGGGGAGGAAGGGTTGGAGACGGCATGTTGTGTGGCCACATTTGTGCAGCAGGTGTTGTGGTAAAGCAAAGTGTTGATCGATATACTTTATAAAACTATTTCAAGACAACTTACAACAAAAAATGCATCACTTTTCTACAGTCACCTGCGTTGTACCAACTTTTTAATGCCATCAGCAAACAATGTTTTTGGTGGAGCACAAAGCCCTTGATGCGCCGCAGCTTTCACATAATAATTCCTCGTGGTTGTGGTTGCAGCTGGACGTCTGGAGCGCTCTGCATCCGTCACACCAATACGGCCATTCTCAAACATTTCAACCCACTCATAGACGACAGAGCACACATGCGGAGATGAATTTGTGCACCCGGCACCCCTTCTGCCCACAAAAAGTATGACAGATCGCTGATCCTCTTTGTGGCAATTTATACGTTTCGTAGCTATCTTCACCACAGAATGACAACTATTATGCTAGCCTGCAAAGGCAGCCGGCTTGCCAGACAGAACCAGTAACATGACACGCTCAGACACGGCCAATTACTACTCCTCCTGCTTTCACCATTTCCAGCGAGAATATAAAAGTGTGGAAACTATGCTATATATATATATATGTGGTAATAATACATGGCACTAACATAAGCCATTCATAACCGCCGACATAACTTGTCAAAAGCATTTATAAATGTTTGTTCCAACTTTTGTGGCTGCCATGAATGCTGACATAGGGAACTCCTGTGTCAAGTTCCCTATATTTAACAGTATAACATTAATACAGTATAAGAATATGCAAATGAATTACAACAATACAAAAACAAAGTGTCTCGTGCAATTGTCATGACCTGTGCCAGGTGCAGAGCAGGAAAACATAATCGGGAGTCCAAACGGTTAATATAATGAGGGAAACATAATCTAATGGGGAAAACGGGGGGCCCGAGGGAACCCCAACAGGCAAGAGGCGGCCGCCGCAGGGGCAGCAGGTGACCGAGAGGCAGGAGCAGGAGGGTGCCCCGCAGGGGGCGAGGAGGCAGACTGAGGGATGGGCGGAGGAGGGGAGGAGGAAGCCAAAGGGAGCACCGGAGGAGGCAAGGAGGAAGTTGAAGGGGACCCCGGCGATGGCGAGGAGGGAGGTGAAGCCGCGGCAGGCAAAGGCGCTGGATAGAGCCAGAGTGGGGGGACCTCCAGGCGGCCGACAAGCCGAAGTGGGGGAACCTGCAGGAGGCTGAAGGCGACGGACGAGGCACTGCAGGAGGAACTGCAGGCGACCACCGAGCAGGAGGCGGAGGACCCACAGGCGCCCCACAAGCCATAGGGGAAGAGGTTGAGCCAGGGGAAGGGCGGGCGAAACAGATAAGTGGGTCCATCACTGGGATTCGCCCCATTGTGGGAGCAGCGGAGGAGTCACATGCCCGAAGGGGTCCATGGGGTCAGCAGCGCAATCCCTGTCTGGTCCCATTCCAGCTCCTCCTCCCCCTAGGGGAAAGAAGCAGGGTCTGGATCCACGACAGGAACCTCTGGGATGGGAACCTCTGGGATCAGAGCAGGGACCTCAGGGACCAGAGCGTTCTCTGGAAGGGGTAAGTCGCCAGCGGTGGCAGCATGGTGGCGGCGTCTGCAGGAGGGGAACGCAGCGAAGCGGGGGCGGTGGTTGTAACACACACTGCTGGGTTCAGGAGTCCAATCGGGAGTCCAAACGGTGATGATAATGAGGGTTTATTTGGGACACGAGCAGGGAACGACATCAATGACCGGACTGGGGAAACATACTCTAATGTGGACTGAAATACATAGAACAAATGACATGAACGAAAAACAGCTGGTAAATGCAGGGATTCCGCACGAGGTTAATGAGGGGGCGTGGCACACAGGGGGATCGGACGGGCAGGACATGACAGCGATCAGGCATAAGAACTGCAAAATAAAAAAAAAACTGTTCCAATCTTTATAAACTTCCAGGTTGTGTACCCAATGATTCAATGATTTAAATGAACGAATTAAAATTACAAAACTATCGCCACACACAAGGCAACCAAACACATCGGGAAATGTGAGGGGAGTCACAAATCCATTCCTCTTTAAGAATCTCATATGGATCCACATTTCTGATGATTTTAATTTTCTCAATATACCTTTAGCTCGGGTTGGAGTTTCTCTCTGTACAGTCCCTTTTCTTTCTGACAAACTTTAAGCATTATTCCAAACAGCGAGCAGAACAATTAATCTAGTCTGAGTCTGCTGGTTTATTTTGATTTGGTGCCACGTAATATGGTGGCTCCTCCTCATAATGCACTGCGCTCCGCCGTACATCGCTAAGCTCTCTTGAATGTTACTTCCCTCTAAGTGACAACAGCATAAATAGAAACATTATTTAAAGATGTAATTTTTTTTTAAATAAGGTATAATGGAGTAAGTCTCACATAGGTTGCATGACACAACCTCAGGGATGTACTTGGGGTCCTCAAGTGTTTTGGTTCTTTGAACATCATGTACCCTCATCCAGACCCTCAGCTGGGGATTAACAGGTGCCGACTTGCATCCCACTAGCTGCTGCCCACTAATCCTCCCACTTGATCCATAGCCACCTAGTGGCTTTCTCCGCTGCTTCTATCATGGACTTTATGGCCCTCCTCTTTGCAGCCCCCTAATCCCCAGTACAGTAAAAGATCTACAGAGTGACCAAACTGCAAAGCCTGCCACAGTCGATTCACAGTGAGTCTGATAACTGTCACTCCAGCAGTTCTCTATCAGTTCCTGCTTCGTAGTTGCTTTCTCTCATGACCCTTTTCCATTCATTCTTTCAGGCTTAATGTGAGTTCCTCATTCTTGGCTGACTAGTTTGCTAGTTTCTCTCCAGCTTTGACAAAGGTGACGTTCTTCTTCTGAAGGTGTTTATGGTTACTGGAATTAAGTGCTGTCACTACACTGTAGGTGACAACTTTGAACACTTGGTCATGGCACTAGCTGTAGCGGCCTTCTTTAAGGGCCTT
>JAODKN010000127.1:12004658-12019672 GCA_026774425.1 Petrocephalus zakoni | reverse complement strand
AAAAGGATGGCTTGGTGGCTGAGTGGGTATTACTGCTGCTTCATACCTACAGGAATGGGGGTTTCAATCCAACCTCTAGTCAGTGTGTGTGGATTTATAGTGCTGTCCATTGTGTATGGATTTATAATGATATCCAGTGTACAGTATGTGGATGTATAATGCTATCCGGTGTGTGTAGATTTGGAATCATATCCAGTGTTGGTAGAATTCTAATGTTATCCAGCATGTGTGTAGATTTATAATGCTATCCCCATGTTTCATGGGTTAATACCAGGTTCTCCTTTTTTCCTCCAACATTCTAAAAATATGCAGCTAGGCTAACTGGCATCTCACTTGCAAGTATGTACTTTACATCCTGTCCAAGGTGTTCCCTCCCCTGGTACCCTGTTCAGGATGATACTGCAGAAGCAGATGATACTGCAGATGGCTACTTCCCAAGCTGTGAATACTGAAGTTACTGGAATGTATGAACGTATAGAGTGGTTCCTTGTGTGTGGCTCCTCCTAACGTTTATTACTCTCTCTGTGAGGGTTTTCCCTGCTACTGTAACTTCAGGCTCTCTCTCTGAGGACTTCAGGGCTCAGACTCCGTGAAGTGCTTTGTAACAATTCTCCTCATTAAAAGCACTATATAAATTTAATTAAAGGGTGTCTTGGATGTTCTGAAAAGTCACATTTGTGGAACCTTGGGACATGTGTATTTTCAGTTCATGGTAATGGTGGTGTCTGAGCCTAACTCTCTGTCTTAACACTTTTGCAGCTAAGAGCACATGCAGTGGATATGAATGGCAACAAAGTTGAAAACCCTATTGACCTCTACATCTATGTCATTGACATGAATGACAACCGGCCTGAGTTCCATAACCAAGTCTACAATGGCTCTGTGGCTGAGGGCTCCAAGCCAGGTAGGCAAAATCATTGATGGGTATTGTGATGATAAATATGATTGTGGTTTGACAGCACTGATTTGATTGTAGTAATGATAGTAATGATGAGCACAGTCAGGTTTATTACGATTTACATTACAAAGTAGAGGTGGATGAAGGGTGTTGTTATGTAACAAAGTAATATGCTCTTCTTTATCTATTAAACCCACAGTTAATCCTTATTAACTGCTTGTAGAAGACACACATTTGTCCAGTGTACTGGACATGGGTTAAGCCTAGGCCTGGACTAAACTGGAATTTTGTATGGGCATTCTCCATGTTTAGTCCAGGAATAGGCTTAATCCTTGTCCAAGAAACAGCTCATAGCGTCTTCTAATATAACACCTTCACAGTGATAAAAAGGATTTGTGTTCTTAAAAGTTTTCCATATAAGGAAATGTTCTTATTCTGAAGAAAGAGTACCTGTAAGGAGCTTGACCATAGGAAATTAAATCATAATGTGCACTGATTTGACTGAGGCCCATGTTAGTGTAATTTACTTATAACCAATAGCATGTGAAACCTTGACGGCAAACTGTACATGAAAACAAAACAACTCTTTACACAAAGGATTGAGTGGCAGTCTCGGCTCCAGCTCTCGGTAACAGGGTGGGCCAGGAATATTTTTTGGGGGGGCAATTACATATAAAAAAATACGCTTCCCCCTCTAGGCTGCCCCCCCGTGAAGCTAGGCCCGTTGAGTGGCCTTGATATTTACAGTCATGTGTAAAAGAAAAAAAAAAAGAGTACACCCTCTTTTAGTTCTATTGTTTTACATATCAGGATTTAATTTAAAAAAATCACCTGGTTCTTACCAGGTTCTAAAATTATTTAAAAGTATATTAAATATTTAAGTATATTAAAGAACATACAACAGATTTCACTGTGACCTTATTTATCTAACAAAAAAGTAAGCCAAAATGGGGAAGCCATGTCTGGAAAAATTAAGTACACCACATGATTCAATAGCTTGTAGAACCACCTAGCAGCAATAACTTGAAGTAATCATTTTCTGTATTACTTTATAAGTCTCTCACATCATCGGGGATGCTTTTTGGCCCACTCTGCTTTACAATGTTGCTTCAGTTCATTGCGGTTTGTGAGCATTTGTTTATGCACAGCTCTCTTAAGGTCTTGCCACAGCATTTCAATCTGGTTGAGGTCTGGACTTTGACTGGGCCACTGCAACACCTTCATTCTTTTCTAATTCAGCCATTCTGTTGTAGATTTGCTGGTGTGCTTGGGATCATTGTCCTGTTGCATGACCCAATTTTGGCCAAGCTTTAGCAGTCAGACAGATGGCCTCAAATCAAGCCCAAATCATCACCCCTCCACAACTGTGGCTGACAGTTGGTATGCTGTGTTTCTGCCGATATGATGTGTTTGGCTTTTGCCAAATGTGCCGCTGTGCATTATGGCCAAATATCTCCACTTTGGTTTTGTCTTTCCAAAGGACATAGTTCCAGAAGTTTTGTGGTTTGTTGAGATGCAACTTGCAAACCCAAACAGTGCGGCTATGTTCTTTTTAGAAAGAAGAGGCAACCCTTTCAAAAAGCCATATGGGTTCAGTCTTCTTCTATCTGTACTGGCATAAAATTTAAACATGCTGACTGAGGCCTGTAGAGTCTGAGATGTAGCTCTTGGGTTTTTGCAGTTTCTTTGAGCATTGCACGGTTTCTCTGACCTTGGGCTGAATTTGCTGGGACGTCCACTCCTATCTTTCTCACCATAGAATGATGGACTTCAAATTGTTTTGAAATAGCCTTATAACCCTTCCCATATTGATTGGCAGCAACAATTCCTTTTCTAAGATAATTCCTGGTGTCTTTCCTCCTTGGCACTTGAACGCTCCTGACCAGCAAACTGCCTAAACATTTGCTTTTATAGAGGTATCCAACTTACTGATGATCAATTAATTATGTGCATTTGATTAGCAGCACGTGGCTGCTGCTCACCTTCTTAATTGCCATGTTCTTAATTTTTCACACACTGTCTCTGCATTTTGGCTTGGTTTTTGTTGAATAAATAATGACATAGTATAATATGTCATGTGTTGTTGTTCATCTGTGGTTGTTTACCTAATTTTAAGACCTGCTAAGGACCAGATGATTTTTTATTGTCTTCATACATAAAACCTTCTAAATGAAAGAGGGTATACTTTCTATTTCACATGACTGTATCTGTTTTTATTGGAGAGGCACAGTCATTAAATTATTTTTGTGCCAATTAGTTGTTAGCGATCAGACTCAGATTTCTGAAGTGCCCTTTGTAGTTTCTCCTGGCCAAGACACACTCTAAAGACACTTGTCCTATCCACAGTTTTTTGGATGTTTTCTCCTGACTCTCAGTCATGACAGAGAACTAGTCCGTTTCACACACCACCATTACTCTGCTGTATTCCCCATTGAGAATCCTTGTTGGTCCATATAAAATCCTGTTTTCCCCAAAGGAACTGCCAGATTTCAGAAAAGGCGTTGGCAAACAGGATGATGTCTTTTAAAAATGGCTGGCAAAGGGTCATGGCAGCCCAGTGAGTGGCTCCAGTTATTGCACTTGGATTACAGGATCGTTTATTCTCATTAGAGCTGATCAGGCACAGGAGGGGTTGAGTGTGGGAATGCCATTCGATCCATCGCAGTGTGAGTTTCTGTATTCTCCACAGCAGTTTATGAAGAATGAGAACAATGCTTCTCAGAGGAAGCCGGTCACCCTGTATTGACTCTAACACGCTAACACGCATGAGAGCTTCTTTTTTAGGCTGGATAGAACTGTCCCCCATGAGCATTAGAAAATGAAAGCACACCTCAAGCTATATGGCTGAAACATATGTGAGAGATTTTGAGAGATGGAAACAATGATTTTGCATTATTTATGTTATATCTCTGTTGTATAATTACATTATACCAGAGCCACTAATATAACTGTATTCTTTCTATTTATAAAATATGCCACACCAAATTTCAATGATACCACCGACAAGCAAAGCGTCAAGGTCAAGCCATAATTGAACTTTGGATACTTTTTGATATCAAGTCACTCTAATATGTAGGGTTTGTTGATGTTTGACTGCCTGATTTTCAGTGATTTTCTATGATGACTGGAAGATCTCATAGAACTGGTTAAGGCAAAATTAAAGTGTTAATTTTTCTGAAAGGGTATAAGAAAAGAAGATGAGGAGGGAGAATTTGTACAGTGGATGAAAAAAACTAGTTCAATTCCTCAGTTAACCTGAGAAATGACTTGCGAAATGTATTGTCACATAAATAATCCCGTCTGTGTTTGCCTTTTTCATGTCCCAGAAAGAGCTCTATCTTTAAAGGATATCGTGTTTTTATTTATATGTGGCATTTGATATCAAATTTTTTTAATTAAGAGCGTGAAAGATACTAGCGACAGAAGCTGGCTGGAGATTAGGTGTTCAAAATTGAAACTAGATGGATGGGTATATTGCTTGGAAAGGAAAAAATAAGGGCTGGAGGCTGAGTAATTTTCCAGCTCCTGCCTTTTATGGCTTTCTTTTGCCGAGTATCGTTACAGACTGGCTGCGGCGCGGAGCCACAGCTCACATCATCACCATCTCGCTGTCTCTCAGACTGAACTCCCATAATCCTTTTCCTGCCCCAGTCTCCCCTCATGTTCCTGCCTTCTGCTGTCTCTCATCTTTCTCTGCCTCTCTGCCCATTTAAATTTAATTACATGAGACTGCAGCATGAACAGAATTTCAGCTTTTGCTGTGGTAATTTACAGATGTACAAACAATAAATTATACATTTAGTGCAGGTAAGTGATAATGCTAAGTGATTCTAATAGATTTACAGTAAATTTGTTTAGAATGGGAAGCACTTTAAAATTTTTGGTAAAGTAACTTTTTAAATCTAGACACTAAGTGTAAAAAAATGGATACAAATATACTGATTTCAATAATAACAAGTGTAGCCATTGAACTGTGCTAGTAATAGATATTGCCTGGGTTGGAATGCATTTTGTCCCTTAAGCTGTAATAATGCTGTCACATATTGGACTATCATTTTGGCACTGCCCCCTTTCCAGGGAATTGCCATCTGTTTCTATTGGGAAGTCATACTGGGAGAATATTTTGCAGTTAGAAATTTTCAGTGACCTGTCCTGCACTCGGAAATGCACTCAGCACCTGCCTTCGTCCCGCTGGCTTGCTTGTTGACTAACGTTCACCATGCTGGAGGTGCTGCAGGGAGGTCTGCAGCTGTCTGCCTCCCAGCCGCTCCATCTCCCCAAGTGCGTGTTGCTTTCAAACTTAAACAGTCAGTGATTATCCAGTAAACCAGGGATTTGGGACTGTGTTGGTTTAATTATAATGGTTATCTGTAGCATGTATGTTATTTTATGATTGATTAATGTGTGTCCATTCAGCCAGTGCATTTCTTTAGTTATATGTTGTTCTGTATGTTGATGGCTGCCTCTCTGCACTTCCCCCAACCCCTCCCCCCAACCCCAGGCTCATATGTAATGAGGGTGACAGCCAATGATGCAGACGACGAAACCACAGCCAATGGGATGGTGCGCTACCGCATCCTGTCTCAGGCACCGCACAGCCCCATCCCCAACATGTTCACCATCAACAGTGAGACGGGTGATATAGTCTCTATGGCAGCAGGCCTGGACCGAGAGGTGGGTCATTAGGCCTCTACACCAGTAAACAAAGATTAACAGTTTAATGCCCGGGTCTTTAGAAATGTCTCAGCTATATGCAGTTTTAGTGTTAATTAATATTGTACATTCACCACTCAGTGGATTCCTTTCTTTATGGCCACATTAATGTTTGGCAGACTACCATTCTGGCATTTGTTTTCCTATGCATGGTTGTATGCAGTGTCAGTTTTATTCTTGGTCACATACTGAAAACTGGGGTTGGATTAAAGTCACATTTTAGTCTCTTCTTTTTGTTTTGTTTTAGTTCAGATTTAGTCAGTGGAAGGTTTAATTTTAGTCTAATTTTAGGCAGTTTTTTAGTCATAATTTATCCACAAATCATCTCTCCTTTTTCTGCCCACCTGACAGGGCACAGGTAAAGGTGAGGAACATAATAAGTGTTGCCGACTATTTCCTACAAGAAGTCGCTAAACTGTACCAAGAAAGTCGCTAGATGTCGTTACGCGCTAATATGCATATCGATGAGATCATCACGTAGTGTTCAAGTTGGCTTTTCTCCTACTCTGTACCTAATATGCATATGGGCTACTTTATTTTAACGCAGCTCAAAGTATTTCATTTATCATATATTCTATTTATGTTCATTTATATTATTTACCACTGTACTGGGAAAAAAAAATCACAGGCTATTAATATATATGTTATCTTATGAAGCCATTAGCATACAAAACCATTTAAAATTGCTTTTTTTTAAACTATGTGCATGTTTTCCAGAAAAAATGTGTATTTGCAAAAGAACAAAGCTTGGCCAATGTAGCAAAGGCACAGGATATGTTATAAACTGTTTATAATAAATGGGTAGGAATAAATGAGTAGAAAGGTTTCTGTTCAGTCGATTTGACTGCAAGCACATACGCAGATCATTCATTATCACGTCTGTCCGTCAGAGTGGTCAGCTCTGCAGCCGGACTGCCCCGGGGATCGCTCCCTTTGGGAGGCGCGGCCGGTGTTCTGGCGAACCACACTACCTTTGGAAGGCATTCAGAGCGAGCAAGCACAGCTTTATGGTCGCTTTGTTCCATAAGGTAGCACTGACCGATAGACATAAATGTCGGTTCGCGCTACAGTAGCATGTTTCGACAAGGCAGCACAACTCGGCAGGACACCGGGCGCAGTAGCAGGGAGCTCAGCTCACTTCCATATTGATGACAACGTTGTATAGAAAGTAGCTAAGGTTTGTCAGAAATGTCGCTAGATTTGTCGCTAGGTGCTTTTTGAAAAATAAGTCGCTAATGGGGTCTGAAAATTCGCTATCTTGCTCAACTGGAAGCTGCGTTTGTGCAGACATGCACTAAGCGGGAAAAAATTTGCACTTGCAGATTTATGCGTCTAAATTATTGGTTAAAAAGGATAACAACCAATGCTTTGAGATGGCTACTGTGATCTAGACTGTCTGCCCAAACGGAGCTAGCAATTTCATCTCATCTTTACTTGTCAGAGCATAATGGACAGAGATTTTGCTGTAATTTTCGTTGGCAACCATTATTCCACTTACGTTGTCATTACAATCTAGTATACTTATCGTAAAAATTTTGACGTTGACGTAATTAACACTGGTTGTATGTACGTGCCTTATATTTTGTGTGTGTGCATGTTTTTCATTAGTCATGCTGTGGAGTTCTTCTACATAGGTCAGAATAATATGTTTTGAATGATCCAAGTCCGAACGTTGCAAACCATGATACAATGATGGGTTGGTGCCCCATCCTGGGTTGTTCACTGCCTTGTGCCCTTAGCCTCCAGGACAGGATCCAGATCCCCCGCGACCAAGATTAGAGAAAGTGGTCTCAGAAAATGGATGGATGTAAAAACTATAATATACTTTTAAGGATAAAAATGATAAATTCCACATCTATATGAGCTCCAGCTGAATCAATCCTCTGAATGAACCCAGCTTACCATATTATACAATAACAAGGTAATTAATTTAACAAGGGTCAGCTGGGTTTCATTACCTCAGGGCATTTGTAAGCTGGTGATCAATCGCCATGGTAACACATAAGCTCACCTAAAGCCAGTCCAGGTCCATTGTTCTACCTCCTTCCTGTTCAAAGTCTACAACTGTGTGTCCAGCGTGCATGTGTGTGTGTGTGTGTGTGTGTGTGTATGTGTGGCTATTTTTATGTCTCTAAGTGCACAGTTAGCTGAGATTGTGATGGAAAAGCTCTAGGGCAAGACCCAGGATGTCTTTGAGCAAAACTGTGATTGGCAGTGTAATTGCTGCAGATGGCCAATGACAGACAAACAAAAACCGGAGACTCTGCCAAAAGTGCCTGTATCCACGGGGTCACTGGAGTCATGCAGCCAGTTGCACACAAAAGCACAGGCCACACAGACATACTGTATACAGGTATGGACACATTATTGAGTTCCAGGCTTGTTAAGGAAATGGTAGAAAACTGGATAAAGCATACAATTTAAGTGATGCACAACATTATTGTAAAGAGAGCAAGGTTTCCATGCAAAATGCACTTGAATTTAGCAGGTTTATGAGCTCTGTAAAGGGGCCCTCACCTCCTCTATTCTCACGCATCGGCTCCATTGCCACTCTTCAGTCCATGATTAATATTCCGCTGCTGTTGTTACTCTCTTCAGTCTGAATTTTAAAGTGACATCTGTTGCCACTCACCCTGTAAATGCGACCATTAGTATTAGCACTGTAAAGGGATCCTTTTCTTTCCATAATCCGCTTTACAAATTTTAGCACTGTCCTTCAAAGTGCTTTTTAGAAATAAACTCTTTATTTAGACATATTAACAGATTTATTCATGCACTTCTGTGTAGTGCTGCCTTTGTAACCTTGGCTGCATTTACACTTGGCAGATTGAATCCCATGTTTGCAAATTCTGACAAATTGGCCCACTGGGTAGCTGGTCAGGAGATAAAGCCAAGGCATCGCTCCATGGACATGTGCATGACCTGATTTGGATGGAATTTTGGACCATCACTAGCACAGAACAGTAGTAGAGCACAGGTGTAGTTTATGGTATGTGGCCCCATTATCTGCTACCCAGCATCCCATTCTGCATGTGGACCTTTCATTGGATTAATGTTGATGTAGATGTGTAGGAATCTCACTTTGAGGTCTGCCTTATTTCTGTGGGTAAATTCTGAGAGTAAGTCTGAAAATCTGCACTTTTATAAAACCACTGGAAGTTTGCCTCATTGACTTACAGTACTTGCATCGTACATCAAGAAATATCTAAAGCCAAAGGTTTGTTCAAAGCATCCATTAATTTTTTACTGTGATTCTATATCTCACCCTTTGAGGTATGTTATTTTTTTATTTTTGGGTATTTGGAGTAATGTTACTATAATAAAACCAATGCTTTTATTTGATGCTGTTTGACACGTGGCATCTAATGTTTAGCTGGCCTGTTGAAGTCACACTCACTGTTTAAGAGCATTCTGTATTAAAGTCACTGAAAGGTAGCTTACTGTATTTATCATCCTGATATGTGGGTAAGAGGGCCAGTAGAGGACCCCTAGACAGTCCACGTTTTTGCAAAAAAGGACTGTCTAGCTGGGAGCTGGGTGGGAGCAGAATCATGGGGCTCCCCAAGGACCAGGTTGGGAAACACTGATCTAAGCAGACACCCTACTCCCCTACTTGTGACCAGAAAATCACTGAAGATTAATTTACAGCATATTGTTGCTTTGAACTCAGCTTTGAACTGTTGCTTTTAATGATTTGGGTGGATAAAACTGTATTAAAGGGGCAGCTCACCCCAAAACTGACAAATACATGTCTTAGGGGGGCTCAGTGGTATCTGTCTGTCTGGGTCGTTCTGCTGGGAGATGACTAGTTTTGAAGATATCAGGTGTAGAAATGTCAGACTTCGATCTAATATAATAGGAGTGAATAGCATTCTTTCTGTGGTGATTAAGGCACATGTAAACATTTGAAAAATTCTCTTACCAGAAATCATGACCCAATTATTGAAAATAATCCACAGACTTTGCAGTGAGCAGTTTAATGTACACACTGTTTTCAACTACATAACTCCACACACCAATTGTATTACTGCATAGAAGATATCCTACGCAGTTATACGATTGGTGTGTAGAGTTTGGAAATCCAAGGGACAGTTTTAATTTTAGTACAGCATTAGCACACCTAATTTGACTAATCAACTAATCATCAGGCCCTTTATTAACTGAATCAGACCTGTTAGCAGCAGAGTATAACAAAAATATGCTCACTTCTGCGTCCCCAGAAGAGAGGATGAAGCAGACAGCTGTAGGATATTCATTAAAGGCTCCTCCAGATATAATCCTTCAGCCTGATTTGAAGCGGCAGCCAAACTCTCTGGGCACTCTGACATTTGGAGCAGTGCCCCAGCTGTCTGGACTCCTCAAGAGGAATCACTCGCCGTTTCTAAAGGCCCCTGCAATTAATGTGCGTGGAACTGGGCAAAGCTCTGCTGAGGGGGTGGCAAGGCTCACACGACCCTCATGGACCTTCTACTTTGCAGCACTCAGAACAACCGCTTCTGCCAGTTTTGCACAAGTTGTGAATTTTTGCCGATGAGTGACTCACACATAATACCCCAATTTTTTATATTTATGCTTAGAATTTACATTTATTTAGCAGATGCTTTTGGTGACTTTTAAGTGAGATAGATAATGCAATACAAGCTGTCAAGAAGCCAACTTAGGCAGAAGTGCAGCTAGGTGGAGCTTCCGATGACTGCAACAGCTGTACACATAGCAGAGCACTGTATGAATCTAACAAAAGAGGGAAGCAAAACACCATGAGGGGTAGGTTCCTACTACACAACTGCAAAATACAAGAGCATCCAATGTTGCCGAAAGACCGTAACCAAGCGGCAGCCAGTGGAGAGGTAGCAGGTCAGGTCAGATGAGCAAGCTGAGGTCCCCTCTTTGGATTTCTTGAAGGTTTGCTGACAAATCAATTTGAGAAACTCAGAGGCACAGGGGGATACGAGGTGCTGCTGTGGGGTATTTCAGCATTCAGAGCCTGAGAAATTGTGTTTCTTTTTCTTTTTTTTTTACAAAAGTGCCTGTGACCCTGTTAAATTGATGGATTGCCTGCTGCAGTGGAGGATCTATGAGCACACCACTAGGCAGTAATAAACACAGCTCTTACTCGTAACCTACTCCTATCCGCAATACTTTCTTCATCAGCTGCTTTTATTTCTTTGGCAGCTGCCTTCATCCAAAGCAACTTAGGCAGCTTATAGACTTTATGGCTGGATATATCCTGAAAGTAATTGTAGCTAAGTGCAAGAGCAGGGATGGCACTTTGGTTGCCTACATAGGACCACAAACCACAAGAGTGCCAACAGTGGCTCCAAATGTCATCTGTGCCTCCACATGCTTCCTACTCCCCTACTGACAAACAAGGGCCAGAAAACATCCTTCCATGGCTTATGATGCCTATAAGGCTCTCATGCAAGACAGGAGTTTAAGTGTGCATTTAGGCATTGAATATTTAATAAGCTGCTATATTCCACCTGTAGTCTGCATTCACTATTTCTGTTATTATTTCTACCATGACTTTTTGCTCTGTATAGGCACTCATGTATTAATTATGGAATTAAAGAAATGTGCTCATTAAAACAGCCAGTTGGGTCTATGTGATCTCCTTTGCAGAAGGTGTCCCAGTACAACATCATTATCCAAGCCACCGACATGGAGGGAAACCTCAACTTTGGGCTCTCCAACACAGCCACCGCTCTCATCACCGTGACTGACATCAATGACAACCCCCCTGAGTTCATTAGCCGGACGGTGAGTGAGGCGGAAACGCCAGCACGTTTGGTAGTGAGCAACACTGGGTTTAAGCAAAGCACCTGACCTCATTGCCTTCAGTTATGAAAGTCTATCCAGTTGTATTACTGGGCCGTGTAGGGGATCAGATGTTATATAAATCATCCATCCAGGCACTGTCTTCTTCCATTAGATATATAAAGTAAATGATAAAGAATGGGGCTGACTGACTGACTTACCGGAATTCTTCTAATCAGCTTGAACACATTTTTTCATTTCCTGCTAAACATTTCACTTGCTTTGACAAAAAAAGCAACACTTTAGGGCGGATTTATGAAACTAAACAAGGGCAAACACTGATCTAAACATTGTAGCAACAATTCATCACTGGTTCCATTGTGGACAAACTTAGAAGACATAATTTTATTCTACTGTTGAACTAAAGGTCATTTGCAGATGAATAAAATACATAGCGCACAGTTCACTTTTCATGAAGAATGTGCAAATAGCTTTGGGCTTGGCGAAATGCGAAATGCCTCACTTGATTCACAAAAGCACAGTTGATATTAAGCTCAGACAGACCGCTTGTGCCCTGCAGCCTTTTAGCAGAGGAAGTAAGCTTCAGAATGAGGAGATCTGGCCTAGAGGCACAGAAATGGCCTGGCAGTTCTGGGCATTGCTGCCAAATGCAAGTCAGCAGTCTTTAAATAGTCTATCATCGTGCCCCAGCAGAGCAGAGAAGGGGCCTGCACAGCCATGAGAGACACTCCATCATCCTGTCATTTTTAGAGGCGAAAAACATTGTATCCTCCTCCTTTTTTCTTTTTCTTCGCATATGACTATTCAACATGACAGCGGGGTCCCTGTTATGACAGGCGTGATGGGACTGTACCAGTGGTCCATGTGTGCAATGTTGACATCTGCCAGTCAGGCACAAGAAAACAGACATACTTCAATGTGAGGCCCACATCTCCTCATGAGAGTCAAAGCAAGACTAAATATCAGTGCTTCACAGCAGCAGTACCTCTCAAAGTGGACTTGTCTCTCCTTGCAATTGCCTTTGTTCAGTTGTTCTTCATTAATTACTATTCAATAATTAAGCATTAACATGTGGATGCTTGGAAGATGTTGTTCCTTTAAAAACTGCCATTTAACAGTCTCACCATTGAGAGTAACATGTTCTCCTATGAGCCCCCCACCCCAAAATCTACACGTATGGTGGGATCCATTAGCATATAACCCAGTTAAAAGACAAAAGCCCTGCTTCAGCAGAGTAGCAAGCAGATCATTCCTGGAGGGAATGGATAATGAGAAGGCTGCTGGGGCCCTTTCCAATGCAGAGAGGGAGAAGCAGAGGAAGGGACCAGAATGAGGGCACATGAGTGCACAGGGCGGTAAGGAGGCAGCGGGGACATCTGGGCCACCTGATCGCCTGTATGTATTACATAATACGGCTCCAACCAATAGTAATAGTAGTTAGGCAGGTGAGATTACGTTAAATATGCATAAAACTGGCACACTGTGCCCCTAATGCCAAGCTGTCTGGCAAAGGATCACTGAATGCTAATCAAGAATTGACCATTGGAAAAGGAGAATAATGTCATTACATTAGAGAGAAAAGGCAAAGGAGCAAATATATTGTGTGTGTGTGTATATATCCGCACACACACACACACACAAATTATATATATATATATACACACACACGCACACATACACACACTACCGGTCAAATGTTTTTGCGCACCTCCGATTTTTTTCACCTGTTTCCATGCAGTGTAAAGTCTGCAAAATATGATGTGTTTTCAGTGCATATACATAAACTTTCCTCCCCCCCCGCCGCCTCCCCAACAAACAAAATCAATCAGGACAATTCTGGCAAACTGCAGCTACCCAGTAATTAGTGATGCCCTAAAATGTTTCAACAATATACACTGCTCAAAAAAATTAAAGGAACACTTTTTAATTAGAGTATAGCATCAAGTCAATGAAACTCCTGGGATATTGATCTGGTCAGGTAAGTAGCAGAGGGAGTTGTTAATCAGTTTCAGCCGCTTTGGTTAATTAAATTAGCAACAGGTGCACTAGGGGGGCAACAAAGAGATGACCTTCAAAACAGGAATGGTTTAACAGGTGGAGGTCACTGACATTTTTCCCTCCTCATCTTTTCGGACTGTTTTTCACTAGTTTTGCATTTGGCTATAGTCAGTGTCACGACTCGTTGCATGAGGCAATACCTGGACCCTACAGAGGTTGCACAGGTAGTCCAGCTCCTCCAGGATGGCACATCAGTACATGCCATTGCCAGAAGGTTTGCTGTGTCTCCCAGCACAGTCTCAAGGGCATGGAGGAAATTCCAGGAGACAGGCAGTTACTCTAGGAGAGCTAGACAGGGTTGTAGAAGGTCCTTAACCCATCAGCAGGACGGGTATCTGCTCCTTTGGGCAGGGAGGAACAGGATGAGCACTGCTAGAACCCTACAAAATGACCTCCAACCGGCCCTGTGCTCACTGCCCGGCACCGTGAAGGATGCCTTGTTCTGTCAGCAAGGCTTCAAACTTAGGAGATGCAAATTGGAGCCCATTATCTGTTGTGATGGCCTGAGGAAGTCCCCATCGAGTGATGAGGGTGTCTAAAAAGTCCAGTTGGAGATGTTTCCAAGGATTGGCAGGCTAGACCAGAGGCTGCAGAGGGGGAGATGCAGGTGGGCCCACTGATAAGGCAGGTTGCACAATCCCTAACTAGATTTTCTATGTCCCTATCAATGCTGGGCCACCATACTAGGTCCCTACAATGGTGTTTGACACATAGAATGGCCAAATGGCCTTCATGCTCCATGCTAGGAACGTGGGCCTGAAAGCTGCTTGGCACCACTATGACAGCTCCACGAGCCACGCAATGCTCGTTCCAGCATGAATGTTCTGTGGTAAGGGGTCATCTCAGCAGAGACTTCAGTAATACAAGGTGAAACTGTACTGCTGAAATCGCTCTGACCAGAGTTGGAGTGGTTTGCACCCTGTACCAGTTGTTGTCAGCAAGGCTGTCAGTGCCTGGTGGTCAGAGCGCAGCATAAATTCCCTGCCATAAAGATACATCTGCCATCACTCACAGGCCAAGACACAGGCTATAGCCTCGTGTTCCTCCACAGAATATTTTAGTTCAGTGGATGTGCGGGAGGCAAAGGAAATGAGTCCGTCCACTCCATCCTGCAGCTGTGACAGTACAGCTCCAACTGCCATAGCTAAGGCATCACAAGTGACAGAGGTAGGGCATGAGAGGGAAAAGTGTGCCAGGATAGGAGGCATTGTGAGTTGTGACTTCAGGAGCTGGAAAGCGTCAGAGCAGGCAGGCGTTCAAATCCAGCATGCATATTTCTGCAGTAGCTGACACAACGGAGCTGTGTAGTGAGGTAAAAAATGCAGGTAGTAGGCTGTCCTACCAAGGAAAGAGGCAACCTGGGCAGCATTTGTGGGCTGAATCACCAACTTTGTTGAATGGTGTGGAAGGAATCACCTCCTGATAAACGCCAGTAAGACCAAGGAGATGGTGACTGACTTCTGGCACAAGGTGACTCCATCTGCATCAGTGAACATTCTGGGAGAGCAGGTAGAGGTTGTGTCTGTGTACAAATATTTAGGTATTCACATAAACAACAAACTGGACTGGT
>JAODKN010000127.1:11924446-11934954 GCA_026774425.1 Petrocephalus zakoni | reverse complement strand
GGGTGGTGATAATTTATAAACTATGCCATCTCTAATCTTAACTGAACTGCTGTACAGGGTTTCCAGCTTTGGTCAGCTGGAGATTATCACAAGTCTGCACCAGTTTACTTGTATGAACAGGGTTTGGAAACTACCCCATTAACGCCTTCGGTGTAGTTAATTCGAGGTTTATAATGGAATAATATAGATTTGTCGTAAGATTGTGTTTTTTTTTTTTGCGTGTCTGAAAGCGCGAGTACCCCTTCAGATGCGTGAGAGCCGGCAGCCCTGGCTACATATTAATACTAATTTCGCTCTGTGTGTGCTGCACTGACCACATCCTACTGCACAACGCGGAAATAACGTGAGAAATGCATTGCGCCTGGTATTCATCTGCTCACCAGTTACACCAGCTGCAAGCCACAGAATGCGATGCTTGCCCTCTTCAGGTGGGCACTCGCCAAAAGGCGTTAAAGCATTAGAAACGCGGCCAGCCAAGCGGCAGAAGCGGCTTCCCCCCCCCGAGGCCGCCGCCGTCCGTGCGCACTCACCGCCGTCGATCCCTTCTTCACAGCCTCCTGCGCGTATTCCACCTGGAACAGGTGCCCGTCCGGCGAAAAGACGGTGATGGCTCGGTCGTAACTCATCTTCCCTGGCAGCGAGGAACCGCGTTCGAACGAGCAGAGTCACTTTCACGTGCGATCTGTGCGAAGAAGCCGCCCGGGCGCCTTCAATAACAAAAGCGAAAGTAAATCGGAGCACAAAAGCGCAGATTCACTGCGCCGCGCCGCTTCCGGGGATGGACAGCGTAGCCAATGCGGGCGCGGGTGCTGCGTGCGGCGGGCGGCACTACATGGCGGCACTGCATGGGCGCCGGGAAGCCGCCGTATTCCCCGCTCCGAATAAAAATGGATATCTGCAGCCCTACTACAGTACAGTAGTAGAGCGGGGTCGTACCAAGGACAGTGACGGGGGTGTCGTGACTTCTTAGGGGAAGGGGCTCTCTTTGGCATCACCAGCCGCATGAAAATCTGGGTGCTGCCATGCAATGGAATGAAAAACGATATTGACTTTATACAGCTGTTACATATATTTAAGATTACTTTAGAGCTTACATTGGACCAGTCCACATTTGACCGAACACACCCCCCTTTTTGCGCTCGAATAACGGGAACCCTAAATCCGTAATAGGAGGTAGCTAGAATTAAATATTAGGTAGTATAATAGAAAATAGGTTTACTGTATATCGCAAATCAAGACAATGTCTGTCGCGTTTGCTTCGGCTCGGCCAAGGAGTAAAGGGGAGGTGACACAGCAAACTATACAAAAGGTAACAGTATCAGATGTAAGCGTTTTAATTTTAGAAGAGGTTACGCTGGTTGGTTAGTGTGATGCGTGTTGTAAGGGAGATGCAGTGATCCTGTGTCAATGGCAGCTTCGAAATTTATTATTGCGAGTGAAAGAAGGAAAGTACTACAAAGCCAGGTGATGGGCATTGTGGAGTGTGCGCGGGTTGAGAAGCAGGTAACCTTTGCTCTGCATGCAGTGGGAAAATGTAACCTGCAACGCTATTAACATTTGCATCTTTGGCATGCATTCCACGTTAGTGAACTATTTAAAGCATTAATAATGCCTGTTGTATTTCACAGCACATGCACGCTTATTTTTTTATTGTACGTAGCCGATCTGTCGCTGTTAGTGTTGATACACTGCAGGCTATTTGCACATGCTACTTTGAATTTGGCTGCAGCAGACACACATCAAGTCATCTGTCCATAAGAAAAATACTATAATTTTGTTTTAAACATTTAAAATAAAAAGGCAGCATAAAAGCTGTTATGGGGCAAGTCAAGATGGTGAAAGTGGCTGCTGGCTGCGTGTAGTTAATAGAGAGTGATGAGGCTGGACGACTGCCCGTCACGCTCGGTAATAATGGAAGGTGTGTGTCGCACATTATTAGGATGCTGCACTGTATCACTCTGCCAATATCCACACCTTTGTTCATCTTCTCACAGACGACAACAATAATAAAAAAAAAATCAACAGCAAGACGCTGCCCATCTCTACGTGCCGATTTCAGTGAATATGTGACCCGCAGATGACGGGCACACGTGAGCTCGGCGCGTCTGGCTGTAACGGGCTTTTATTCGGGAAAGGGGTCGTTTTTGTGTGATCGCAAATGAAAAAGGCACTAGAGACGGAGGCAAAAGTCAGAAAAACGCCGGAATACTGACTTCGCTCAGAGCTGCCCTCGCCAGCTTAGAGGGACCAGGCAAATGAATTGACCCATTTTTTTCGGAGTACGGATGATGAAGTATAACTGCCCTTTTCACGGACTATTAAACGCTTCTCGCCTCTTCATTCCTCTGCGCTATGGACTGGTGTTTTTCACCTGTCCAGTTTTTTTTGTCTGTGCAATAAGAATAACAATGACGTAGCTATTTTTTTCATATATACCATCATAGTAACAGATTATAAAATCCTGATGATGGTCCTCACACAGTCATTTTCTCTTCAAGATGCTTGATGAAAACCATCACCTGATACAATGTATTATGGACTACCAAAGTAAAGGCAAAACAGCAGAATGCACTCAGTAAGTATATTTAATTATTGGTAAAATGCATCACAATCATTAATGTCCTATTGTAATGTGCTTCAGAGAGACTTTAAACACGTATGTATTTGAGTTCTCATAATTGACCAGCTTCACATTATCTGTATAAGTTAAACCAACTTTTTTTTTTTTTTTGCTGAAGTGGTATCCTATATTTTCTCAGGTATCAGCAGATATTACACAGAAACCTGGTCTATCTTGCTACAATAGCAGATTCAAATCAAAACATGCAGTCATTGTTGCCTGCTGTAAGTACTGTGCGTGATGCTCGGCGCGTGTGCGTGTGCGTGTGCATGTGCATGTGCGTGTGCATGAATCAGCGGCCAGCGCCAGAGCCCCCTGCTGGAATTTCCTGTGCATTACCTGAGTCACTGAATAAATGTTACCATCAGGCACATGTTCCGTCACAGCTGAACACACACTGTCAGGGAATCCATCACCACCTCGCTACAGCTGTCTGATGAAGGCATGCATTTGTTTTGTTGTGGAGCATGTGAGGGAATCATTGACATAAAAGTAAGCCGATTAAATGTTTATCACCCCAGTATACCTGCATAAATTTGGACAGAAATTCACCCATAAGAGAGAAATCTGAAAGGGGCTCTATACATATACATATATACACAAGGAACAAGGTTAGTGGCAAACTTTGGCAAACTCTAATCTGCATGCTCAGTTTAAAATGAACCTACCTCTGAGTTTAACATGAGCTTCACTGTAGGTGGCTCTGCTGTCTCACACATGCAGGGCTGGGCGTCCTAGTCCTGTCCCAGCTGTGTGTGTGTGCAGTTAGCATGCTCTGCCTGAGTTGCGTGTGTTTCCTCCTGCAGTCCAATGACATGCAGTCAGTTTTATACAGTCAATAAATTGCCTATAGGGTATGATTGTGTGTGTACCCTTCTGTTTGGGATAGGCTGCTGCCCCCCAATGTTTTTGACCAAGATAAGTGCGTAGCTGAGATCCAGTGTGTATAGAAGGAAGTTATGCCCTGGATAGTCACAAATATAAACCGATTTAAACATAGGGATTCTTACAGTTGGATATTGCAAAGTAGTTTCGTTAATCATTTTGTTCATGTAGGAACTATGATTTATTGTGATCTTAGAGTATGGAGTAACCCTGGCAACCCTTTTGAATGGCAAGAATTTATTTGACTTTGTATTACGGAATTATCGGTATCAGTGTAAACAACAAGTTTTCATTTGGGGGGGGTAGTATTTTTAATCCTGTGTGATTGGCGTCGCACTTAGGGTGGAGCCTAGCTTTGTGTGCTAGCTGGGACAGGCTCCAGGTGCCCCTGCAACCCTAACCAGGATGAGCACTTGTAAGATGGATGGATACATTTTGAGTAGTAAATTCTGTATATACTTAAAAAAATCAATATCTCCTTTCCAAAACTTGATGCTAAATAATTTTCTCAAGAGACTATGATTGAGCTTTGTCTGATAGTGAAATAGCTGAATTAAATGAAATAAATGGAAGGGAAAGATTTGGGATTCATCACTATAAATTATCTGTCGTTTTGCAGAGAGGATAGAGCAAGCTTCACAACCAGAGATAAGCTAGGCTAGCAGAAGAGCCACACCATTGATTTTCTATACACGCCTGTGCCATTTAGGGGGGTCCAGAGCCTATCCCAGAAGCTGCGGGCTCAGGACAGGGTGTAACCCAGAGTAGGGAACCGACCCATTCACCTATGGACAATCTGGCAACTCCACACCATCTTAGCATGTTCTTGGACTGTGAAGGAAAATCCAGAGAACTCAGAGGAAACCCCACAGTAACATGGGGGGGACATACACATTTTACACACATAGAGACTGGGCAGGGAATCAAACCTTGGCCTTCAGAGGTGAGAGACAGCCCTGTTGGCCACTGTACCACCACTAACCTACATGCTTGTTAAACCAATGACCTATCATTTACAGTAATAAACTAACTTGTGCAGGCAGTGACAGAAAACATGCATAGCATTCCAAAACACATTTTTAAATCATAAATAAATAAATATCTATCCATCTGTGTTTTAGACCAGTTGTCCAGTATAGGGTCACAGCCTTACCTTGGATCTCAGAAGTACAGGTACAGAGCAGCTAATCCTAATGCATTACAGGGCACACAATCACACTTTGCATGTCTTTGGGTTGTGGGAGGAATCTGACGTACCTGGAGGACACCCACACGATCCTATGCCACCTGGCAAAATCATTTGGAATAGAAATGATAACAGAGGTGATCTGCTCAAAGATGTTAATTATACATTCAGAAAACAAACCCAGAACTCACTGAGTAGCAGCTGAAGCAGCTGCCAGCCTTGTTGAGTGGCGCTGAAATGCGTGTTTTTATGCCCTGCTCTGGCCCCTCCTCAGCCCCCCTCCCAGAACATGAATGTGGGGCCTGGAGGAATGAGCCAGGGCGCCAGCACCCAGGGCCTCCACTCCCAGAGCAACCTGAACGACAGCATGTCCTCCAGCCTGCCCTCAGCCTCCCTCATGCAGGGCCCCATCGCCAACGGTGAGGGCCCCCGGCATAGTGGCTGTTGTCATACTCTGCCTCACTGCTTTATTTTCTCACACTGCTAGTGGATCATTTGCAGTTCAGTCTAGTCTAATGCTGGCTTACTACTATACTTAAGGGGCGTAGACAGCTCCTCCTCTAGGACTTGTGCATTTCCTCTAGTCACAAACCCTAAGTTGCCCTTCGCACCTGAAGCCTGTTGATGCACCTGTTCTTTGCTGTCCTACTCCAAATTCTTTTTCATGACTTCCCCACAGTTCCACAAGCGGAAACTCAGTTTTATAACAATCTGTGACTGCAATCAAAAGACTAAAAATGCCAAAAGTCTTGTTATTTTGTTTGAGTATTTATGATTAAGGTTAGGACTGGGTAGGGGTTAAGGTTGTCATAGTTAAGACTAGGGATTTTCCCCTTGGAATTGAGTGGACGGTCCCCACAAAGATATGAATACAAAGGTGTGTGTGCGTGAGTGTGTTTCAGGCCCTAGTCACAGCACTATGCAGTCTTCGGGGCAGACGGCTCTGCCCTCCACCTCCATGAGCTTGCCAGTGAGTAGCCACACTCCATCAGCCGGATACAGTCAGGCAGTGTCGGCGACACAGGGTGTTCCCATGCAGAGTCAGGGCCAGTCCATGGGCAGCTACACCTCCCGCGGCAACCTCAACATGACCTCCAGCCAAGGTGAGTCTCTGCTTGATCAGATGGCTTTGGCATCTCCAAGATAGCCCTCTTGAAGTAAACGGTTGTTGTGATTAGATAAATATAGGACCAGTACATATTATGTTTAAAAATAACACTTCTTTGCAGGCAAATACCCAGACTTTCCAGGAATCATTAGCAGTTTCCTTTCAGTTCCCAAATTGTAATTGTTTTCAGCAGTAACCATGATGCACCAGCAGGCGGCGACATCCCATTACTCCTCTGCTCAGGCTGGGAGTCAGCACTACCAGGGGCCTCAGTCCATGGGGATGCTCAGCCAGGGTAACCAAGGAAACCCCATCATGGCACAGAGACCTATGGGATCATACCGCACTTCACAAGGTAACTGGTGTGATCCTTCCTGGGGTTACGCTACCAGTCTCAGGCGACATGCAACAATAAACTACAGGCAGCCCTCAACTCATACTTCATTTATCAGCTTGTAGATTTCCTGTATAAGAGCTGATAATGTTATTTTATAATGACTTTCAAGGTGGCAAGTGAAGATTCAAACTTAAGTCAGTGAAATAGCTATAGAATCTGTCTAGCAAATAAGTTATTTTTCAATCTTGCCACTTAAATTCTGTGGCCAGTTGTTTGTCCCTCTGCCTGGCTATTGATTTGGTGGACGTTTCGGTTAGTTTACCGACTGCACCGGCTCTTAAAGGGGAATACAGTATCTGTGGTTTGTGGTTTGTGGTTTGTGTTCTGCTCCTATGTGCCAAAAAAAATTCCGTCTAACACATGAATATTTCTTAGAATACATTTTAAATTGCATAAACTACAAATAAAGAAACATTGCATTCTGGGGCTAGCATTTCAAAAGAATGATTTTACATCATGTTATTAAATTGGAAAAATAAATGTCATTCTGGGTTTGATTTTGCATACACAAAGCATATAATTTCTCACTTCTGAGTACTTCATCTATTAAATATGCAGTTGGAAACAGTATGTCATCTGCTATTAGCTGTAATGAAGTGGCCTTCATTTGGAACATCCCCCACCTTAATACCACACAAAGCTAACAGTTTACAGACACTTCTTCGGCCCCTGCTAGCTCATTCACACCCTGAAAGGCTTCGCACAGTTATAGCCAGTGATGTTGCGTATCAGCCTCCTCTGCCTTGCCTTGCAGGATCCACTCTGCAGTACACTGGACAGGACGAGTTCTATGGGGACCAGTACGGCCACACTCAGAGCGCCAGCGAGCCCATTAACCAGCAGTACTACCCTGATGGTAGCGTAACTCCAGCACGCGCCCTACCTGACAAGCCTGGTCCCCCCAGCAGTTAGTCTTAGTGATTCTCTGCTCTCTGCTACATTGTTTTTTGTTTCCTACACAAATGAAATCCCCCGTCTTATGTTTCGCAGCCTCTGCCTGGCAGTGTAAGCCCGTGTTGGTATATCTTTTGTGGTCTTAGCCTTGTTACAGCTGTCATGCAGGGAACAGACCTGTGATATGTATCATTGTGTGTTTGTGTGCATGTGTGGTGTACGGTGTATTGGGGTGAGTTTATGACGGTTTTGCACTGCGGTCTTTATACCTTCGGGTTCGACCTCTGGTCAGTTTCTGACTCTTCTGTGCCACTTTTTCCTGCAGGTCATGGGGAATATTCATACCAGCAGTCCTCCTATGGCGAGCCTGGATATGAGAGAAGCTTTGAGGAAACTTCACAGCATTACTATGAAGGAGGTACCACGACCACTTAGGCAGTGGCTCACACCCTATCAGTTCTTTTCAATCCACTGTGTGTTGGCAGATGCTTCTGTGCCTGCATCATAGCATCAGGAAAGATCTAACGTTCCAAAAAACATTGTGACTATTAGGGTAATAACTCATATGTGCAGTACAAGTTAATTGTTTGGATCATGTTGATAAATAATCTTTAATGATTATAGAACAATGTGATGAAATAGAAAACGGAGCCTTAATATGAGGATGAATTGCTTCAACCTGCACTGTATGGATAAAAGTATTGAGACACTTACAGGAATTTTTATGACATGGCATTCTAAATCCATTGGCATCTATGAGTTGGTCCCAAGCCCAGCCCCTGAAAAACCTCCTCATACCATTACCCCTTCTCCAGCAAACTTTACAGTTAGCACAATGCAGTCAGGTAGGTAATGTTCTCCTGATATTCGCCAAATCCAGTCCATCAAACTGCCAGACAGAGAAGCGTGATCCATCACTTCACAGAACACATTTCCACTGCTCCAGAGTCTGGTGGCGGCCTGCTTTACACTGCTCCAGAGTCTGGTGGCGGCCTGCTTTACGCTGCTCCATCCCACGCTTGGCATTGCGCTTGGTGGTGTGAGGCTTGCATGAAGCTGTTCGGCCATAGAAACCCATTCCATGAAGGTCTTGGTTCACAGTTTTTGTGCCGGGGTTAATGCCAGAGGAAGTTTGGAACTCTGCAGTTATCTAATCACCAGAGCACAGGCGACTTTTCCGCACCACAGGTGACTTTCACGCACCTCAGCACTCGCAGATACTGCTCTGTCACTTTACGTGGTCTGCCACTCCGTGGCTGAGTTCTGTTCTTCTTAAATGGTTTCATTTTGCAATAATACCACTTACAGTTGACCGTGGAATATCTAGCAGGGAAGAAATTTCACCAACTCCTTATTGCTAAGGTGACATCCTATGACAGTACCAGGCTTGAATTCACTGAGCTCTTCAGAATGACCCATTCTTTCACAGATGTCTGTAAACCTGACTGTATGGCTAAGTGCTTGATTTTATACACTTGTGGCAATGGGTCTGAATGAACCACCTGAATTCAATGATTGAGAGGCATGTCCCAGTACTTTTGTCTGTATAGAGTATCTTGGGAAGCATAGGGCACAAGGCAAGAGATATCCTAGAGACAATGCCAGTCCAGAACAGGGCAGTCTATGAACGAAAATTCTCCTAAGAGCATGCTTTTGGGCTATGGGAGAAACTTATATTACCAGAGGAAACTTAGCAGCTGCTAGTGAAATGAAAGAGATAATGATTCATCACTGAGAGACAGACCCCAGAGTGCTAACTGACTGGTTAAGTGAGCTCTTCTGTTTGCCACGTCCCCAGGAAACGGTGCACAGTACAGCCAACCGCAGGCCTCCTACCAGCAGAGCTCCGGCCAGCAGCAGCCCTTCAGCCAGCAGCAGTATCCCACACAGCAGAACTACGCCGGGCAGCAGCAGGCCTATGGTATGCGCTCATGGCCATTGTATGTGTAATTCACTTGCCATTTGCTCAAGTACGAATACAGGCACAAGGAATCCTTTAGATTTCTCATGTCTATCAAAACAGATATACAGGTGAGAATTTCATTTCATTTTTCATTTAACTTTTTCATTTCATTTTTCAATTCATTTAATACTCAGGTAAGAAGGAAGCTTGGGGTCAGAGCGCAGAGTCCGCCGTTTACCTGGTGCCCCGGGAGCATTTTTAGGGTTAAGGGCCTTGCTCATTTCCCAATGGCAATGTGACAGCTCCGCTGAGCATGGAATTTGAACAGGCAACCTTCTAATGACAGGCACAGAGAACCTACAGAATCACACACTGCCCCCCCCAACCCCCCAAAAGCATAAACCCCCTTATCAAACTGCAGGATCCAGTCTATGGTAATAGCTGTCTGATCTATGAATGCTCGGTCACTGATGCTCAGTCTACAGTATAGATGAGTCCACACTATGTGCTGCGAGTCGATTTGCATCACAAAATTGAAGAATACAAGATGATTGGTTTTCCTGCTGTATTGAGCTTGTGGAAAATTGAAATAGCCCAGAGCAATGAAATTAGCAAGGCAGCTAATTTATTAGCCTGTGAAAGATAAGCTATTAAACTATGTATTAGCCTCTTTTGGGAAAAGAAAAACCAGATGTATGACTAAGGACATACAAAAATACCAAAAAAAAATATGATTACTTTTTACAACAAGCATTTACTTGAATATTGATAGTTTTGATATTTCTCTCCAAAAGCAAGATGTTCCACTAGGGGGCCCCAGTAAGGACCGGGGTGGGGGGGTGCAACTTATTTGAAAAGCGTAGAAAAAATGACCACATCGCTATATTTTCAAAAAGAGATATAGGATGATGCAGTTCTGTTTATAGTTTCACTGTCTGTTAGAATTTATGAGGGTGAGGAACCATTCTTACTATGTTCACTTGTGTTTTGTTTAAAAACATTGTATAAAATATCATCTGCAATATGTTTTATTTTGTAGAAGGCTAATACCTTAAAATGAGGGTCTTTTCAGTTATTAAACATATTTTAATGGATATCAGGCTTCTGTTTTTGTGCTATTTGCCAAATAGGTTTTAGATTTTGAATTAGTTATCATATTCAACAGAAATGGCATTCTTTGGCAGTGTAATCAAACTGAAATATATTTATATTAATAAACATGACAATTTTTGTCATCATTACTGAACGCTTACAAGAGAAACAATATCATAAGCTGTTTAGGGGGCCCCAGCCATGTTTTCCCGGGCACAGGGGGGTTCTTGGGTACATAAAGGATGAGAAGCAATGACATGCTACATCCACTTGGTCCCCTTTCGTCACACCTGGCTAAGACAGCGGCCTATAAGAACGCGGACTGGTGCTGGCTGTGTGCTTCATGGACAGGTGTACAGAGGACTGGTGCTGGCTGTGTGCTTCACTGACAGGTATACAGAGGACTGGTGCTGGCTGTGTGCT
>JAODKN010000127.1:11909198-11920474 GCA_026774425.1 Petrocephalus zakoni | reverse complement strand
CCCCCATCTACTTGGCAAATTTTATCGCTAAGATTTCAAATTGCTGAAATTGTGCTGCTTTATACAATGCAGTGTCCCCTGGTATGTCTTGACATTATGAGAAATTAGATATGGCGGTTCCTCTGACCCTCCACATACAGCTGCTCACCATAACAGCTACTACAACAGCAGCTATTCTTCCTCTACTCTTTCGCCGCTGACCGCTGATCTGTGAGAGTCCACACTGCCACCTACTGGAAATAACTTCTTACACACACAACTCCTGATGTCAAAATCACGTCCCCTTGTCTGCAACCAAAAGCGTGGAAAAGTGTGAGTTGGCCTTTACTGGTAAACTGGAGAAGCACCACAACCCTATGCGTCTTATATTCTAATACAATCCTGTACAAATATAACTACCAAAATAACATTCATTTATATCTATATACACACATTATTCAGATCCATGTCTGTGCCATATTTAATGCCAGTAGAGTCCAGTTTGTACCCTTTGTGCACAGTTAAGGCAAAATGTAATCAAAAAGTGCCCACATTTTGGCAACAATCTGCATTCTTCCCTTTCCACTAAAATATGAGCCTCCCTGACCCTTCAATGGCATATTCTGCACAGAGTTCAGCGGGTGTGTTAAAGGCCGACGTCTCTGGGTGTAGGTCAGGGCTCAGCGGGTGTGTTAAAGGCCGACGTCTCTGGGTGTAGGTCAGGGCTCAGTGGGTGTGTTAAAGGCCGACGTCTCTGGGTGTAGGTAAGGGCTCAGCGGGTGTGTTAAAGGCCGACGTCTCTGGGTGTAGGTAAGGGCTCAGCGGGTGTGTTAAAGGCCGACGTCGCTGGGTGTAGGTCAGGACTCAGCGGGTGTGTTAAAGGCCGACGTCGCTGGGTGTAGGTCTGTCTGGGGCCTGCACAAAGCTGCCAGGTTGTTGAAACGAGGGCCTAGGTGAAGAAGGTCTTCTGGGTTGAATTTGACCTCAGAGATGGAGATGGCGTCGAGTTGCATGTCTCCCCTGTCGTTGAGCCCCTCATCATCATACACACGGGGCTCATACTTAATGGCATTGTCTTCCTTGTCTTGGATGGCGGTTGTTTTCTACGAGGGATGAACAGGGAAGAAAAAATTATATGCAACCTTCTTTTCATTTGTCAAACATGCATGAAGCATAAATCCATTTATGACAAATAAATATACTAAATACAAAATGTACCTGGTTTAGTATTGAGAACAGTGCGTCGTTTTTTGCCAAAATATTTTGTTTTCTGAATGAAGCATAATTCTGTCTGAAGGATGTTCTCTGTAATAAGACATTTAAGACAGAAAATTAAGTGTTTCCCATACTGTAGTTTTGCATGTTAAATTAATCCACGTTATGCAACACTGTATGATTTCATGCCCATTGACTCTGGGTATCGACTGAGTAATTGTACATTTAATGTCAAGTGATGTGTAAGGTTACGGAAGGGGGCCGGATACCTGACAGTGTCCCTTCATGCTCTGAGATTGCATGTTGCCTCTCTGCTGAGCAAAGAGAAGATGGTGTGGCAGAATTAAAAGCTGACTGCTGTTTAAAGGTGCTGCACGTCAAAGATTATTCGTACCTGAAAAGCATCAGTTGCACTGTATTGCTGGGAAACCTGACCCTTGCTGTATGTGGAGAAATCCTGGAATCTTGACTGGCTATTTGCCTAAAAGTAAATAAAAATGTAAACCATCCTTATCTAAAAGACTGTTTGAAGGTTATACTTGTTTAGTTTATGTCCTCAGATAAAACATGTAAATTTAAAACACACTCAAATGTTTCTACAGAGAGGATCTTTGGGATTGGGATACTTTGAGTGGTTTGGTATGACTGCACATAATATGTTCAAAATGATGCTGAGCTGGTGAAATTAAATATTTGAGAGTAGTTCTCAATATTGATATGTAAGAAGGCTCACTTACTTCCTGTTGGAATGTACCATTTTTGACATCTGAATGGTTAGACATCACTTCATGAAACCGTCCACTGTGGATCACTTGAGCGTCTGGAACCTTGCCATACAAAGTAAAACTGCAGCTTAAATGTAAATCCTCAATGGCATTTTGTGTGACATAAAAATATATATATTTTTTAAATATATAAACAATCTAATTACAATAATACTTACACTGAGCTGTTTTATATTCACCTCGCAGTCAGTTCCTGGCGTTTCAATATTTGATTTAATCAATGTTTCTCCAGAACCGGGATCAACAAGAAACACTGTCCTATCTCTCCCACAGGATACAAATATTACCAACAGCAGGACACCTGTAAGTACAAAGTGTTAACACAAACTTGTAAAAGCATGAGTGTAAAGGTGGCAGCCTTGCGTTGCCTAGCACCTTCCTGTGAGCAGAAGATTTAGATCTGGTAAAATAGTGTCTATGGCTTTAATGTCCATAGGAGAATATCTTTATGCATGTTTTTTTTTTCTGTACGACCCCACCATAGTTCACGGAGGGGTGGGGTGGGGTTGGGTCCCTCTTGGTAGTCCCCTTTTCACCGATCTAGGCCCAGAAGACTTCTGGTACCCTACCCAAACTGCCTCAAGATGGCAGTGTGGGCTTCTAAGCTAATATTCACTCATTTTTACCAAGGGTTTCTGAATGAATGTCCAGACTCTGAAAAGTAGCATACCCAGCAACAGGAACAGGGAGGCGATCACGATGCCAACTGCCCCTCCGCCAGGCGTGACAGAGGCGACTCTGCGGGCGTGGCAGTTAGGAACAGCGGAGCAGTCGCACACCGTCACCGTCAAGTTTTGCTGCAGAGACTCGCCCTGGGCGTCGGAGATCTTCAGTAGCAGCTTGTGAGATCCGGCATAGACCACGTCCTCCTTTACCAGGTTAGCACTCATCCCTTTCAAGGTACAATACACCATATTATCAGACAGTAACACTACCATCGTCTTACTGGTTTTTTATATTTAAAATAAGGGCCATCTCAATTCAATTCAATTTGATTAATTTTTATAGCGCCTCTCATGATTTGTTTTTGAAAGTAGGTTTGTTTTGATTTGTATAGAACAAATTTCCACTTAAGAATATTTTAAATGTAATGAATCCTCACCAACTGATAAAAATGTCGTAAACCCTTTGATTATTCGTAGAAATTAAAGGAACTGATAAAGTACTGGAATCACAGAGAAATGGGAAAATAAATGTCAATACTGGGTTATCGTTTTCTCAATGAGGAAATCCATTTCTGTAATTTTATCTAATATTCATCTCTGACCTGACAGGACATGGCTACATTCTGTATGGTAATCACCATGAAGCAATATGAAAAATGGGTGGATGGATGTACAGTGTTTGGGTATATCATTTGTTGCTAAGAAATGTTTTCAATATATATATAAGTGAATAGGAGTGAAAATGCTTGATTATAAAAATGCAGTACTACTGGTCAGTAGATGATAAACTGGTACTTGATAAGTTCACAAACAAAATACCAAGTCTGAATTTCTGTGCCCTAGTACAAATACCTTTTTTGTATTACTGTCCTGTTCTTATATACTGTCATTGTAGAAGTTTGGGTATTAGTGTGTATCTATGTTATTTGTTTGTGACCTCTTTGACAAGTCATTATATTCCGATCAAGACTGAAGAACTGGCAGATGTGGGTCATTCATGGCCTCTTGTTCTTCTGATTAATACTGTCCCTGCCTAGATTAGATAGATAGATAGATAAATAGACTGATAGATAGATAGAAACTTAGAGTAAATAATTTGCTGTTATTTACCTAGAGTAAATAAAGCTATGTAACTTTCTATTTCAAAGTCCATCAAAAAACATAGGGCTGTCCTGCAGCCCTTGGTAAGTCAGCAGAGCAGGCAGCGCCCATGGTGTGCTAAGTGACTGGCCCTGCCCACAGCTGAGCATATGAAGGGAGACACAGGGAATTACCGAAACTGGGCTCGAACCTCCACTGGTCCTTGACGTTTCCCAGGAGCTCATAGTGGAAGGGTCCGGCATATGGGTCTCCATCCAGGTCGTAGGCTGTGATGTTGGCCACACTGGCAGACAGACACATGGTCAGCATGTAGCTTTTCAGCTTTGGAACATTGTCGTTCTGGTCAATGAGGTGGATGTTGAGTGTGGCTGTTCCAGTCGTTGGAGGCTCCCCTGTAGTTGAAAGAGAAACAACCGTTTTGGTGATGGATAACCTTGAATAAAAACAAAAACAAGAGTAGCTTAAGTCTAGCTGGTAATATGGCCCAGGAGGTTTTAACGTGGAGACCAGATGGTGGCAGAACAAGAACCTGTGAATGAGGAAAGGATCCAGAGCAGAGTATGTAAGGGGAGCGGAGCGAGGCGTGGAGCGGCATGATTTTGCCTAGAGCTTGGAGCGGTATTTTTTGAAAGTCGGAGCGTCGCGATTTTCTCTCACTCCGAGAGCGCTCCACTACCGCTCCGGCCCATAATGCAACTGCATTAGCTATAGCATGAACCAATTCATGTTGTGCAAAGCACAGTTAAGCACCACTGACAGAAAGATGGATTTTCTGAAAAACGACCTTAAAGAAAGTGGTCAAAAATACAAATTTATCTTAAAAGGTAATGACGACAAAGGAGAAAGCGAGTGCGGGGAGGTGATTATAACGACGAAAGGTTCGTTGTGGAATCTTAAAAGGCATGTGTCGAGAAAACACGATACAGTGTTCCACTCACACTTGGACAGCAAATCTAAAGGTCGGTGGTCCATAATACATTTCTTTGTCTCTCTGAATATTAGAGGTAGAAATTATAATTTTCTAATATAATCGCCGTTACCTGAAATGCTTTAACAACCCAAATTGCCAATACCAACTGCATAAATCAATTTGTTAATAATTGAAATATTTTCAATTGAAAAATTAAAGTGGAGCGTTAATTAGAGACAATTTTTCATGGAGCGAACATGGAGCGAGGATCAAGTGAGGAGGGAGCGGGGAAGGAGCGAGGAGCGGAAAATGGTAAACCCAGAGCGGAGCTGGAGCGGAGTGATCATGAAATGCTCTGAGCGCGGAGCGGAAATTCTTGCCGCTCCACTCCACTTACATACTCTGATCCAGAGTTATCATTTCACCCAATTGTGTGTATGTTAGAAGTTAGAATGTGTGTATCTGTTAGAATGATAGTTAGTTACCGGCTGTGGTGGATGAAGTATTCATTTTACTTATGTAGAAATAAACAGGCAAAAATGTACCTTAGTAAAAGCTAAAGTACCCCATTGGCCTTTCTATTTATGTAAAGTAAATATTTGCTTGTATATACAGTCATGTGAAAAAGAAAGTATGCCCTCTTTCAGTTCTTTGGTTTTACTCATTAGGACATAATAAAACCATCCTTTCCTTTCCAGGTTCTAAAATTGTATAAAGTTAATCTCAGGTGTACAACACACAACCTGTGTCATTATTTATTAAAAAAAAAAAGAAGCCAAAATGGAGGGTTGAAAAAAGTAATGATACAATAGCTTGTAGAACGACCTTTAGCAGCAATAACATAAAAAAAATTTTGGCCCACTCTTCTTTGTTTTTAATTTAATTTTTAGATTTTTACAATCTAAGTGTATAACTGTACAATGCATGGATCCATGAATAGTTCACTACTTTTAGATTTGAAAACCATGCTCGACCAATTCACTGAAAAGGGCCGGTTCAAAATCTTGCAAATGTCTCCTTACACATTCCCCCTCTCCTAAATCAATCACAGCTGCAATTTACATTATATTAACTATATTAAGACATTTTTATCCTACGCAATGTACAAGTTCAGATCAGAGAGCAAAGTCAGCTGGTCCCTGGAGCAGACGGGGTTAGGGGCCATGTGATCGTGATAGAATAACCCAGAATACTAGTCACATGGTTTTAACAATCCAGCTGGACCTTTTCATTTGTTGTGTTTTCAAATTAAATCTAATGCTTTTCAAAACTCAGGACGGTTTGCATATTTGTGGCTGTCCACTGTGTTACAAATATAGAAAGTCAAAACACACTGGTGATGTGATTTTATTCAAGGTGATACCCCTCAGGCGCTTACCAGCTCACAAGAGACGCCCCCTAAAGCAGACCTGAGGGCATTGTCTCTCTTCCCAAGTATTACCAAGTATGTTTAAACCCCATCTCCTGCTCTTCTTCTTCTTTGGTTTTGGATTTTGAGGTTTTCCCTGCCCTCCCAGTATTGACCTCCGCTTTTCTCTAAACTGTGGATTTGGATCCCAGTTTGGATTAGTTCCTGGCTTTCAACCATGTGCATGTTCTTGGGATCTGGAATTAAACCTGTTGCTTCTGCAGTTGGATTCACAGTCATTACAGAATAGTGACTTAGTTATGGATTATGGATTCAGTTATGGTTATGGATTCAGCAGAAGTGCAGGCTCCAGGAAACCATCAGAAGACACTGTCGCCTCTGGGTTGCTCACTGGGGGCTTTGGGCAGGGATAATGTAAAGCACTTTGCGACAAGGTAATGTGAAAATGCACTATATAAATGAATCTGAATTGAAAATTGAATTGACCCAGCATCTCCACACTGTCTTGCGAAGCCAGAGAGCTCGAGGTCAGATGACTCCTATAAATGCCACCAAACTGTTCAGTCCTGTTCCTGTGGTCAAAACTTCCTGGGCCTGGTTCCCCCAGTTAGCTGGGTGTCTTAGACAAATTTAAATAACAACTACTAATATACTGAGCCTGTTGTTAACAGTACAAAACAATCTTTAACCATGTTTGGCAATGGATTGGTATCCCACCCACGGGTCTTGGACTCTGTGCTGCCTGGGTTCAGGATTGGAAGTCAGACTGATGGGTGGTCTTTGACCAAACAATCCAGTAGCGAGCAATTATTTTAGTTATTATAGAAAGGTGGCATAAAAATTAAGTATTACAATTTTATTCAAATGGCGTTAAAGGTCACAAAAATGGTTAAGTCAAACTGTATGTAACATACTGTACAGTCTAAGAACACAGCTTATGGTATGTAACAGGCAGCATCTCTAATTCTTCTGAGAGAATCAAAATATACTTTTAAAGCACTTACCTTTACCAACTGCATACAGTGTTATAGTGTAGGTGTTGTTCTTCACATAGTCTGACTCCCTGTCCAGTACTTTAGCTGTGGTGATTGAGCCATCCTGGGGACCCACACTCACCCAGCTCGCAGGATCAGAGCCTTTCAGGTACCTGTTATCAGATGTATAATGTAAGGGTGCCATGGGGAATGTAGGTCCTACACATACTGCAATACTCTTAATAGCCAGTAAAATCATATCAATCATGTTAAACTTTTTTTTCTAAATGGATTAAAATCAGATATCTCATGTTTAAATAAAAAAAATTTAAATATTTGATTAACATGAAAATTTGTAAGTAAAGCTGAGCACAGTTTAATATTAATTTTAGTTTATTTTGGACAATATTAAATAAAACTACAACACAATGATAAAATGAATGTTCACCAAATTAAATTAAATTGTGTAGAATATGTTTTATATGGAATAAATAATATATAACAACTGAGATCATTCAAGTTGTCTTAATTCTTAAAGACACAATGGAAGCTCTGCACAGGACCACACTGGGAATGACTTCTATCCCTGCTATAAAAATTCAAAAGACCTGCAATATACCAACAACACGTACGCCTACCAGTCTTACACAAAATCGCTAATGAAGTTCTTGTCCTTATCCACAGCAGAGAATGTTGTCAGCAGGTGCCCTATCCCTGTATTCTCCTCCACCATGATATCTTTAAGGGGAAAGAGGAACTCGGGGGGGTCGTTGGCATCCTCTACAATAACAGAGATTTTTTCCATGGGGGGTCTGGCTACATCCCCCAGCCCTGAACTTCCGTCAAAGTAATCCACCTTCCAGGGCCCTCGAGGGGGCTTCTCCTTCACCACACACGAGAAGTATGGTGCCTCATTCTCCACACTGATGGAGAAGTTCCTCATGGAGCCTTCTTCAAAGTCCAGGGCCTTAGGTGACAGAGAACAGGAAACCCTTACTGAAACATCCAACACTAGACTAGCGTTTCCCAGTCCAGTCCTTCCGCGACCCGCAGACGGTCTACATTTATGCTCCGGAGCTGGCAGGGAGCAGGAATGTAGTCTGTGGTTCCCAGAGAACCGGCTTGGGAAGCACTACACTAGACTGTTGCACATTAGCTATGGACAAAATTTGGACTACCATGCCAAACCACGTTTGGTAGTTTAATTGTAAAAACACAGCTGAGAAAGTAGCTGCTCACATGCGATACTGAACATTTTAACTGTTTAAATGAACATTTTGATATGGCTAATAAACCTTCAGTTTATCTGTAACTGACCTGAACAACAGAAAGGATTCCCTCGTTGGTGTTGGGGTCCGTTTGGACGTGGAAGTTCTTTCCGGTGTCCCCGTGTATTGTGTACTTTGCCCTCCACGCCAGGCTGCCCTTGCGGTCTTTGTCATCCACTTGCACGCGTAGGAATTCCTGTCCAATCTCCCTTTCCGTCACTCTTCCGGTTCCCTGCAGCAGAACATGAAATCCGAATGGCTCCGAGCAGCCAAATCATTCCCAGAATGCAAGGCAAACATGTCCCAAGCCAGTATGATAGAAATTAACTACATCACTAAACACATCTGAAAAATACAGGCTGGTATCGGTTACTGTCAAAAACACAAATACTGCCAAAGCTACAGAGAAGTGAATGAAAGGCCCTTACTGTATGACCGGTGAAACTGGGAACGTGGTTGTTCATGTCTTCAATATTAATGATGACTTTGCATGTGCTTGAAAGAGGGGGACTTCCGCGGTCCTTGGCTTCAACTGTGATAGTGTATTTCTGGGCTTTCTGAAAGGAAACGAGATATTCACTCTATTCCATCGCAGCAGAATTATCTGCCTTTGAATTGTGATAATTAAGCTATGAAGATACGCAATACGTTTGAACTTGGAGCAGGCAGGTGGAGTAATGGTTAGAGACACAACCGAATAGTCGAGACGTTGCCAGTTCGAGTCCCTGACCCCTCGAGTCCCGTAAATACCACTGAGGTACCCTGAGCAAGGTACCGTCCCCAAGCACTGCTCCCTGGACTGTGTCACAATGTCACGAGGGGTAAATGCAGAGAACACAATTTATTGTTGTGCACTGATCACCTTAATTATACTAAATCGTACTGGCCTCCCATTAACAGTTTATTGTACAGTTTGTTCCGCTGATTCTGTGTACTAACCTCATAATCCAAGCATCCCTTGAAGAAGATTGTGCCATTTCCCAACATGTAGAACTCTGTATTTTGAGTTGTGGGAGTCATAGAGATTATTCTGTAGTCAGTGGCTGAATTTGGGGAGCCTGGTTTGTCGAAGTCAGTTGCCAAAACAGTCATTATAAATGTACCTGGATTGTAAAGTATAATATAATTATGATACACATATTGTCATGTACCTGGAGTGTTTTATACATATATAAAAATATAGATTTATTTAGTTAAAAAAAGCTAATATTAAGTTGTATTTTACCTTGACGTTCTGATTCCTTGATTGTGATTGGATATTCCTTGTGCTGAAATTCGGGAGGGTTGTCATTTATATCCATAATGTATATCTCTAGTCCAAGTTGGGTGTCCACTGCCATATTGGATACATTCCTGGCTTTAAACTGCAGCTGTTAAATAACATATATAACATCATAAAAACTGCTGAGGTAGGATTGTCCAAAAAAATTACTTTAACATAGTCTAAGGTGAATGTGTGACATGGCAATGTAAGTGTCAAGTTTGACTCTGAGCTCAGCTGTATCGCTGATAACTTTCACGTGAGTGAACAAATGTTTCGGCTGTGCAGAAATCATCATCAGAATGCCACCGGACCAGCCTCGTGCCCGGCTGCAGACTGGCCTCCCATCCAGGCTGTACCCTAGCCTCGTGCCCGGCTGCAGACTGGCCTCCCATCCAGGCTGTACCCCAGCCTCGTGCCCGGCTGCAGACTGGCCTCCCATCCAGGCTGTACCCCACCCTCGTGCCCGGCTGCAGACTGGCCTCCCATCCAGGCTGTACCCCAGCCTCGTGCCCGGCCAGAGACTGGCCTCCCATCCAAGCTGTACCCCAGCCTCGTGCCCGGCCAGAGACTGGCCTCCCATCCAGGCTGTACCCCTGAGCAAAACCCATCAATTACATGTAACGCCAGTGAGCCAGTCCGTTGAGCAGCTTTGCTGCAAGCTGTTAAACGTCATAGACAGATTTAACATAATTCAATAGTGACATATTCACCTTAGACTATGTTAAAGTACAGGTTATGTCGGTCAGGTCTGTTTTGATTACAACATTACCTTGATAAATCCTGTTTTCTACCTTAAGTTAGAAGATTTTAGCACATTTTTCTACATGTGAAATCTGATCAAACTGCATAAGAATGGATCTTAGAAAAAGACACAAACATTAAGTCTGAAAAAGTCACAAACATTAAGTTTTGATGTAACAAAGATTTTGGGATGCGTATGCGTCTCATGACTGGGCTAGCCATGAACATTCCGCCATTCAGGGACCTCTAAATAGTTTTTAGACCAAGCACACTTAGTAGCATGAGAAAAAAATAGTTTGGTTGATTTCAAGAACATTGTTATGTTTTTTTGGAAAACCCTAATAATGATAAATAAAGTATCACTTTTTCATATTAATACAAAGAAAGGCATGCAAGTATTATAATCAAATGACTGTTATAATGATTATACATTTTTCTAACCTTAAGGATATGAAACTCTTCATAATCAATTTTGTTATGGACTGCAATATCTCCAGTGTTGCGGTCAATGCTGAGGATGCCCATTGGCTTCTTGTCCACACCGTCGCCAGAAAGTTCGAAACTCACCTTGTAGCTTCGGTCAATCTTAATCTGAAATGGGTGCGAAAAAACAAGCTTTGGCTTTGAAAAATAAACTTTTCGATGGTTTAATTTAATGACTAAATAAAGCATGTGTTACTGATACAGTGACATACGCAGGAGTTTACATTTGCTGTAAAACATGTAGGGAGACAGTACAGAGTGGGCACGGAGTACAGAGAAGTTTGAAAGATGATGGTTTTAATGCAGACAGTGGTGCATTAAGATCATTGGAGAGTCCGGGGAGAGAATGGCGGGTTTCATTGGGCAGCACTGAGCTGATTACTGAATTAGCATTTCCTGGGAAAATGGCCTCTTGGATTCTTAATCACCAATGTGGTAATAATGAAATACAGTTGTGCTCAAAAGTTTACATACCCTGGCAGAATTTGTGATGTTTTGGCCATTTTTCAGAGAATATGAATG
>JAODKN010000127.1:11867796-11877966 GCA_026774425.1 Petrocephalus zakoni | reverse complement strand
AAAACACCTAACAGACAATCCCCAAACACCAGACAGACAATCCCCCTAAACACCAGACAGACAATCCCCAAACACCAGACAGGCAATCCCCTAAACACTAAACAGACAATCCCCAAGCACCAGACAGACAATCCCCAAACTGCAAATAGACAGTCCCAAAACACCTAACAGACAATCCCCAAACACCAGACAGACAATCCCCCTAAACACCAGACAGACAATCCCCAAACACCAAACAGACAAGCACTTCATTGCTTGAGCAAGAAGAGTGAGATCTGACTATAGTGTGTGTAACATGCTCAATGGCCCTGGAAATGTAAGAGCATCTGGAATCTAAGGTGAAAATTACTTTTTGTCCACAGATCAGTATGTTCAGAATTAGAAAAAATGGGAATCAAAGATGCTCTAGCTTTATGTAAAGATGACATAGCGATCTGGCCTTCCATGAGCGTGTTCCACTGAAGGATGTGATTGCCCTGTAATTTTATCCCAGTAGCTGCTGGTGTGGAACTTAAGTACATGTTCTTGTTTTTCGTTCTATCCTTTAATACCTCTATTCTCTGAGGCCATTCATGATAAATGGGATATTTAAAGAGTGCACCAGGAGTGCCCCTGCAGAGTTCTGCCTTTGAATATCACACACTACAGCACATGTGTAATGTAACAGCTCTATTTTTGCCAAAGTCTTCTGTTGTTTATTTTTACCTCTGACTGTATTTGTGTGTGTTTTCTTCAAGTTCTTGTTTGCTCCACCCTCTACTGTCAGGACAAGGCACCATATTACACAACTTCACAGACCTTGGCAAACTGTTAACTTCCACTCCAACTATAATGTTGATGCAAACTAAAAATCCATCCTTCCATTGATTTTCCACAGCTGCTGTGTCGTTCAGGGTCACTTTGGAGCCTTTTCCTGGAAGCACAGGACCCAAGCTGAAGAATCCCCTGAACAGGATAATAGTTTATGCTATGGCGCATACTCATGGACACATATACACCATTTAGAGCTGCCAGCTCACATATCTGAAGCTTGAGGACTGTGGATACCTTAGCATGGAGAGGAACCCCCCCAGCACAGAGGTAGGAACAGGCACCCGTGACCTGTGACCTGTGACCCGTGACCCGGGACATGTGCCGCTACTCCGCATATTCCCGAACCGCAATGTCACTGCCAAAACTAAAAATACCCCTAAAAACAATGCAGCTATTAGCAAAACACGCTGTGCCTTGTTACACTTTACTCAAGACACACTGCCAGAGGTTTCCTTTAAAGGCAGAGAAAACACCGTCCACCAAAGAACGAAAACTAAGGCTGAGATGATATCGATCAAATTGAATTTTACACGGCGTATATGACCAGATTCTAAAGTATATAAAATGAAAAAACTTTTTTCAAAATTTATTAAAGATCAATGTCCTAAGACAGGAGCCTGCAGTAGCTGAGCATGTTCTGTTACAGCAACGAAAGTTTGTGATGCTTCCGCTTCAACTTAGATGAGTAATTTAGAGAGTATTAGTCAGAACCAAACCAGTGAAATGGTCTTTGTGACCCTTTTATGCTGTTTTCTTTCAACCTCTTTTAACATTTCAAAACAACCATCCTGAGGTTTCCGATTTTTAAATTCCTCTTACCAAACAGCACGTAAAATGGGAGCAGTCACTATTGTAAGATAAAAAGCTACAATTTGCATGAAATGGATGATAGAAAGAAAAAAAAAATGCAGCAGTAAAATATTGTAAAAATATGAGTCATTCTTTAATGTTTTCAGGTGAGCTTTAGCTAAACCGCCTGTGAGAACCTAAAGGGCTCTTTGGAAAGGCAGTTGGGCAGGTGTGCGGGGAGAAACGCCACTGCACAGTCGCAGGCACGCAGCAGATTCATGCTTGCTCTCCTTTCATGCTCATCCAATCTTTAGACTTTCTGCTGTAAGTTGTGAAGTACGTCTAAACGCCAGACGCACCCACTCTCTCCGGGGATTCACACAATGAAATCCAGCTAGCGCCTCTCTGCATGTTACGCGTGAGGAGGGGGCCAGTTAGTCTCTCAAACACCCCTTTGTTTGGGCAATGTAAACAGACCCTTCTGGAAGACAGAATATAAGAAAGAGCTGAGAAAAGCACCTGCATTTCATTTCCTCCTTTTCCTGTTCCCATCTTTGCTTTGAACAAACAGAGCATGCACCACCTGCGGCGCTTTGGCGTTCTAATCTCATCGTGATGTTTGCATGCAATCTGAGGTTTTACCCTGGAGAGGCAGAAGAGGCCAATCAGTTTGACAGCTCTCAAATCTGCCACTACCAGATGCTAGTTAATACCTGTGGAAGAATGGATGTTTTTGGTTACGCCATACAGATACATATATTTAAATGCCTCATACGGCCTAGTAAATTATTTTTTAGGTTTGGGCTGAGGTGCTTTCTCTGACTATTTCTATCCTCTGTGCAATGTTCACCCCCATGTTCCAAGCGTGGCAGTAACCATCCTTGTTAATATATCTACCCAGTTCCGGAGTTATGTGCCGGGAGTCCACTCTCACTGTGGTAGTTGGCCTTGACAACGACGTCTGTGCAGCTACAGGATGAAATCATCTTTTGTTTTAAGGACCACGAGGGAGTTTTCCTTGACCTTAGGAAGCAACGCTGTTATTCTTATGCACAAAGCTGCCATGCCAACCTGCTTCCACACCCTTAGGAAAGTGAAACCCTTCTTGGTGAGAACAGCCTCTGAGGAACACAGAGGGGCGTTCTAATCTGTGCTGAGGATCCCTTTTCAAAGATGGAGATGAAAACATGGAGGATTGTACCACCTGTTATTGTCTGTCATAAAAGGATCTTGTATACAAGTTTGCAAGGAGAAATTTGCACGTATTGTTATTTTTTTCCTTGACGGTAATATTATAAATCAGGCAACCCAAGCAATAGTAGTGCCTTTAAATACATTAATGATTGTGTCACAAAATAAAACAATGAAAACACTGCATAGGAATATAAAATGGTATCTGATTTCAGTAGCTGGAGACCCATGCATACACACAAACTCGCACCCAAGACGTGACACGTAAACCCACGCACACAAGATACACAATTTTTCTTATTCACTATACAAATGGACACATACACATGCAATGCGTGCAAATTTCACCATCATCTTCTTCTTGTGTATTTCATTGCTGTGTGTAATGGTACTTCATAATGTAAAGTAAGGAGCATTTACAGGTAGGTCCATAAACATATAAACCCAAGGGCGTAGATTTGCTCTGGACATTGGTGGGGACCTATGACTAAGTGGATTAAATTATTGGTGCGGACATTTCAATGGTCGGAGGATATTGGTGGGGACACGTCCCCTCCGTCCACCCTAAATCTACGCCCCTGTATAAACCAAAGGCACAGAATATTTTTATCTTATATGTATGCCTGGCAATTGGAATATAAATCAGCAAGTGTTTAAGATTCAATGATTGCAAGTTATGCAGTAATAAAGTGAAGTCAGCAGAGTACCTGATTCTGATGTGCAGCGTGTGTGTTGCTGAGTATGAATCAATTAAAATGGTTATAAGAAGACAAAACAGCAGTTCTTCTGTGAAATCAAAAAGCACGGCTTTTTAGTTTACAGTTCTGTTTTCTGGTGTTTCCCCATTGTAAATGTTTTTTTTTTGAGTAATTTGGTTGTTTAATTGCCTGAATCTGAGTCAGCAAGTCATGTTTCCAGTGCTAAGTGAGCTGTTTGTTTGGGGGCCCTGTCAGGTCACACCCTAATCTAATGGCTTTCCATACATGGCAGAATGCAGTAGGAGGCAGATGTGTTTGATCAGAGAATAAACAGTAACATATTCTTGCATGAATATCTTTTATTATAGCTGCTTTTATTTTCTCTAAAATTTGCCATTTTTTAACCACTATGTCATACAGTCATACAGTCTTAATATTCCTTAATATTGTTTTATTTAGCTTTGAATTGACATAAAGGTCATTTTTGCATTAATTAAGTATACATGTCTCATTATTTTTGGACGACACAAGATGTGAGTAATGATGATGTCACGATTCACTCTATCGTCAAGTGTTTCTGTTTGTTCTCCCTGCAATAAATCCACTGTAAAGCACTTATATGTGAAACAGCCTCTGAAACTGTGACCGTTTAGTGAAATGAACATGATCAAACACAGCCCCAGTCCAGTCTCCGCTGTTTCAGTGACATTTGCAAAGTGACACTGACGTTGTCGCAGCCATGTCCTTTCTGCTGCAGGGGTGGAGCAGTCGAAACTGAGAATGTCAGCCAAGATGCTCTCGATATGAGCATCAGCCAATATTTTCTCTACACTGTGGAAATTTGTTCTAAAAACTAGAAGGCAACTCATAATAGTACCATAAGGAACAGAATCAGTGCTTGGTGTCTTTGAAAAATCAGTTCTATGCAATAACTTCACATTACACAAGCATTTGCCAACCCAGTGCCAACAACAATTACATGGTACCTCTTTTGGAAAATGATTTGGAAATTATGCATACTGTGATTGTTGTAAGTAGGGCAGTCTATGGTAACCACTGCAAGAAAATACAGGTCATTAACATAAAGCATTTCTTCACTTTGATATATTGATATATTAAAAAATGTTATAACTATAAAAATGTTATATAAAAATTGAAATGTGTGAGATTCTCTTTACAAAACCGCAACATGAAACTGAAAATCATAACTGAACATGTTTGCAACGTTATTTTTGAAATGTTCTTCTACATATAAAACTGTGTGTTTAAGAATAGATGAATAAATACTGTGTACAGAGACATGATTTGCTTAAACATATTGAAAAATCTAATTATCATACATAAGCAAAATAGTTTTTTGGAGAGTGATGGTGCTGATTAACCAAAGTAACACTAAAAGCCATTACTTTCCAAACAGAAGGAAAGTCTGAGGATGCTATTTCCATCGTGTGATCCTCAAAAGCAATATTATGCTTAGTACCACCGTTTTGCATTTCTGAAGCACACCCACACGGTACATTTCACTTAGTTTCTTTGTATAGTGCTAAAATAAAGATCGATATCATAAGTATGGACATACAAAAAGTGCCAGAATGAGTCACAAAAGGAATCTATGTTTCCACAAAGTAGTTTCATGGTTTTATTTCATATTGTTTTGCCAGTTTTTGTCAAGACACATTTCAAACAAGATTACAAACAAGAAACATCATATATATGAAAACTAATAGATTCAGGCTTGCTGTTGGCTCACATCCACTCCTATATTCTGCTACTATAGGAAATTCACCTACAGTCACAGAAATGTCCCCAACCCAGAATAATGGTTTCTGTCTCCCATTACACCCTGGATCAGATCATCAGCACAGCATGGAGCTCATCCTCGTCATTTATTCCTGTTATCTTTATCTTTGGAAACTGGAGTGAGGTAAATATTTTCTCAGGATCCCTATCTTACATAATATTGAGTTGACGTGAACAGGAGAACCCGCAGGACCCATCCACATCAGGACAGGTTGAAGGATCTGGACCGCAGGACCCATCCACGTCAGAAGAGGGTGGAGGAACAGGGCCGCAGGACCCATCCACGTCAGGAGGGGGTGGAGGAACAGGGCCGTAGGACCCATCCACGTCAGGGGAGGGTGGAGGAACAGGGCTGCAGGACCCATCCACGTCAGGAGAGGGTGGAGGAACAGGGCCGCAGGACCCATCCACATCAGGAGAGGGTCCGCAGTCCTGGTGCACTATGCACTCCTCCCACGGTTACGCAAAGAAGCTAGCGAGCTGTTCGGCATTTTTACTTTCTGACAATAAAAAACTCAAGTATTATCTTGAGTACCGTGTTTCACACCGTTTTATGCCAAAAAAAGACTGACTCTGTTCAGGATGACACCATGAACAGAGGGGTTGTGATATGGAGGCTCGAGGATTTCACCAGAAAAATAGGGAAGCTCCATTATGAGGAGAACGATTCTCAGTGCTTCTTCCTCCACTATTGCTGACTGTAGTTTCAGCACCACTGCTGACTGCCAGTTTCAGGATTGTCTTTAGAATGGATTCATTTATGTATGTTGTTCCTGGTGTTTGTCACCCATTGCATGTGCTGTTGCACCATGAATTCCAATATCATGTGGTCTCTAGAGGATGTACACTGGGTGAGTGTTTGCTAAAGTGATACTTTAATATGGTTTCTGACTCATCTTGTTACAATTTGCATCTTTTACATAGGATTGAAAGCAAATAAAACAAGCGATATAAAGTCAGTGATATGACTCAATGGAAGTAGATCTATGCCCGTTTATGGAAGGTTGTCAGTTACAATCCCAGGCCTGGCAGAGTTATCATATAAGAGTTGGGCTTGTCCCTTAACCGCAAGTGCTCCAGGGTTGCCAATGGTGGGCCTGTGCCTGCAGGAGATTCTCACCTCTCTGTATACTTGTGTGTCTGTGTCACCCATGAAGAGTGAGATGAGACATAGGAGAACCACCTCGTTTAAAACAAGGCGGCCTTTGTTCTATGGTTCTCTGAATATGAGAGGGCCTCAAACATAACTTATGTTTTTTAATGCTTGTATTTCCATGGAATACAGTGTGGCTTTTGCTCCATTTAGTCAAGGTAAGGTAAGTGTAAAAAAAGTAAATGAAAGTTTGAGGTGTGCAGGTCTGTTTGTTCTCAAGGGTGACAATGACAGAAATGGTTCCGAAGAGTCACTGCTGTGATGCCCAGTTTGCGTGCAGAAGGTCCTGGCGTCTAGATTTGCAGAAAGCAGCAGCCTTATGTACCAGAGATTCTCACATGATATGAGCTGAATGCATGGATGTAGAGTGTGCAAAACTGATGTCACATATCATATAATTGTTAACTCTTTTTTTGTTTTTTGTCAGTACAGAAAAAATAAGGCAAAATTTGCTTCAGCCATTAGCCTGAAGCACCTAAAACTGTCCAGTACGAGTACTATCCAAGCATAATGCCTTATTTCGTAAACAGCCCTTTCATGTCACAGCAAAGGAGCCGCTTGTCTTAAAGCAGACTGCAAGGCTTTCAGGTGGCGTGTGTCTGCCTGTCAGTGTCAGCTACTGCTGGTGCCACCGTTTAGCCAGCATAGCCCTGTCTGCGCTCGTCCCTGCCCTCCAGTCCCGGTGGAATGATGTAGACAGCGAATAACACATGGTTCCCCTTGTTTTTCTGGGGCAGCAGATGGTAAAAAAGACGCAAATTTAGACTGAGCAGTCACATGCTGAGTGGCTGACTTGGTTGCCCGGTGCTCAGCGATACCTTTTTAAAGACAAGTGATACTTGGGTTAGTAAGCCTCCTCAGCGGCTCGTGAGCATGGTCATTCATTTCACATGCTCCCTGCTCCCAGGCATTATATAACATTCAGTCTAGTTTTCTCTCACCCACCTACATGCCTGACCCAGCACCTATCTCTAGCCCCTTCTGCCAATGTGCCCCTGTTCACCAGTCTGCTCTCAACAAGATGAAGCATGTCATCCCAAAATGCCAGCATCACAGTCACCGCCTTTAGATGCACTGAGGTCATTTAATCCTGAATGTCGGCACGCTTGGTCTGACCTGGGTCTGATGTCAGACTGATTGATTGATAAAGCTTTATTGATCCCTCTAGGGGACTTCCTTAGTCCAGCAGCAAGGGTAAAAGGAAAAGAGGGTAATGCACATTTAAGAAGTTGAAACAGAGTAAATTAGATCCAGAAAAGACAGAATAAAAATAAATAAGAACAGGAATGCAAAAAAATAAATAAGAACAGGAGTACAGAGATATTCAGGTTTTTCTGGATAGCCTTCCTGGAAATACGGGCACGGATATTCACGCAACTCCAATGTGCCTAAGGGTATGAGGAACTCTTAATGACAGTTATTTAATGATAGTTTACAGCAGGCAGACCTTAAATTAAAATGAGTTTTATATGTATGAAGGTGTCAGTCTGTCGTAACTGTACTACCGATGGAACAGGCTTAAGCAGCCTTGATAGAGGGTTTGTTTCCTTGACGCCGACGCATATTTGGCACGACGTTGCTGCACATACATATGCCAAGGCTTAAATAAACAAATCAGAGGGACAGCAAGATCAAAATCAGATATAATGCCATGTGTCACATCATTAATATGCTGCTGTCAGAACCAAACCAAATTATGTTTATGGTCCAAACATCATTTTTCATTTTTAATATGTTTAACCTTTTTGACTTTTTATTCTTGTTATCTAGCACAGTGACTCAGTAGATGGGTAAATGCAATAAGATTTAGGTGTTTACATATATTCCCTTAGTTACATATAAATGGAAAAAAGCAGTGTATGAAAAGAACATCTTGACCTGTGCTTGGGAATCATTTGGGAGATATTCGCACACCTTGAGCGCGGATGCAGTGGCTGAGCCGTAGCCAGTGACCCGAGTCCCAGCCCGGGCAAGCTGGGAGGTTAAGAGGGAGTCATATCCAGGCGGAGCGCCAGAGCGGGGGGGCGGGCGGGCCTCGGTCCTCCCACGGTGAGCCTGAGGAGTATCACAGCGGAGTCACATCTAATTATACACCCATAGAGAGAGAGAGAGACAGTGAGAAAGAGAGAGGGAGAGAGAGAGAGGAGAGAGAGAGGAGTAGAAAGTGAGAGGGAGCAGGAGTGAGCTCTCTGCTGGGTGAGTGAGCAGCTGAGAGGGTGAAGGAAAGACAAGAACGAACCAGAAGAGGGGGAAGGGAGAGAGAGAGAGAGGGAGGGAGCAGTCACTCTGGCCGAGCGAGCAGGAAAGGAGGGAGGAAGGGAGAGACATATAGAGGCTATGTGTATCAGATCTGGATACTCCGGGTTGCTGTGCCATCTCCTGCGCCAATGAGGACGCTTCTCTCAGCACGCTTGGGTACAGATCCGCAGAGGTAAGCCACTCGGACTCCTCTACTTCTCATACTCTGTGTGGATGTGTGCCTGTCTCGGCACGGGCATGTTTGTCTCAAACGGACAGCGTGCGATGCGAGTCTCTGCGTGGAAAGGGGCAAACTGACTCTGCTCCCGGGGAACTGCAGCCAGTGGCATGGACAGGCACCGACAGGCGCAGGAAGTCAGGCCCGGACAACACAGGTACAGCTGGGGGAATGGGATGGTGACGAGAGGACGGGGGACAGTGGACGGGGGAAGGGGGACCCGACCGAGGACGGCGGTAGGTGACAAGGTGGGGCCTGACAGCATGGACAGGTGGCACAGCAGGTGGCCAGACGATGAGGATAAAAGGAGACTGAGGAGGACGGGGATGTGAGCAGAGACATGGACACCTGGGGGAAAAGACAGAAAAAAGGAGGAAGCGGTACTCAGGCAGCGAGAGGAATGAGGACCTTCACAAGTACAGATATAGGGAGGTGAATGTGAAGCGCCTATCATGACGGCGCCTATCAGCACGGCCCGCCGTGACTGCCAGCTCCACCCCCGTGTCCACCTCCACATCCCTGACAGGCCCATTCCGACAGGCGAGCCCTCTCCCGCTCTGCACACGTGGCCGGGTGACATGCAATAGCCACAGCAACAACTGTTTCAGTGATTATCAAGAAGAGCGGAAGAGAGCCTTCAATCTGCATGCTCCACGCTCAAGGGTAAACCCCATGGAATTTATTCAAAAGACACGGTCAAAACAAACAAACAAGCAAGGCTGTCCCCTGCTGCTGTCCTTGGCTGCGGGACCGTGGTCAGCAGATATTTGATGTTTTCTGCATTCTGGTTCCCTCTTTCAGGTGGTCATAGTTTCCACTGAGCTGCCCCTCTGCCTTAGGTCTGTAATGTCTGATATAGTTAAACTGCATGTTGAATGGGAATCCACCTTCAGCTCGATGAAAATACCTATTTATAACCAAAAGTGATATAGAAAATGCTGCCATCCTTCTGGTGTGTCAGAAGCTCAAACAAGCCAGCGTCTCTTTCTAGCTAATTCTGAGTAATAACAAAACAGGGCATGATTTAACAGCACTTTTATGGATACCATTACTTGTCCAGTGACTACAGAATCCCTTCATGTGGCATCTATTGAACTTGATTTTCACTCACTTAACGCAAGGTCATCACTGCTCAAGGTTCTAAGTCAATAAAACCTACGGCATTTATGTGACGCTTACAAGATGGCCGAGCGATGCGTCGAGGTGGCTGTGGTGTCTGGCTGGCATGAGCAGCGTGTGGATGCAGCCGC
>JAODKN010000127.1:11841170-11853330 GCA_026774425.1 Petrocephalus zakoni | reverse complement strand
GATTGGTTGATTAGATAATTGCATTAATGAGAAATTGAACAGGTGTTCCTAATAATCCTTTAGGTGAGTGTATATAAATATATAAATTGAAATGTTTTGCAATAATAAATTGAATGATTTATTGACATTTAATTACTCGTGTATTTATTGAACAATAAATACACACATATAATTATAGATAGATTGACACATATAATTAAATTTGTGTCACAAAAAATTCATAGTTTATAGTCTTTTTCAAAACATTCTCTTTAGAAACTGTTGAAGGTCTATGAAAAATATTTGGGAAAATTTAAGTCTGTGTTCCCACCTGCAAATGCAAACCGGTGCCTGCAACAGGATGCAACTTATACTGCAAATTACTATATTTCTTACCTATTTAGTTTTACCTATAAATGAAATGAAACAATTTTGGGGGGTGACATGATGGTGCAGTGGTTAGCTCTGTTGCTTCACACCTGTGGGACTCCGCCTCCGGCCAGGTTCCATGTGTATGGCGGTTGCATGCTCTCCCTGTGTCGTCGTGGGGTTTCTCTGGTTTCCCCCCACAATCCAAAATGTTAGTCTCTAAGTTGCCCATAGGTGTGTGAGTGAGCCCTGTAATGGGCTGCCCACCCATCCTGGGTTGTTCCCCACCTTGTGCCCATAGGCTCCAGTAACCCAGAAGGTTAAGTGGTTTCAGAAAATGAATGGTAACAATTATTCTTTGCCTCCATCAGCTCCCCATGAGACAGCTCCTGTTAGCAATGTACATAGTTGGACCCATTCAGTTCCATGGTTAGGAACTATGTTTTTGGGAAACTTTAGCTGTTAAGAAAATAGCCTCTCAGTTTTTTGGGGCATTCTGAGATTGCTTGGGGCATTTTTGCCCTTTGCCCTCATTCTCATGCTCTCCCTCCTCCTGGACCTACCTCTCAGAAGAACAGCCATGTCCAGCAGCTTGCAGGTCTTCTCGCGCTCCAGCTTGTTAGGCCGATCATGCCGCCGGGCCAGGGGCCCGTCCCAGTACACACGACCCTGACAGAACCTCTTGGCAAACAGGCCATCGTGAGCCATCCACAGCAGGACACCGCGCTGCAGGTGCGGCAGCAGGCGATTCATGGCCCCCGCTGCCGTGGAGGAGGCGCAGGCCTGCACGGGAGATGGGAAGCAGAGCGGCTCCACTGCACTTGGCCCGTAAATGCGCTCGTTCTCTGTCGGGAGCAGGCCATGAAGGATCCGGCAGCCTTCCGGTGTGCTGGTGCTGAAGTCCTGCACCAAGCGTCCCTGATAGAACAGCCGCACCTGCAGGCGGAAGTCTAGGCCACAGGAGACACAACAACGCATGTCACTGCTCCGCCAGCTGGAGGCGCAACAACGCCTGTCTCTGCTCTGTCAGTAGACAGTATAACAACTCATATCACTGCTCTACCAGCAAGAGATGGAACAACACATGGCATGTCACTGCTCTGCCAGTAGGAGGCACAAAACTACGCATGTCACTGCTCTGTCAGCAGATGGTATAACAACTCATGTCACTGCTCCGTCAGCAGATGGTACAACAACGCATGTCACTGTTCCACCAGCAGGAGGCACAACAACGCATGTCACTGCTCCACCACTAGGAGGCACAACAACGCATGTCACTGCTCCCTCAGCAGATGGCACAAAAATGCATGTCACTGCTCTGTTAGCAGGAAGCACAACAATGAATGTCACTGCTCTACCAGCAGGAGGCGCAACAATACATGTTACTGGTCCATTAGCAGGAGACACAACGGCGTATGTCACAGCTCCGCCAGTAGGAAGCGCAACAATGCATGTCACTGCTCTGTCAGCAGATTGTATAAAAACTCATGTCACTGCTCTGTCGTCAGACGGTATAACAACTCATGTCACTGCTCTGCCAGCAGGAGGTGCAACAACGCATGTCACTGCTCCACCAGCAGGAGGCACAGCAACTCATGTCACAGCTCCGCCAGTAGGAGGCACAACAACGCATGTCACTGTTCCCTCAGCAGATGGCACAAAAATGCATGTCACTGCTCTGTTAGCAGGAAGCGCGACAATGCATGTTACTGGCCCATCAGCAGGAGACGCAACAGCGTATGTCACGGCTCCACCAGTAGGAAGTGCAACAATACATGTCACTGCTCTGTCGGCCGCTCCACCAGCAGGAGGCACAACAATGCATGTCACTGCTCCGCTAGTGGGAAGCGCAACAACGCATGTCACTGCTCCGCATGTCACCGCCAGCAGAATGAGGAACAACACATGTCACTGCTCCTTCAGCAGACAGTATAACAACTCATGTCAATGCTCTACCAGCAGGAGGCGCAACAATGCAGGTGGCAAAAAAATGCCTGTCACTGCTCCGTCAGCAGATGACACAACAATGCATGTCACTGGTCTTGTGATTAAAAGTTTTCAAGTTCACATCACAGGGAATAATATTCAACATGAACTCGAAAAACAGCGAAGATTGAAAGATAAGTAATTACATACATTTTAATGAAAGCATCATTTTAAATAAGCTTGCTGTGGCACCCATCTATCCATAGTCAGCATTCTGGCTTTGAATGCTGTCACTGTTGTGCCAGTAGGAGGCGCAACAACGCATGTCACTGTTACGCAAGCAGAAGGTGCAACAACTCATGTCACTGCTCCACCAGTAGGAGGCAGAACAACGCATGTCACTGTTACGCCAGCAGATGGCACAAAAATGCATGTCACTGCTCTGTTACCATGAGCCACAATACATGTCACTGCCCCACCAGCAGGAGGCGGAACAATGCATGTCACTGCTAAGCCAGCAGGAGGCGCAACAACACATGTCACTGCTCTGTCGGCAGTGCTCTGTCGACACTACCTCCACTTCCGGCAACTCCCCTCCTGCCCGCCTGCCCTTCGCTCCTGCGATGCCTCTCCTTCCTTCCCTGCTGCTCTGCCACTGTTGATCTCGCCATCAAGCATCAAGCACCCCGTGCCAGCACCTGTCTGCTCCTGCATAGAGACTGAAATTTCAACCCATGTATTAACTTGGTTCTATCACTATGTTTTGTTCGACTCTGCCAGCCCCTGGAGGATGGGCTTCCCCTTTGGGTCTGATTCCTCCCAAGGTTTCTTCCTTCTAGAGAGTTTTTCCACTGTCGCATTTGGCTTACTCACTGGGGGGGTCTTTATGTGGCAGAAATGTAAAGCGCATTGAGACAATGTAATGTTGTGATAATGCGCTATATAAATTGCATTGCATTGCATTGCATTGCATAGTATAACAGCTCATGTCACTGCTCCGTCAGTAGGAGACACAACAACGCATGTCACTGCTCCGTCAGCAGATGGCACAAAAATGCATGTCACTGTTCTGTTAGCAGGAAGCGCAACAATGCATGTCACTGCTCTGTCGGCAGACGGTATAACAACTCATGTCACTGCTCCACCAGCAGGAGCCGCAACAGTGCATGTCACTGCTCCACCAGTAGGAGGCGCAACAACGCATGTCACTGCTCCGCCAGCAGACAGTGTAACAACTCATGTCACTGCTCCACCAGAAGGAGGTGCAACTGTGGTTGTAACTGATTTGCCAGCAGAAGGCGCAACAATGCATGTCACTGCTCTACCAGCAGGAGGCGCAACAATGCATGTTACTGCTCCATCAGCAGACGGTATAACAACTCATGTCACTACACCACCAGCAGGACAGAAAGACTGAAAGCTAAGTAATTACGTACATTTTAATGAAAGCATCGTTTTAAATAAACTTGCTGTGGCACCCATCTATCCATAGTCAACATTCTGGCTTTGAATGTTTTTGGATTTGCTCCATCTTAGTGATCTAGACATTAGTTATGGGAGAAATAAGCTTTCAAAACCCAGAGCAGGTAAGTGCAGCACCCGTGTTTTAGTGGATTTGGGTTGCATTTCTGATGCAGGTCTGGTTTAGGTTGGAATTTCAGGGGTCTGACTTTGAGTGGGGGTATGGTACCTGTGATTTGGACAGTGTCGGGGTAGGCAACATGCACCATGGAGATGTGGCCTTGGGAATCAGTCTCTCTGGATGTTGTCCACGAGCAAAATCCCTCTGTCATGTTTCCCTCTAAAGAACACCCAGCAATGAAGAAAGAGGATCCAATGCAAAAGGTCATAGTACATTTACATTCCATCATGGCCCTATAGCTTGATGTTATCCATTGACAGGTCTACGTTTATAATGCCTAAGCTTGCGGGTCACCTTATAACTTAGCTCGTATATTTCATACTGCCATTCAGCCAGACTGTTCCTGGCTTAGTCAAGACTATATTCTAAACCGACAGGTACAACAAAAGCCACCCATTTATAGCCCGAAGCCACAGCCAGAATTTACAGTCAATATCACAGCAAGTGGCCTCGCTTCCTGTTAACTTAGGCCACAATATTGATGAAACAGGAACGCCTGCGCAGAGTAAACCTATCAGTGTTTTAAATGCACATTTTAACTCCCATAATAAAGTAAACAGCCAGCTGTATGGTAAAATGAAGTAGCCCTGAGTAGAATTCAGCACTCATCCTTTTTTAGAGGATCAGATTATTTATTCATTCTGCAATGGCATAGTTCTGCAGTTGCCAATTCAAACTGCTACTTTCCATTCTCAGGGAAGCCTTTTGTTGACTCTCTAGTTCTTTGAAAAATAAGTTCCAGTGGCCTGTAACAGAAATTTCAAAGCCCCGTAAGCATGACGTGGGAGGAGTATCCCTCAGCGGGATGGAGTGGCGCAGAGCAGCACTGACCGGAGCTCATGGGGACGGCCTTGTCTGTTGGGCAGGACGCAGCCTGTCGCTGAGGGCCGCTCCCCAGCCTTAGCGCCTGCTCACCGTCTTCCACCGATTCGGAGCTCAGCTGTACAAGCAGAATAACCAACCATAAAACAAGCACAATTTGAAGGAAAGGCAACAGAAGACAATATTACGTCACAGGTAAACAGAGGAAGAGAAGGGCTGCAGCCACTGAGCACGATATCCATGCGTAACTGCTGCAGTAATATGGGAAGTGGTGCTGTGGTGCAGCCATGCGCAGCAGCGTAGGGGAATATCGAGTCCCTCATGAGGAGTGTGTGCGTGTCTGCTTCCCCCTGCTGCCCACCCTCCTCAAAGCCCTGTCACCTCAGAGTAACTCCACATTTTTTTACCACACTATATTGTATATGATACATATATGTGTGTTTGTGTGTGTGTGTATATATATATATATACATACACACACACGCTTATCAATATATATAAAAGCCATTATTATAATATATATTGGGGGCCCATATTCAGTTATGCTCACAATATCCCCCAATATATATTATAATCACAGCCTTGGTCCCCCCAGTGTTTACTCCATGACTACAGTCTTGAGATATATATATATATATATATATACAATTCACATGAAATGCCTTTGATCATATATATCACCATTATCAGACAATATTCACTAGCGCTGTCTTAGAGCGCTTCTGTAAGTCGCTCTGGATAAGGGCGTTTGCCAAATGCTGTATATGTAAATGCTCGTTGATACTGCCCTTGAAATTGCCTGAAAATAGGGAAGTTTCCAGAATACATTTCCAGCTAAATGCTTACACGTGTTGTTACATTCATACTTCTGCAAAAATTACAGAGCGGTGCTGACTATTGTGGCCATCGAAAAGTTTGCTACCAAAACCACTGCAGAGTGGTTCAGAGTTCAGGGGAGCAGATGTGGACCCAGGCCGTCCAGGGACACGGAGTCCGCTACCTTAGGATCTGGAGACACCTCTGGCTGTTTGATCATGCAGATTTCAGGAGACTCTGATAAAGAATGAAGCAGAAGTTAGCGCTGCATTTTCGGGCTTTACATCACAAGGCTGCTGGTCGCAGTTTCAAAGGCACTGCCATTCTGTGGTGCCCCTAAGACGGTTACATAATGCATATCGCCCTGGCCCTCACAATTATATTCCATGTAAATAGGCAAGCAAGTGTATAAATGATAGGCCGTATGAATGGCTGTGGATAATGCTGTTTGATAAGCAAAAAAGTGGCCGACAACAGGCAAGGAGCAGTCAAAGGAACAGCAGCACATAACAGGGCATCTGACACCTTCAAAGAGGCCACAAAAATCAAAGCAGACTGCCACATTACAGTCACACTGGGGGGTACTTTTGGTACTTTCGGTACCTCAATATTGTACCAAAAGTTCTGTACTTCTTTTGTGTTGGTTTTCCACTGCCGTAAATTTGGTACCGGTGCTGAATAAGACTACAATGTGATGCGGGGCATTTTGTACTAAATTGGAAACAATGGCTGTAGTATGCAGCTGGACGATGTTGCATATTGGATTGAAACATTAGGGGTGGGCAGATAGATCCAAATTTCGAGAGTATCGATACTAACGTTGGTATTAGTATTGGAGCGATACTAGCGTGATGGGATCGATACTGTTCCAATCTCTCTCCTCTACGCTCCCAAAAGTAGACACACATCTGTGCGAATAAGCACTGCTCCGTTTGCATCTCGCAGCTCACTTTGCTCCTTCTCCCCATGTTCTGCTGTGGTTTGTTGTCGTAGTGTCACGTGACTCAGCCGCGTGAGTGAGTGGCTGAGTGAGAGTAGCGGCAACATGGCAGAGAAAAAGACGAGCTGAGAATTAGGGCCAGGAGTAGTTAGTGCTTTTGTTTATTTATTTGCACTTTATTTACTTTCATTTTCACAATTTACTGTGTGCACTTTGTTTATAAAAGCAGATAAGTGTAATTTTTTTTCTAAATGAGCTATTTATGTTTGAAAACATTTGTTTTACAATAATTTATGCAGAATTCACGTTTATAAATTTAGTTCATTACAACAATAAAAGCGTTTTCATTTTATTAAAAACTTTGCTACAAAATCTTTCCTGAGTTTTAACATACACATGATGATCTAATTAAATGTGCAGTGCAGAAATCACAAAATCATTTGGTGGTTATGAAAATTAAATCAGATTTAGCATATTGGTGATGCATTGCTGTCCCCTACGTATTACATAAGCTGCTAAGTATTGGTATTGGTATTGATATCGGTGATATTTGGCCCAGTGTTTACTTGGTATCGGATCGATACCAAATTCAGCAGTATCGCACACCCCTACTAAACATCGCATGCTATGCACAAACAGTTCTTACATCGCTAGTGAGCTACATTAAGATCAGACTTTACTTTCTTCTTACTTTCGGTTTTATACGGACAGGGGGTTAATGTTTTGCTAAAACATTTTTACTTCGGCATAGGGAAAAAGCTTAGCTAACTTTGCAATATTAATGATTATTCCTTGCATAGATTATATTTATATCCAATATATGTTTTTACAATCAGTTTAAAGTTTACCTCCTCTGCTTTTGCTTCGGCGCTGCACGCGCTCTCCGAGACGATCATAATCTCACCCTTGCTATTTAAATCACTCCTAGACAGGTTTGTATGGAAGCCCGTTATCGACAGGTAGTAAAAAAACAAGCCACGGAATCTAGCATTCCGACTTTATATCTCGCAATTGCGACTTAGTAAGTCAGAATTCTGATTAGGATTAGGATTGATAGGGTCTGTAACAGTCAATAATGTAATAACCACCATTAATGTAATAACTGCCAATGGCGTAATAATGTTCCGTTTTTATTTAATACAAGTCTATAATGTAATAATGTGATATGTTTTTTATTCAGAAATGTTATTCAGTAACCCTTATAATTCTTACTTTATTTCTTGTACATCAGAGTTCTTTTCTAACAACCAGCTCGTAGCTGGAGCCGTCACTTCTGCTCCCAATTAATGGCTCAATGCAATGTGCCTGCAGTATACCAGAATTAGGCTACAATGGCTGCGTCTGCCCTGTCCAGGCATTTTCATATTTCCAATTGTGTGTGTGAATGGTAGCCTACTGCAAAAATTGCAATCAGAAATATCCAGTAAACGTTAACCAGGTTTGAAATTAAAAGGGGCAAATCGTTCTCCTTATCGGGTATGATACAGGCATATATCTAAAGTTGATGCTTCGTTAGACCCGCAAAACCCTGCATCAGCCAATAATGCCGTTAAAGTAATAGCTGCCAATAATTTCTCCGTTCTTAATGTAATAAAAACCGATAAAGTAATAACTTACCAATACAATGTAAAATTTCTGAATCAAAAACATATTATATTATTACATTATATACTTATTTGCTATGCTTTTGGCAGTTATTACATTAATAGTAGTTGTTACATTATTGGCTGTTGCAGACCCTAACAATCGTGACATTGCACGATGTGTCTTTTACTTAATTTTGTCTTTTAAGCTACTAGAAGTGCAGGGCAAACACTGACATAACAAGAATACCGGAATGACTCAAACCAAAGAAATTAAGGCAGTACTATAGTGCCACTGTGTTTTACTGGTTTGAAAATGTAGCAAGCTAACAAGAAATCCATACTACTTGGCAGCAGATTACAATTATGTGTATAATGCGTGTTTGGAATACATTCCTAAGTAGCAGAGGCACTGCCTGATTGGCTAAAAAAAGTCAGAATTTCGATTTAGTAAGTCAGAATTCTGAAATGTAAAGTCGCAATTGTGAGATAGAAAATCAGAATTCTGACTTACTAAATCGCAGTTGCGAGATATAAATTCAGAATTCTGACTTACCAAGTCGCAATTGCGAGATTCCGTGGCTTATATTTTTTTACTACCTGGCGGAAACGGGCTTCCATAGGTTTGTGAGAAATTTATGTTAATTTTTTTATTTTATGTTAACTAACTTATAAAAACCCCAGTATTTATTACAACAAAATCAAATCGCTATATCTGGAGACTCCCCAGTACCGTGCTGCAGTAGTATATCAAATAAAATTATTTTAAAATTTCTTGTTATGCCGTAATTATTTTTTTTAACATCGTTTATTGCAACGAGTTCGTAACCTTTTGTCAAGACACTGATCGCATTGTGTTTTAGAATCAGGCTATTTGCATAACCAATCGACAGCGAAAGCGTTTCAAGTTACGCCCCAAAGTACCGAAGTACCAAAAAAGTATCCAAACTTTTTGGTACTTGGATTTTTGGTTCTGCTACTCGACCAGAAATCAATAAAAACACAAAAGTATGGAATTTCGTGCGGTGGAAAAGCACCCTAAGAAATATACTACATATTTTTTTGAAAGTGGATATAATCTGAGAAAGCAGTCTGTCTTGTATCCAGATGCTTGATACTGGCATTGGAGTGGTTTAGTTGATCATGTATATGGTCACCTATACAGTGATAGAAGTGAAACCCTCAAAGACCACAGTTTGAAACACAGATCAGCAATAAAACACAAAAAGTACACTTTCCCTCGGTTATCTGCATGTTACTAGAGGCAATATTTCATTAGTTCAGTCAGTATGGGGGGTGGTTTAGTGGGCTGCACTGCAAGGTAGCTGAATACATCAAACGTCATCAGACAAAACAAAATCGAACATGTTGGTGAAAACTGTTAGGCGTATACTTCAGATTAAAGCTATTTTCCAATTCAGGGGCTACATCCTTCATAGGACATGGTCAAGCTTGCCTTTGTAAGCCACATCCTTCTGAATGAATCTTGGGATATTGGTATATGTCGGGCTGCGAAGGATGCATCAACTGGCTCCTTCGTGACTCGGCAAAAGAAGGACACATTTCTAGACTGCATTTGAGGGAGCCTTCGAAATGGGACAGCCTCGTCACGCTGCTGTGATGCATTTAGTCTTCGAATGCAGCCTTAGAAGGATGCAGAACTTGAACTGGGACACAGCCAAAACTGACGTAATTTTGGTAATATGCTGTCATATGACACATATGACAATAATCTCTGTGGGGGTCACCATTTCAGTGCATCGCCTGAGCAGGGTGTGAAGTGAACGTTTGTTCTGATCCCACCCACGATGTCCACGATTGGCTGACATAAATGTGATGCCGCGAGGTTGGTCAGCAGCACTAATTATGCAGTTACTAGCATGCTTTGCACCGCACTGCACATTAATTATTGTAAATATGGGTAGTCCTGTATTTAAGTTAATAGCGAATGTCGTTACTGTGTAATGTGTGCTATGGAATGCATGCTTTTTGTGATTGTGGTTTAAATTGTTGGCTTTCTTGTCTGTGCCTCCGCTAGTTTTGCTCCGATAGTGGCCGTTAATAAAGAGAAGGGCAGTTCATACTTTGCTTATCTAAGTGTGATTTAGTAATATTCCTCCAGACCAGGGGCCTCGTGTATAACGGCGTGCGTGGAATTCACACTAAAACTAGGCGTACGAACAAAACCAGAAATTTGCGTACGCCTTGTCTGGGGTTGCCGTGAGAATGTGCGTGGCGGTACGCCAAGTTTAGTTTTTATACATCTCGACGTGAGCGTGGAAACGGGCGTGCGCAACATTTTTGTGCGTAAGCACCGTTTATACATGAGTCCCCAGGAGAGGGCAGATGTATTGCAACCATCACAAATACAAGCAGTGTAGTGAAATAGTACAAGCTTATTATGTTGTTATTATGTTAAGTTGTTAGTCTAGGCTTGGACAGTATTTATGTGATATGGCATAGCACAGCATTTTCAAATCCCAAATCCTTATGCCAAAATTAACCCTGGGACCCCCCCGCCCCCTCAAGCCAAGATTTCAAAATTCCGGAATAGTGTTGCTTTTGAAAATACCAGATACAATAATATAATATCTGGACTGTATAAATTATCTGGACATTAGATTTGCAGATAGTCCGGTAGTCCAAAAAATAATAATTCTTCTTCTACTTTTTCTTGGTTCTGCTCTGCTCTGTGAAAGTCAGTGCTGCCACCTATTGGAAACACCTAGCCAATTTCCTTGCACATGCACATGCCAAAGGACATATAAAATAAGAACTGTGTCGGGCCCATGCCAGCAAAGAAACCTGTGCTGCACCTGGCACTGCTTATTGTGCAGCTGTTAGGGCTTAATGTGCTAATGTATTAGTGCCTCAGGGGTACTGAACGGTGCACGAAACAGGCCACAGTCATGCCTTCGTGTCCAAGCAGCTTTTAGGGGCACTGCTGGTGTAATGGTTAGGGAAGCGACCGTGTAATCAAAAGGTTACCGTTTATTTATACCGAGTCCCAGACCCACAATTACCACTGAGGTACCCTGAGCAAGGTACAGTCCCAAAGCACTGCTCCCTGCATGCTGTATTAGCTGCACACTGCTGTGTCACAATGTCCCATATGGGTTAAATACAGAGGTCACATTTCATTGTTGTGTGCTGTGGTGTGTCAACAATGACAATTAATCACCTTAAAAGAAACTGTTAGCTTCCCTGTCTGTGCTGCTCCTAGTATTAAACCAATAGTGGCAATTAATACAGAGATCAGCTATCAAAGTGTTGTCATTCCCTTCATTAAAATGACACATGCGCTCACTAATTGTTCTTGCAGTGGCCTTGGTCCATGCTGCTGTCTTTGTGTGGAAAATGCATATCCTCCTTTTGTCTCATGAACCTGGTGCGATTTGTTAATATGTTATGAATTGAAACCAGAGATATAACGCTTCTAATAAAGATATTATTGTAACTGCTATTTTCCTTTTCAATGGGACACCTTTTTGCTGAATAGCTTCCACTTGGAAAAACTGTAACCTGCGTACGGCAATTTGGCGTTAATGGGTAATATTATGTGATGTTGTGCTGAATCCTCTCACCTGTGGTCCTGGCACCCTCCGGCTGGATCTTGTACACCTTGTAAGGCTCGGAGATATCCAGCTGGCTGCGCTCTGGAACCTCGCGGAAATCTGTGCTTTTGTTGAGGGCGCAACGCAAGCGAGTCTTCCAGACGGATGGGTCGGCTGCATCCTTCCCCTCACGGTACTTTCCCTTGTACACGGCCCAAGCCTGATGCATATGGAAGGCCGAAAGGGTCATAAACGCCTCAACTTACGTGCGTTGTCTTGCGCACACACGGAAAAAAACGCCTCGACACGTGTATTTTCTATGCCTTAAGTACACAGAAATTATGTGTGAATAAGGTGCTTTCAGCATATCACTGGGTGCATTTGACATAAGAACATAAGAACATAAGAACTATACAAACAAGAGGAGGCCATTCGGCCCATCAAGCTCGCTAGGGGAGAACTTAACTAATAGCTCAGAGTTGTTAAAATCTTATCTAGCTCTGATTTAAAGGAACCTAAGGATTTAGCT
>JAODKN010000127.1:11807072-11820394 GCA_026774425.1 Petrocephalus zakoni | reverse complement strand
ATACAGAACAACGAACACCTGGGAGAAGCAGGAATTCACACGAGGGGAAATGAGGGGGCGTGGCACAGGAGGATAGAGCGGGCAGGACGTGACAGTAGCTTGCCTAATTAAATATAAAAACATACCGCAATCTGATCTTATCTACCAGCAGCCTTTCCCGTGGCACTCAGGCATCATGAAACACGCGACACAATAATCAGAATGGGGTGGGGTGTGCACATTTATATCGCAATTCAAATATTGACTTCCAGGAGTACTGCCTTGTTTGGTGTGGGCAGGTCAGATGCTCTGCCTGCATCATGTGGGATTCCTCTGGGTACCTACCCACTGCCCAAATGCATGCAATTAGGCTAACTGCCATCGCTGCATCTCTGCCATCGCTACATCGGTCCTCACCTGCGCGCCCTGTGATGGCCTGCCATCTCATCCAAGCGCTTGGCCTGCCTCTGCTCTCTGACTCTGACTCAGTCTTGTCATGTCCCATGAGCAGGACAAGTGGTTGACAGCTGGATGGATCGATGGGATACAGATGCCGATGTTAAATAATGCTGGCCTGCAAAGCACATAACTTCCAACCCAATAACTGACAATCCACACTTGTGTTAGTCGACCTTTAAGGTGCATTCAAAGGCATTGCGTTTGGAAACAGAATAAATTGTAAGGACCATGGCTGTCCAAGTAACAGTACCCTTACACCCGAACCACCCATGTTCAGAGAAATATCCAGCTGTGTAAAGCGAGCAAGTCTCAGGCGGCACTTGCTTTTAACTGAAGGAAACTGATGAAATTACTGAACAATGTGAGGTAATGGCAATGAACAGAGGCGGGGCGCAGAGCTGCTTCAGGCCTGCGTCTCGGTGGGTGCCTGGCGCCAGGGGGGGGCTGACCCCCAACAGAAAAGGCTCAGCTGGGTGGGGATGGCTGGATGCTAAGAGGTTTTCTGCACACAGCTGTTATGACCTAGCAAAGCCAGGCCAGAAACATCTGTATCAGCCCCGGGCGCCAGACCAGAGACTGCCTGCAGAGCAGCGGAATGCAAGGAATCACCTTCCAGGGGGCACGTGCGCAGCCAGGCTGCAGCTGCGCAGACTGGGAGGAGCCAGCTCCCCACAGGAGGACACCATTACCTGTGTGGCCCTGCATTACACCCCCGCCACTGGCACTGCTCACCTTCATATTTGTTATCTATTTATTGTCAGCCAGCTGTCTATGCAGCCTTGAATCCAATCCAATTTCACTCTGTCCTGCTGTGAATGCCTCCCACTTGCTGTCTGCATGCTGCACCATGGTCATGGGGAAACGTTATTCTGTCCCACTGACTCGCTGTATGTGGAAGGTGTGACAATGAAGCCCATTTGACTTAATTTGGCTGTCTGATATTTGCATGCAGAGTCATACACATGACAACATGGATGTGCATCTTCCAGCAGACTGTAGGGAATGTGCTTTGGCATGCTGTCCGTTCAGAAGGATGGCTGAGGTGATATGCAGAGCTATTTGGGAATCAGCTTCTCCATGATTCCAGTTCCACAGCCACTGTGTTTTTAATTAAAAGCACCAATAACATTTCTCACAAAATGGCTTAACACATAATTTCTTTTTTAAGTTTAAGATGCCATTCTTCCTCTATTAAACTGGTCACTTGCGTAGAAATCACCCTTATCCAATATGGAATAAGCATGATGCAGTGTGACCTGTATTATCTGAAGAAAAGTTCAAAACATCCAAATTGTAATCTACAAGACTTCAAGGCTTATGATCACAGTGAAAGGCCTTTTAATCAAATATCTGATTCCTCCTGCTGTTTTCCAGTCAGTTAACGCCCATCTGGAGTAGCTCCGCCTACCCCCCCACCCCCCACCACCAAAAGAAACATAGGTGACTAACTTTTCTTTTAAATGCCGCCTGTTGCTATATTTCCTGGCATAATTGAGTACAGCGCTAGAAATCTGAGTCTCATAAAGCTGACCCGTGACAGTTTCCAATGTGCCGAAGTAAGTTAACGTGCAGTATGCTACCACAGTAAACGCGCACGGCTGATGTCACTCTGCACAACTACAGTGTGTGGCACTGAAAGGGTGAGAGAGAAAACTGAGAAATGGTGAACAAAGCAAGAACTAAGACAGACAGGGAAAGAGGAAAGGCAACAGAGGCCTGTCATTTTCCCAAACCATTAGTCCCTCTAGAGGAGATGGAACCAGCAGAGTATATCACTAGTTTTTTTTACACATGTAGCTTTAAAAATGTGCACTTTTGATGTCTGTATTGTGGAGAATTCAGATAAATTGCTGCAGGCTTTGGCTTATAGACGTGCTTCCTGCCCGGTCGCCGATACCACATCAATGGGCCGCAGAGGCGGCGCGCGCGGCCGCGGAGCCCGCTGATTGGCCCGCGCTGAGAGACACGCTAATATTAGAGGGGAGCCGGTGGCCGCAGCACGGCCACTACTCGGTCTGCCGCTGCGGCGAGAGCAACATCTAAAGGCAACAAAGAGCACTAATTGGTCTCATAATGTAATAATAGCGGAGGAAGTCCGCCCACACACACCTACACAGACAGGCACAGACTTGCAGAGTCACACGTATCCTCCGGCTGCTTATCGAGGTTCCGGTCCGGCGCACCACTAGGGTTTAGAACAGGAGCCCGTCATCACTCAGTTACATCTGAGAAATTCACTACCTAGCCGTCTGCCATCTAAAATAAGAATTTGCACGGCAACTGATAAAGCAGAACAAAACACTTACGTACTTGTAACAATACGTTAAATTTTAAGCTGAGATAATCGTTTTTTTGTCCGCTTAATATATGAAATTAGCAGTGCCTGTCAAGAAATACGGTCACGTGCCCAGTCAATTCCACCACTATTACGGATAAGCTCCCACAATAATGAAACCTTAATTACATTTATTGTAAAACTTTAACTATACTAATATGTTCACACGTTCTGATCTCTTAGCTAATTAATACACTATTACCAACAGCGTCATTTAATTGAATAATAAACCATTATGCGTTCATAACGCATACTTTCCTAAATATTGTTCTCCAGAATGGAAACTATAATAATAATAATAATAATAATAATAATAATAATGCCTTCATTTATTTTATTAAACTCGTCGCAGACGAATAAGTAGAGTAACACTGTGACCACTACCTACAAAAAGGCAGGTCCCGGAAGGGAAACGCAGACGGCTGCCCGTCATAAGGCAAAGAGACACGCGGAGTACTAATGGTGTTAGGGCCGCGACCGTGTAATCGAAAGATCGCCGGTTCGAGTCCCCGACCCACCAGTACCACTGAAGTCCCCTGGGCAAGGTGCTGCCCCCTGGGCGCTCGCGGAGTTGCCCCCTGCTGTGTCACAATGTTACATGGGTTAAATCACCTTTCACCTAAACCCGGAGCTAGATTTAAATAACCAGTTCGTGAAAGACTAAACTTAAACGTTTATGCGTTAAATCCGTAATTGTAACTATTAAAAACACACACAAGTAGAGCCTACATTAACTCTGGCTGTATTTAACATAAACCTAGACTGTGTTAAACGTATTGTACTCTATTACACGTGTCCCACAGACTACAATAATTAATTAAGTGTATAAGCAGGGCAATTCTCGTTGGGAGCTGCCGACCGGCTAAAAACTCACAAGCAATATGTTAATTGTTCATTTAGGTTCTCTATATTTAATATCCACAATTGCATTCACCAGTTAACGCCAAACGGCATTACATGCATGAATTATTCTTTTGCTTAACAGCAAAATAATACATTTCCCATGTGCGCGACCCCCAAAGACATATAACTGTGCCAGGCGCGTAATAAGGCGCAAAATACCCCAAACATCACTCGTCGAGTGACCTACCCGAGTCGACGAAGCTCATGACCATGTCGGCGTCGCTGAGAAAGCGGCTGTCCTGCGGCGAGCCGATCGGCGGCTCCTGGGTGGCGAAGGCGGGCTGGCCCGGGTGCGGCACCGCCGGCCCGTCGCCGGAGATGGCATTGTACAGATCGAGCATGAAGACCGGCGCGGCGCCGCGCTTCTCGCGGAGGTGCGGCCGCGGCCGGTGCGGCAGCCCCAGAATGGAGAGGATTTCGCGCTGCATCTCCCTGCGCTCCTGGCCGCGGAGGCGCCGCTCCACGAAGCCCGACTGGAAGTCCTCGGTAAACGTCAAGTTGGTGAAGAAGGACTCGCACAGCGCGCAATAGCCCCACAGAAGCACGAGTGTGGCTGCACTTCGTGCCACTAATGCACTCATTCTAAGGGAATGGATTCTAACTCAGGACGAGACACAGTCATTAGATCAATTAGATTCAAAGTAATTAACCTGTTGTGTGCAGTTCAGTTATGATTCATTATCACTGTATCAGATCATCTCCGACGTGTTAAGCAATATCCCCCCTGTGTGGACGCATCCCGTGTGTCCAGTTACTGCCACTCTCACTGTTCCTTAAAAAGGTCACACATCCGAAGTCCAGCCCAGGACACGAGCGAGTCCGTATCTCGCCGCAGGATCGCCGTCTCTTGATCACGTCCCACTTGGCGGAGCCTGGATAGCTTTTGAAGTGGCTACGATGTCTGTCTTGGGCGCAGTTTAAGGACTTTGAGGAGGCGCTAAATGGTCTTGGGAGTGGCGCAGTGCAGAGCCGATAGCTGCCGGGGGATCGCGACAGCTCGATCCCAAGTGTGCGCTGCGAAGCCTGCAGGACAGAGGAGGATCCGGTGGGGTGGAGGTGACATACAGATACTCTCTTATGGTGTCTGACCCCCTGATTTGGTAATCGGAGGGTGGGGATGCATTCCCCTCTGATAGCTGTATTGTAATTATAATGTTGTGTTTTCTTTGTCTTCAGGTAGTAGTGGGGATTAGCCCAACTGCCGCGAAATGCCGCGGAACTGATTCCAGCCAGCTGGGAGCGCAGTGTTTTGTCTTTAACAATAATCTCCAATTAGAGAACACTGGGTTGTGCGACACCAGTACCATACAGTGCTGTGCTCTTAAAAACTACTCTCATAATATTATAATTATGCAGAGTTGGCTAACACACCTGAACGGACGGCATTAATCTAGTCGCAAACTCCATCGCTATTCTTTAGTTTTAAAAGAAATTATCTGAAAGGAGAAAAGCGCCCGATCTCCGCAGAGTCACCGGAGGGAATGTGAGCGAACGCTGCTGATCAGCAAAACTGTATTCTTCTGAGTTTCGTGCCATTATTACACAGGTTCCCCTCCTATTTAGTGGACAGTTAGTTGGCATATTGCACATTCTAAAGGCATATTCAGACTGGCATCGCTTCGCATGTAAACAGTGCCCATCACTCACATTACAGCGTTATTTAAAAAGAGGCAATCTATTGGTCAAAAGGGAAAACAACCAAGGTACTGTGGATTTGTAGCACAGAAGGTGAATTTGCTGCCTGTTGTTGTGGGTGTTATTCTTTCGTGGTCTTTTTTATTGTTCTATTTGTTTTGTGAGACATGTCTAATGTTATCATCCCCAGCCCCTTTCCCCATGTGGAAAATAAATAAAGAAACACAAATAGTGCGTTTCAGGTGGTGTACGATGTTACACGCTGGAAAGAAATTAAACGATGCTGCCGTACCCTCGTTGTTTGCTGGTCACTCTGCAGATACAGATTTTGGTAAATGAGGTGATATAACATCAACGAGTGCCTGTGCCTGTGTGGTAGCCCATTCGAGGTGTGGTCATTTTGTAGCTGAAAAGGGTGGCGGCTGGGTGGGTTTCCAACAGCTGGAATTCACGTGGCCGTAACTAAAAGATTTGCTTAGGAGAAAAGAAAAAAAAGAACTATATATATATATACACACACACACACACAGACTTGCATGCCTATCTATTCATTTCTATGGGGAAACCCTACTCCCAATCACGACACCTTTAACTCCTACTCAGCCTCAACCTTAACCATAAGTAACCAAAAAATACTAGACTTAACATTTTTACTTTTTTGATTGCAGTCACATATTTTATAAAATTGAGGCTACCCAAATAGGGACCTGAAAAAATGTAAGGACGTTTCAGGTCCCCAAATGTGATCTATGCAAACACACACACACACACACACACATGCCATATAAAGATGGGTAGACCTACACTTGAAACTAAAGGCTGACTTACACGTCTGTGTTGATCCTTACATCGTGGCCCACACGGTTGGGCCCTTTTATAACGATCACAGTCTGCACGACCATTTGGTGCAAGTCGAAACACACCCTAGCCTAAGTCACTTACCTATCATAACACAGTCGTAAAATCATAGTTTAGAACGTAAAAACTATGGAGCGGAATTCATGCCACACTGAAATGCAAGAACGACTTATGCAGCACATACAGAAAATTAATCGACGCAACGTATTGTGTTACTGTGCGCAGCACACAGAAACTGTACGTGCCATGTGGAAAGGCAGTGTATAACGGGCATTGCTTTTCAGTGAGTGTCGCGAAGAGAGCGTGACATGATTGAAAAGCAAAACCATCATTCCATTGCTTTGTATCTTATTTAACTACCATTCAGAAAAACAATTAGAAGCATTTGCATTATACACAATTAAGCGAAGAAATCATTACACCGAAATGTAATTTGCTGTGATGCATCGGCTCATTTTAATTCTTGAAAAGTACATACTGAAATTGTTCCACCACGAATAAGTGTAAAAAAAAAGTTGTCGCATGACAACTAAACTAGTTTGCCCACGTAGTCCATTAGTACGACGCTAACAGCTCTGATGTTTCAAGTCTGCAACCCAGAAGACCCGAAGAACTGTGCATCCACCATGAAAACAACTCTGTTTCTCCCATACACTCCCTATACTGCATTGTAATCTATCTTAAAAGACACCTTTTCGCAAAATGCCTTACACAGAGAAACAAACCACTTGTTGAGAAAGCTCTCCTGTCAAACATCATACACATGAGCTTTTATGAGCTATGATAATATAACCTTTCATTAACTGGCTCCATTCCACTCAAAGTGTGTTTCACTGGATTATTTAGGACATGTGCGTCAATATCCCAAGTGCACTCTGTCCCTTCTGGCAGCCCATCCTGCTAGATCACTGGCGTTAAACTTCAGTTCCCCAAAAGAATATGTTCCGCAGCACTAGCAACCAAACGCCTGCGTAGCTCAGCCAGTCAGAGAATATGCTACTGGGCAGCTGAAGGACCTGGGCTCTACGCTTGGGTCGGCCCAGTTGATTTCTTTCAAAAGCCATCTGATCTAAGAACACCTCTTCCAGCTAACCCACTCTATGTTCCTTGGATGCACTTTCTGCTAATTTGGATAGTCGTCTTATTAGGTTCTTGCTGTTTGAAAGGTGCTGAGTAGCTCTTGCTCCATTACTTACACTTATTTCTGGAAATTCATTGGAAGCTCAGCCTAGCTATACTAATGCCCAGTCAACTTTCTGACAGCCATGTGAATTATCTGCCTCACTTTTGTGTCACTTTGGACAAACGTACGTGGTAAATAAAGTAAATATATTGCAAATACATTGTGTTGTGTGTACCCTGCTAGGCCTGGCGCACACATTTGGGTCTGATACAAAATTAGAAACAACCGAGAAAAGAAGAAAAATTGTCCAGATATACAGCAAACATAAACCAGAAAAAAAGGGGCAAGCCAGCATTTATTTAATCATAGCCACGGTATGTCTTGCATTATAAGATTCTTTCAAGATACTCTTCGCATGCTCGGCATTTTGAGTGTCCTACTGATCTTTTGCGTTACTGCCTTAGTATATTTTATCAACTAGTAATGCTTCAGATTACACCCATCGTACCCATCGTTGTGGATTAATGTGTTTCATTTAAGATGAGGTAGTACTACTAAGAAGATAAGCTCTGAAGTAGTTGGAGGTAAGGGCCTTGTGCAGGGGCCCAACAGGACAACCACTGTACAACGCCATGCATTCGAAGCAGGAAGCTTGCAATGAAAGGCACAGCCACCTAGCCGACAATGCCACGGACCTGGCTAAAACTGAGAGGCCAGTAGTGTTGTTACCAACAAAGCAATTCACACTCACTAAATATATTTCTTTGTTTAGTGAAGAGGAAAACTGGACTTGAAGGGCAGCCACCTCATTTATCAAAACGAGCGTAGATTCGGGTACAAAATATTGGAGTACGACAAGTTCCACGTGTGATTTATGAAACAGGGTGAACCTGGCCAATCCCAGCATACGCACATCCCCACGTTGATAATTCCGGCAGCTGGAAACAAGCGTAATTCAGGTGCCCCTATTTATTTATGGTTTATGTGGCTGCGCCCACAGAATTTCCAGCACGGATGAACGGAAGCCGGAAAAAAAGAGAAATTTCACTCAACTAGAAATCAATGTCATTGTAACCAAGATGGAGTTTGACTGCTTTGTGCGAGCATGCATGGGAGCGTCTGACACTGATGGTAAGTGCTGCCTGTCATGATCTTGTGGTGCTTAATATTCTGTGCAAACGGTCAGCAATTAAAGATTAAGATTAAATTAAAAAATCGATACACAGTAAGTTTTAATTAAAACAGCTATTTCCTGAGAAATCCTGAGCTTCAGCACATATATCTAATATATTTTATATTTCAGAAGCTAGACGTTTAATTTAGTATCCCCCGTCCTGTGGTTTTTCTGCTTAACTTTCCCGTAATATTGAGGCCACTGCAATCAAGGCGGTAGCAAGGATTTTTCAAATACTGAGGTCAGTAATGGCCAACCAGCAGCGTTTAAGCATGGATAATAATCGTTTTCATCAAGTTCCATGAACAAAACTTTATGAAAAAATACCGAAGACATGATCTCAGTGTCCTCAATGGTAATCTAATCCAATCCAGCTTTATTTGTAAAGCACCTTATGCAACCACACTGGGCCAAAGTGCTGTACAGAGGAATGAAAGACATTACAGCTCTCACAAGGCATACAATACACATAAAATACAAATGAAGTAAATAACACATATAAGACAAATAGGACAACCGCCATAAGAACGAAATGAAATGAATAAATGAAAAAATAAGTAAAATCAAATATAATAAGAGTGAAATAAAATTACATAAAATATGACAACATAATGGTAGCTACAGGCATGACTGCAGTAACATAACTTTGTGTATGGAATGTTTATAATTACTGCAGTCTATAATATTACAATTACACAAATCGATAAAGAAAATTCAATAATCAAATATAACCCACAATAAACATTTCACCTGAAATCTAGATAATTATCTGCTTAACATAATTTTAGTGCAACTCTGATGTAATAATTCTCTGACACCAACACCATTCAATTCAATTCAATTCAATTTATATAGCACCCTTCACAACAGAGTTGTCCCATGGCGTTTTACATGTGTGTATTAAAGTACATTGATATATGCAAAACAGAGTGGAACAGAGAAAATGAAATGCATAGAATTCACTCACCATTCACTTACACAGCATTCACTCACCATCTCACACATCATTCACTCACACACCATCTCACACACTATGTCACACACCATCTCACACACTATGTAAGTCCCACACCATCTCACTCACCATTCACTCACACACCATCTCACTACCATTCACTCACACACTGTCACTCACACACCATCTCACTCACCATTCACTCACCCACCATCTCACATACTATGTAACTCCCACACCATCTCACTCACCATTCACTCACACACCATCTCACTACCATTCACTCACACACCATTCACTCACACACTATGTCACACACACACCATCTCACTCACACAGGTACAACCACCTGGCAAACCCAAATAACCTCAGTATGTTTTAGCCCTGTGCGAGGAAACCGGAGTACTGGCAGGAATTCCCACAATGACACGAGGAGAACAAGCAGACTACACATGGATTGAACCCTGGCAGACCACTGTACCACCGTGTCACCCCCTGGAATAATCTTCTACCGTCTGTATTCTAAAGACTTAGGTATAGCCTGGAGTCTGTCCTAGCAAGCACCATGCACAGGAACGGCCTAGACAGGGTGCCATTCCTTTGCAGGGCACAGACACGCACTATTGGCAATATAGAAATTCCAGTTTGCCAACTTTTCATTTTGGATGCATGAAGCAAATTGGAGGGCTCAGAGGGGAACTTGCTCAACACAGGGAGAACATGCCAAGTCCACACACACACACACACACACACACGTTTGTATTCATATCTTTGTGGGGACCATCCATTCATTTCTATGGGAAAACCCTAATCCCAGCCATGGCACCCTTAACCCCCACCCAGTCTTAACCTTAACAATAAGAAACCAAACAAAATACTTTTGGCATTTTTAGTTTTTTAATTGCAGTCACACATTTTTACAAAATTGAGTTTCCCCTTGTGGGGTCCGCAAAGCTGGTCCTCACAATGACAAATTAACAGGTTTTTATCAAATTGTGGAGACATTTTGTCCCCACAATGACCCACACACACACACACACACACACACACATACTGGAGGCTGGGCTTCAAACCTGCAGCCCCTATGGTGTGAGGCGACCAGCCCACTGTGCCCCCACGGTAACCATTTGATTGTGACGCCATGTCATTTCACACCAATGCCACAAAGCAATCTCCCTTTACATAAGAACACGGAAAATGCAGTTAGAGAAAAGGAGATGTAAGACGTACAATCTGCAGGCCCGGTCCAGAGTCCACTCATTGGGGCAATTCCACACTAAACAATCTCAAAGAAACAGCTGGCTTCTTTCAGGCTGGGGGTCTGGGGATGGTTTCGGGGTAAAGCATTCATCCCTTGACAGACTTTAGGACCAGTGTAACACAAAAAGTCTGTCCTCGCTACCCTTACATCCATCTTCCAACCACTTATCCTAGTCAGGGTCACAGGGAAGTCTGTATTCTGTCTTGCACAAATAATAAAGCATGTACACAGAAAGCATTATCTGCCTTCTTTTATAAATACAAGACTGGGTCACTTTTGTGTCATTTTTATATGTAGTTTGCCTGGTAAACCTCATAGTAACTCAGAGTTATTCCAAGAAGCTTTCCAGTACAAGGCTGTGATAGCTGCTGCTGGCCCATAAAATCTGAAGCTAGTTTTTCTTTTATATTCACGGCAGGTAGAGCCTTTAGTAAAGCACCTGGTCTGAGGTTCTTGGCCTCTATTTGTAGTTCAAAGGCAAATATTTCTGGGCAATCAGCTACCTCCATCTTGCCACCTACCGTCAGGCAGAATACACATAAAGCTGCAAATGGGCCATGTGACCCTCGCCAACATCCAATAAAGGAAGGAGAAAGGGGCGAACATCACTATGCAAGTGCTTTGCTAAGCTAATTTGTTGCAGGGCCTCCAGGACAGCTTAGCGAGAAATGGCCAGAATGTTCCAGTGAGAGTAAAAGCGGCTGTAGTGTCTTTGCCTGCTGCTGTATGAGTGACACCTGCAAATCACTGCAGCTTTGCCAGCAATGAGAAAAGCAAGATACGTGGAAATCAGTTGGTAAGTAATCGGTTAAAAGTGCTTTTTATTATTTTGATTTCAGATATTCCCAGGGGGCTCCATTTGGACTTAAAGATAGGGCAGCACCCCCCCGCCCCCGCCCCCAAACCACATTAAACCACAAAAATTCAGTCAGCAACCGAAAGAAACTCCAGACATTCAGAGAATTATATGCAGTATGTCATGGCTTTTGGACACAGCTTTGAGGTTCAACCCAGTTACTGAAAGAAACACTGCAATTAAAGAGAGAATGGAAATCTTTACTTTATATTATGGTGACAAATCTTGTGGAGAATACATAAATATAGGTGGAAAATGCTCTGAATGGTTGATAAGCACAGTGGAACAGAACTCAATGTCCATGTTAACTAGCTACTACTCTTTTATATAAGATAAGATGTATATATAAGATATAAAATGATATTGTGATTAATTAATAGCTAGCTATACATTAGTGACTCACTGAGGATCTCTCCTGGGAGCAGCATGTATCCGTTCTGACCAAAAAGGCCTGGCAGTGAGCTCACGTCCTGCAGCGATTGATGAGTGGGAGTGCCACCTCTCATCAACCAACGTCCAGAAACCCTCTGGCATCAAATGCCACTATTTTTCATAACTGTACTCTGAACAGAATCACTGGAAGTACTAGGTGCGGTGTGCTACATGACATTGCTAAGGTCACAAAGGCTGAAACATGACCTCCACTCAATAAGGCACAAGACACAAACTAAAACATTACGAATGGGCACAGATGCATCACAAGGTTGATTTTATGAAGGTTCTGTGGATAGATAGGATGAAAATGACTCTTGATGAAGAAGATGGATAGGCCAGTGGATTAATCAAGCCTTATTCAAGCACCAACAAGCTGGTGGACGAATGATGGTGCAAGCTGCAGATAACAGTAATAGTGATGGTGTATGCTGCAGTTATCAGTAATAGTGTTGGTGCAGGCTGCAGTCACCAGTAATAGCAATGGTGCAGGCTGTAGTTACCAGTAATAGTGAAGTGTAGGCTTGAGTCATCCGTAATAGTGATGTATATGCTGCAGTTATCAGTAATAGCGATGGTGCAGGCTGCAGTTAGCAGTGATTAACTTGCAGGACCTTTCCAACTTGCAAATGGTATAAATCAGTGTTTCTCAAGCCAGTCTTAGGGGACCCCCAATGACCCACTCTTCTTTCTCTCTCCAAATTCCCTGGCAGTTGGCAGGGAAGAAAAATATGGACCTTTTGGGGGTCCCTAATAACTGGTTTGAGAAACACTGGTGTAAGTACTCCAAGATCAACTGTAAATTTTTAGAAGACAAACACTGGTACGAGTAGAAGTCAGCAGCTTTCAAAACAGTTGTGACATTCTTGCAGACCAATATCCCTACCCATCCATCAAAATATTGCATAGATTGGCTGGCCAAGAAAAGCTTGAAAGGTGATCAAATTATGACCTGCCCCCCATCATTTGACTTAAACTTTGGTATTCTTCCATCTATTGTTACTGACTATGTGTCTAGGAGCCACAGTGGATAGCATTGCTGCCTTGCACACCCAGGGATGTGGGTTTCAGGCGTATAACTGCTCTGTGTGTAATTTGTGTGCTCTTTCTGTGACTCTGTTTCCCTGTAGTCCCCAGACATGCAGTTAGGGTAACAGGCATCTCTAAATTGCCTCTTATGCATGATTGTGAATGTGGGTGTGTGTGCATGTGTCTGTGTGTCCTGCGTGGACTGGTATCTTGTCAATCCCGTTTTGTGCCCAACGCTGCCAACCAGCACCATAGTGGGGGGGGGGGGGGGGGGGGGGGGGGGGGGGGGGGGGGGGGGGGGGGGGGGGGGGGGTGGGGGGGGG
>JAODKN010000127.1:11780964-11793615 GCA_026774425.1 Petrocephalus zakoni | reverse complement strand
TGACCCAGAGCCCCTGGCGTGACCCTGACCTGTGAACTCTGATCACCACCCCACAGCACCGCTGTGTTGCAATCTTCAAGGATAAGCAGAACAAGCCCACTGGCTTTGCCCTGGGGAGCATCGAGGGACGGGTGGCCATTCACTACATCAACCCTCCCAATCCGTGAGTCAGCACTGCTGCCTGTCAGTTTCGTCGCCAGAGGAAACTGGCGACTTTCATGTTCCAGTGTAAATAGTGAGGTAGTCTTGCCAAAACGCATGTGCGTGTGAATTATTTTTGTAGTCAGGTTCTGGTTTTGAGTCTTATTTTTGAAAAAAACATGTTTTTGTTTTTATTTTCCAAGACAAATAACTGTACTGTGATGGATGACTACATTACACCTTAGTCTTCATTCATGTCATACAGTAAAATAGTTAGTATAGCTTGATATAGCTTATATATTAATAAGAAATAATTCTGGACAGTAATACAGCAATGGACAGTAGGGCTGCACAATATGACATGCATCGCCATATATTTGCCATTTATATGGTGCATGCCTTAGATGACGGACGAAGCATTTGTCCAGACGCCAGCTGAACATCGGCACTATACAGACGTTACTTATGCCCACAAGTTAGTAAACAGATTAGTAGTATGCAAAAAAGAAACACCTAATGAGATGCCTAATGTGATTGCCAAAAGTTAGTGATCTAAATAAATTCAGTGTACTCTTATGATTATTAAATTCGGGTAGCGGAGTGTGCCGCAAGCTACTGTTTGGGTATAACATAGAAGCGATGACCACTGAACAAAGAGCCAGCTCGGCAGCAGGTACTGTGGATACACAAGATAACGAGGTCGGTTGTGTGGCTGTATTTTTTGCAGTTTATAGTCAGACACATTTTTTAAGCATCAGGATATGCCGAATTTATATGAATTACTAATATCTTGGGTATACTACTGATTTGTTTACCAAATTGTAGGCATAAGTAAACGCCCGTATAGTACTGAAAAGCTGGTGGCTGGCCAAATGTTTTGTACTTCATGTAAAACCCTGGTGATGCACCATATAATTGCGAGGACATTGCCATGTGATATTGCCTAGTGTATAGCACACAACACAGTAACGGTTCCTTCCCCACAGTAAACCTTACTCTTCAGTGCAATATTGTACATAACTGTACAGTTTTTTTAATATATAAAATTAGTGTATAATCTAGTTAACATCCTCCAAAGTTAATTTTTGTAAAATGTATTCTTTGTAAGCAGTTCACCACGGCACAGTCCTTGGGCATGTGGTGTCCTGCTCGATTACAGCCCAATTCTGATTGGTGTGACTTTCTCTCACCCACCTGTGTTCCAGTGCAAAGGATAACTTCACATTTAAGTGCCACAGGTCCAACGGCACCAACACAGCCACGCCGCAGGACATCTACGCTGTGAGCAACAGTTTACATTGGCCAGTCAGCCACCTGGCTTTTGGGGATGTTAATGTGGGAATGTTACTAGGGAGCCAATGACCTGTGAGCTTTTCCATCCGGGCAGGTAAATGCCATCTCCTTCCATCCTGTCCATGGAACCTTGGCCACCGTGGGCTCTGATGGCCGCTTCAGTTTCTGGGACAAAGATGCCCGGACTAAGCTGAAGACCTCCGAGCAGCTGGACCAGCCCATCACAGCCTGCTGCTTCAACCATAACGGCAACATTTTCGCCTATGCTTCAAGTTATGACTGGTCTAAGGTATGAGAGGGGTTTGTTGTGCCCATTTGGGAGCCATATGACTACACGGGACAGGAGCTAGAAGTGCCAGGCGCCATCACTGGCCTGCCCTGCCCCCTTTAGGAAGATGGCTGAATCACTGTATGTTAGTCCCAAAATGAATGTGAAAATGAATTCTTCAATTTTCTGAAATCCAAGGGTATGACTTAGTTCTTGTTTGTGTAGGTTCAGAACAGGAGTCACGAGGACTGGGAATTCCCCAGTGGGGAACCAGTCAAAGCGGGGAATCCGGTTTTCACCCCTTTGGTGCTATGCTAGCTGCCTGTAAATTGACTTGTTTCACTTTGAGGTTGTTTAGACTGTGTCCATCTCCCTCGTGAGCCTTATGGAGGGGTGTCTCGTGTCAGCCAGGGGAAGTCTTAAGATACATAACCTTTTTTTGGTCTTTGTTATATGGCAGAAGCTAATGCCACTGAAGTTACATTTCAGCAATGCATAACATGCTGTTTTTCCGATTTTCATTTAAATTACTTCTTCTTTCCAGGGACATGAGTACTACAACCCCCAGAAAAAGAACTACATCTTCCTGCGAAATGCGGCTGAGGAGTTGAAACCTCGGAACAAGAAATGGTGAGATTGGGCAGCAGCTCTGCTTCCACGGAGACAATGTCAATGGGCGGCAGTCTCCCTTACCTTCTGTCTTCCAACTTAAGTGACAATTGCTAGGGACTCCCCTGTATCCCATCATGCTTTGCATGTAGGGGGAGGCAGTAGGACAGGCAGTGAGGTTCAGCCTCAGCACAGTAGCTCTCTGAAGATGCACTCGCCTGCGTGCTGACGATTGTTTCTACCATGTCATTGTTACATTTGAACCAATGAATTCTGCTTTATGCAGCATTATCCAAACCAGCTGGAGTATGTGATTTTTAACAAAAATAAAGTCCAGACTGGAGAAGGAGTGGATCAGTTTTGAGTTATTCTTTTGCTATGATTTTCTTTCTGCTTTGACAGATTGTCTGGTCTGTAAAGGAGCAATTCTGAGCAGGTCTGAATTTTAATGCTTTTGTGAGATTGTATTTATTTAACTTGCAGAAATCATTCACTATCCTCAGAAATCCACTGGAGGAATTCTCAAACCATTACAAAAAAGCCTTTAACTGGAGCAGGTCCCTAGCTGTTGACAAACACGTGCATGCTGCATCCCCTTCATCCACACTGTGTTCTTTTTTCTCCTCATAAAAACAAACATCATTGGGGGAGAATCCCCTGAAGATGCCCTGACTGATTGCTCCCCTCCTGTCTCTAGATCCTTGCAGCTGTGTCACGTCTGTTGTGGGGGCAAACCCAAAGGGCAGCACGCACGCAGAAGACCTGCCTTTACATGTGTATATACAGGAGACCTCTTTTTGCCTTGCGTCTGGACCAATGGCACGGCACTGCGTGCTCTAAGCGGACCAATCCGTAGGGCTCTTTGCTGTCCGCTTTGATGCCATTCTTGTCAATTCCATTCGTATAGGAATATTTTTTTTTGTATACTGCATCCTTAAATCACTTTCTGCTTGTTTGGCTCTCACTCCATAGTGTATTTCTGTGAAAAAAATGTGAAATGAATAAAAGCAGCTTTTTGGTCAAACTTGCCTTTCATCTTCTCTGTTGTGGTTTTCCTTGGTGGGGCGGAGTGCTGTCATTATAGAAATCCATCATTTGCTAATTATACGTAACACAACAAAGGCAGCGGTGCTGTAGTGAAACTATTACAGTGTATAAAAGTTAAGTACAGAACTCCACCTGCTTATAGTGTAAAATTGGTTTTCTTTATCTCTGTGCATCTCGTTAATGCTCACAAGGGGGCGCACTTGGACTTGTATCTATACGAATGTCTTGGAAAGGAGTGGGTTAACGTGTAAAATAAAGGGCCCGTGGATGTTAATCGGGACAACAAGATCAACGTGATTGTCCTCGTGTGAGTCAGACAGCTGGCTGGGTGGGGGGTGCAATGGATGTGTGAAATCATGGCCAAGCCAAAGATGAAAAGTGCAATGAGAACATTGTGACAATGGCAAGCAGGTGACAGTTCTCATTTCTTGAGGTCATTAGTGCTGCTGTGATCTGTCAAAGCGGGCCCGGCCACTGGGCATCGATCTGTGCAGTGAGCTCATAAGATTGTTCTGTGTTCCAGCCTTAGCCACAAAACATGCGGTAACATGTTAAATGGCTTGGATGAGTAGCTGCTCTGTACCATTGCCGAAGACACTAAATTCAACATTTCTTTAATGAATATTTGGATTTATAGACGCTGATGTGTAACAGCTGTAAGTCATTGCGGTTCAGAAATACGCACCAGCCAAAAAAATAAGGATAGCGTTATCAGAAATGAAATTCTAAAGCGAATTTTCAAGATAATTACCTGGTAATTGTCTTATGCCTAGGTGGTACTGTTTCTGGTTTGATTGCAGAGCTGATTAAATGCTACACTGCTGTGCCAAGCTGCCCATAATATCACCCTGGAACAAGTACCTTTTCCATATAGACCTGGGTTTCTGGTGTCTTTTGCTGTGGGAGATCGCACCTTTATAAACTTCGCCATCCAGACTCTTGAACACTTGGACTTAAACCTACTCATATTCTAATCTCCTGACTTCTTTCTCTTTTCAACACATCTGAGACAGAGAAGCAGATGTTTTACGCTCAGACTGATCGGAAGTGTTTTTTTTTTGTTACTAGCTCCGTGGTGGTGGAAATTTTACAACTGCACCACCTCCTTTCACGGCCTTTCATCTTGTTGCACGCGTAACCTCGAAAGACAGACTCGTTCGAATCCTCCTGTGCACCCAATCCTGGCCCGGAGGCTCTCCTGCATCCAGACCCCTCCCCACACTTTTGGGTTACCTAAATACTGCACCCACCCAAGACGACTGGCATGTAATAAATTACAGAGATAAATGGGTTATGTAACAAACATCTAATAGAGCAACGTGTTATATGTCATCTATACACCACAGTTAATTACAAACTATCAAATAATTGCTAAACGGCGATTTAAAACCATAACACTGAGATGAATTTAACTGTAACTGTTAGCTTAAAACAATTTACTTACATTACACTTACCCAATACCAATATTTAGACAATCCATAGTTAAGAATTAGTTGCCAAACAATTGAATTTTACGATAGTTTTATACGCTTTTTTGCGGCGCTCTCGATGGCTATAATATTTAAGTAGCATGTTGTTTTAATTTTGTGCAGGAACACTTTGGTTTTATTTTTACACGACTTGGAACACTTCGGTGACGGCTCACCGAAGAGGATGTAGCGCTGGGTGAAGGGGGCGGGGACACGCGCGGAGCGCTCTCGCTCTGATTGGCCGGAGAGCCAGAGGGGGCGGAGGCACGGCGCGTTAGTATAAAGTGCTCCTTTCGCGTGCCTGGCCACAGCACGAAGCGAAGCCACCTGCCGAGGGCTGCTGACTGCGAGCCGCTGGCCTGCTTTGGAGGGGGATTATTCATCTGCGAGGGAAGGAAGGGAATTAAATCCGGGGGGAAAGAAACAGCCAATAATCTACCTCAGTTTATTCCGAGTTTGAAGGCTGACGTGTATTTATTCTTGTAATTGTTAGCTGATCAGGTGTCGTAGGAGCAGAAGTTCTTTAGTTTAAAATAATGTTGTTGCATCAATTTGTGAACGGGTCCCTGGGAGCGACGCATCCGACGATTCAGAAGGACACTACTTTTACCAAGATCTTCGTCGGCGGGCTGCCTTACCACACCAACGATGCTTCGCTGCGGAAATACTTCGAGGCTTTTGGGGACATCGAGGAGGCGGTGGTGATAACGGACCGGCAGACCGGCAAGTCCCGGGGATACGGATTTGTAAGTGGCCGCTAATCCGGCATTAACGATCGCGCCCGCGCCGGCTGCCACATGCACGCTGGCTCGTTGGAAGTTAAAGTTTCGGGATTTCTCTCTTTGTCTCGCTGCGATGCGTCCGATCTGCTGCCCGTAACATGCGGGAGGGGAACCGTCGCCGAGTTGCGGGGAATTGGCGCTTTTCTCATAAACGTCCTCAAAGCGAAAGCGGACCGCGTGTGATCGGGCGTAAATTGGGCACCAGCCGCTTTCTCTGCGGCATAAATGACACGCAGGTACGCGGTCCGGGCAGGAGACTGACATAGGCGCCACTTAGCGACCTGTTGGGCAGCCCGTGCGAGCCCGTGTGGCAGGGCGCTCCGGCCGGCCGGCGTAACGGGTCACCGCGGCTCCGGCACCGGGGAGCTGCTTCCCCGCCTTCCTGCTTCGGGGTACTGTAATGAGTAAGGGAGCGGCGCTCGGGGGGCGCCGGCTGCCCCGGCTTACCCCCGCCTCGGAGCGTCCTTGTCCCGCCGCCACAAGGTTACTCTGCTGTATTAAAGCCCTTTGGTCGCATTCTCACAAATGCTTTTCGCGAACGCGGACCCCCCCCGGACTTTAGATGGTATTTTAAAGCATTTTGAGATCATTGAGCCCCATGCGGTCACTTTTTTTCTGGAACTTAACTGAGGGGAGGAAGGAGGCTTTCTTAGGGGAGCACGGGCCGGGAGCGCGCGTCGGGTGCGCGCGTCGCTGAAGCGGCTCGCGGGGGGGGGGGGAGCGCGCGTCGGGTGCGCGCGTCGCTGAAGTGGCTCGCGGGGGGGCGCTTGGCGGGCCGGCCGGCTATGTGACCAAGGCACCGTGCAGGCTAGGTAACGGTAATGCAGCTGCGACCTCCGTCATATCAACGGCCTTTGTTAAAATAATAAATAAAATAAGTAAGGTTAAATAATATAATTTTTATTATTAATAATAAGTAATATTTGTTTATTTAATCAATCGACAAACCCGTCCGAGAAAACTTCCAGAACATTACCTCAGTGCCCCCGGTCTCTCCTCTTGTCTTCACTTTTGTAAATGGACTTTAATTTGACCCTCTTTCTCCGAATCGCTAGCCGGCCTTTGCGTTCCTCTCGGCGGGGACGCCAATGGTGCGCATCGGCGAGCGCGGAGCCAGGCGTGTGGCTCCCACGGGAGGCCGGGGCCGCGGCTGTGCGCGACCTTGGTGGTGTGTGTGTGTGGGTGTGTGTGTGTGTGTGTGTGTGTGTGTGTGTTCGTCCATCGGTCCAAACACTTACGCTTTCCAACCGTCTCCCCAAACCGGAAACGTGCTCCCTGTTTACACAACAGCGGCTGGAAGCCGAGCGGCCCCCGCTTCTCGAACGACAGGTCGGACCTGCTCGGGGGACGTGGGGGTGTCTGCGGGAGGCGCGGGCCGCTTCCAACCGACAAAACGCAACTCGATAATCCGGCTGCCTGAAGCGACAGAGCCGAGTGCTGCGTTCCCCGGGACGAGTGGCCTGCCCTGTGCCATGGCGCTCCAAGTGCGGCCGCTCCTGTCCCTTATAGGCCGCCCCTCTCCTCCATGTCCCCTCAGGCTTTCCCTCCTATGATTTATCTGCTACCCTTACCTACTATTAGGTAGCAGATTATACCACAAAATCCCTATGCCACAATTGCTGCCTCCATTAAGTCATTTTAACTCTGAGGCTGTTCTTAAATGCGATGGAGAAATTAAGAAGATTAGTTTTATTAGGGTTCTCTCCCTCAGTAAGCAAATATGTTAAGCTTAGGGGGCAAAACCCTGGCCTAACCCTCTAAGCTATGCCCACTGAGCTGCTGACTGGGTACACACTGTCTTTTGGTACTTAGGTGATGGGTCACTGGAGTCTACCTTCAGACTCTATGTATTTGTGCTACTCTCCGTTTTGGATTTCAAGGTTAGGAATGAAACTGGGTTGACTTGAACTTTGTAGGAGTAGGGACCCAGCACTTGTGGCTGGAACCCTGGTCAGTGTCACTTGGGTACAGTTGCCTTGAATGCTCATTGGTTGATTTGATGGCTGTGCAATCAATTGACTTTTTTTTTTTTTTTACTTTTTGCTCTTGCAGGTGACCATGGCAGAACGAGGGGCAGCCGAGAGGGCCTGTAAGGATCCCAACCCCATCATCGATGGCCGCAAGGCCAATGTTAACCTGGCGTACCTAGGAGCTAAGCCCCGAAGCCTGCAGACAGGTGTGCGAATATGGGAGCGGTGCCTTTTGTGTCTTATGCAGGCAGTGACACATGACACTCACAGCTGCGTCAACTCGATTGCGTGTGACCGTGAGCAGGCCTGGTCATTGGTTTACTCACGTTCACTCTCCTGTCTGCCTCCTCTCTGTCTCTCATGAAGGTTTCTAGCAAAATCTGACGTTTGAACATCTTTTTATTAGTGGCTGCATTTTGTGATCTAACTTTCTGAAACAAAGCACAGGTGTTATCTTGACAAACTAGACTTTTTTTATTAAAAGTTAAAAGGCTGCCGATGCTTTTTCTGATAAGGAAGTTTTGTAAAAATATCGTTGTGATGCCACGCTGTGTATACCTGTTGTTACCCTGGTAACCATAACGCCTCCGGTTATGCTCGGGATTGATGTGCTTGCAGATTGGTGCAAACTAAGATGTCATAACAATGGCAGTTAAAAAATCATTCAGACATGTACTTGAATTAATTAGCTAGGCTCATAATGGATACATTTTTAGTTTGACAAGTATAAATTAACTGTTTGTTTCTTGAAGATGTATTATAGTAGTGGGTCAGCGTTTACATTGATTTCCCATTTATGTGTGCGTGCTGGATTAATTATCATACTTGCAGCAAAGCTATTTGTTTCTGTCTTTTGTTACTCTGAAAGATGCTTGGTCAGTCACACTGCACTTGTTTGTGAAATACAGCAGTTTAGGTTACAGATCGCTTTCTCTTGCAGTTGAAATATTTCACCTTGTAGTTGATCTGTACAGGTAGGGCTTAGGCATTTGCTGTGCCTCTCGTTATCTATGCCGTTCTCCTGGCTTGGGACAGGCCCTCAAACAAAGCCCCCCCCCCCCTCCCCCTCGGAGTAATTCTTATTTTTCATTAATCTCCTGATCACTATGTTCCAGAACTTCTGTGTTTGTTTGGGTGTGTTGGCTGGATCATCTGTCTTTAGTGCTGTTCAGTGTATTAATAGTGGTTTTGTGCTTTGTGGGCTCGCCTACCCCAGTCTTTGGCGCTTGGTACTCTGTAAACTTTGAGGTTACCGGGATGGGCGACTTCACATAACTGCACAACAACTCATTTACGGTTTGAGTCTATTCCAAGCAATACAGACACGAGGGCATGACCTTGTTGCAAAGTCTTTTTCAAATCATTTTAAAGCTTCCAGATTATATTTAAGTGGCTGGTCCAATTCTGCCTGTTATGGTGCCTGCCCCCTTCCAGTGTGCCGTGCTTGTTTCTGCAAACACTGTGGCCTTTCTGTCCCATCTCCAAGCACAATGTGGCCAGTCTCTCCTCTGCCTCCTCCTCATCCTCCTCCCTGCTGTCATCGTATAGCGCACAATGACGGGCCTCTTTCTCTCCCATGGTGTTTGCGGCTAGCCATTCTCAATTGTCCGCTCGTAGTTCTACAGGTTTACTTCCGGTTAACATCTTGTGACACAGAACCTAAGATCCCCACTGGACTAAGGTCGCATTAGCACTGACATGCTCTGTGCTCTCTCGCTCAGGTTTCTCAGTTGGAATGCAGCAGATCAGCCCCGCACTGATCCAGAGGCATTATGGGTAAGTAGCAGTGCAGATCCCCTTGTTAAAGATTTGGTCTCCTTTCTGTCCTGTTCTAGTATAAAGTTTGCTGGAACATTTCAGTATCTCCCAAGTCAATTGGTACAGTGTTTTCACGGTATTGAAGCTTGTTTGAACAGCAGGGAAGGTCTCATTATGTTAACGGCACTCTGGATCCCATTCAGGTTAATATGCTGGAAGTCATGCTCTAACGGCCCATTGTTGCTAAAAGTGCCCTCAGGCGACCCAGGGTTTAGCATGAGCCCCACACCACTCCAGGGACCATCTGCTTTTTGATCCCTTTCGATGGAGAAGCCCAACTCCTCGCAGGCGTACCTTCCTGCCTTTATCCTTGGTGGCACGTGTTAGTGTTGGACCTGCTTCGTTGTGGTGATCGTCTGCCTACCAGCCGAGCCTTAAGCCATTTTCGTTTACGCAGGATTGGGAAGTTGCTGTAGACGGGCCTTGGGGACGGTCTTGGCGGCTCAGGCAGTCTGGTGCGGAGTTGGCACTGGTTAAAATGCTGACGTGCACTAAACATTGAATGTATTTCAATGTTTGGTTCTCTGATGAATTGTTCTGGGACTGTTCCATTTCAGGATAATTGTCATTTGCTGTGATGCTAACCTTCAGTGTAAACTGAGGCTGCGTTTTCTAGTCATTCTTTGCAGCTGGCATTGTTAGCCCGTAAGCCCCCCCCCCCCATTCAAACAGGAAGCATCTGCAGAGGGAGAATGACCCTTTTGTCACAGCCAACTTCCATATAATTGACCAATCCTATTGCTAGAAAGGAAGCTTCCCCCTCGGGTGGGCTTTCTGTGGCGTCTGCCTCTCGTTACGACATTTTAAAGCGCTTCCAGGCTGTCACGATGACCCCTGTGCCTGAGAGCGCAGCCTCAGTCTGCTTAAAGCCTTCGATCACAAGAAACCGTCCACTAACGGCTGCACAGACGCCATGCAGTTGGGAGATGCTGCTCCCAAGATTCCACAAGTTATCAAAGCAGAGTTTGTCTTTTAACTTCATGCCATTGTTTGGCTGCATTTTTGCCGACCACCGTTGTGCTTCTCAAGCTCGTCGGGGGGGGGGACACGCACACAGGGCCACTCTGTAATGTAGCTGGCTTTAGTCCCAGTGTCATTCCTCTGCTCGCTGCTCTGATCTGCAAAGTGCAGACTGCAGGGCACAGCAGAACATGGCCTGTTTGCTGCTGTGCCGTCTGCCCTGTGGGGGGATTTGCCCCCCCCCTTTTTTCTTTTTTTCTTTTTACATGACGGGGGTAGCAGGCTTCATACATATCCTGTTGAGACAAAAGGTGCTTGCTCTTGGGAGGGGATTAGGGCTTCAGATGGTGAAAACCAACACCTTTTGAGGTGGGAGGGTTATGTGAGGGGTGAGCATGTTTTCTGGGTAGGCAGGTACTGTCTGGGAGCCCATGGATTGCAGCTGTCGCTGGCCTGCCAGACTTTGATGCCCCTGCACTTCCCCCACACACACACTTGGACATGAATAAACACACATGGGTAGATTTAAAGCTTTCCTCAAAGTCATGATCTATGTAAAATTCATGCCCCTTTTGTCTTCCTGTTCTTGCCCCAGGGGCACGCAGCGGCCTTCATCGGCTCCCCGCGCAAAGCCATTTCTCTGCTGTACTGTAGCTGTGCTCGTGCGTCTGTCTGTTCAAATGTTCAAATTAAAATGTCATATCCCCTGTGTCATGAAGTTCCCCAGTCGTCTCTTCCTGTGTACATATCGCCATCCGAGTCTCGCAGTAGCCACCTTTGCATGCCAATGGCTCCTTTTCGGGATCTGCCATGATTCTGCTCTTGAATAATGTTGAGGAGCCCAATGAATCGGCAGGATCCTAGTCCTGAATGGCTGAGCAGGCTGGCGTCCAGCCGTGTGATGGCTGCTGCCTCTTTGTAGTGTAATCTTTCAGCATAATCTTTTGGCACTCAAGGCCATCTTTAGGGTGACGCATGAGAGTTGGCTGAAGGGAATCTAGACTGCGATTACGGGCTCAGGTTCCAAGGGGCATGCCATGCTGAGGTATTGGCCCTAAACTTGGGCTATATGGTGTAAAATCATCCAGTCGGTAAGTTATTCAGGGTGAATGTGCTCCAAGAAGGGCTTGTTGGTGGTTTGTGGTGACCCTTTGGGTGGAAACACGGTGGCGCTGCATGTGCAGTTCAGCTCTGCCTCTCTGTCCATGCTATGCCACCCCCCTCAGAGACAGCGCTGTGGCTACCCACCACAGCATACCCCCCGGGTGCCCTGTGCTCCCAGATGAAGCAGCCTGAGCTGGGAGCAGCGAGGAGGAGCCGTGTGAGGCGCAGGACACTGCATGGACTGCCCCAGTCCGCCTGGCCCCCCAAAGGTGCCTTGCTGGAGTGCAGTGTCGCTCGGTGCCGTCTGCCTGGCCCCCTGAAGGTGCCGTGCTGGAGTGCAGTGTGTTGCTCGGTGCCGGCCGCCAGTCTGCCGCAGTGTGGGCTGCTTCTCCCTTCATAGCATGGCTTTGGTTTGCAGTGTGGAGTGTCGGCTTGGTGGGGGTAGGGGGGGGGGGGTTTGCTGTGTGGGTGAGGTGGTTAATGGGGCACGGTACTTTGCACTCAGTCCACTCCCCCCAAGCAATATGAGGGGGCGTATCCAATCTCCCATCTCAATCAAACCCCCAAGTCGTAACTGGTGCTAGTCAGAGGTGGACAGTTCAGGTCCAGAAAGTACAAATTCAGACCAGGGTTTAATTTCAACCAACCAGTTAAGTACTCGGTGACTGACTTTCTCAACCAGCCCAATGAGTATAGAAACCGTCTGAATTTGTACTTTCCAGACCTGAACTTTCCACCTCTGGTGATAGTTCAAGGCCCATGGACCATGGGGTTGTGGCAGGTAGCCCAGACACTCCCTTTGGTTTGTGGTGGTAAACATTGATGAGCTGCTTTGGTTTCTGAAAGATGCATTCACGATGCAGTGTCAAAGCAGAGCATTACAGTATGGATGACCGTTCGTCTTATACTTAATGCAGTCTTCAGCTTGCCAAGTTGGAGATGGCTAAAGGCCCGAGGCTGCTGTCAGAACTGAACGAGCAGCTGCTGGGGCTGAAAACCGGAAATGCAGAAGACGACTGGGAGATGTTTTCTCTTTTTGCTGCCATTCATCTTTAGTTTTTGCGTTCCCCCCTGGGTCTCTTCACACCCCATTCTGTCACCTGCTGCTACTTTGTTTACGGGGGGGGGGGGGGCGCGGGGGGCGGGCGGGGGGGGGGGGGGGGGGGGGGGGGGGGGGGGGGGGGGGGGG
>JAODKN010000127.1:11654733-11669003 GCA_026774425.1 Petrocephalus zakoni | reverse complement strand
ATGTGTTCTACCAGGACACCATGACTAAGAATCAAGTCCAGGGTGTGGTTACAGGCATGAGTCGGCCCAGTTACATTTTGACGTACACCAACAGAGTCAAGAATAGCAGTAAATGTTTTTGTTATGGGATTGCTATCATTTTCCATATGGATATTAAAATCACCAACACTCACGGCTTTGGTCTGCAGTAACCACCAGGTTTGTTAAGAAATCTGCAAACCCCTTAAGAAAATTGCTGTAGGGACCAGTCTATAAACAATAACAATGATGATTGAAGGTGTAATCAGTGTGTGTGTGTGTGTGTGTCAGTGTCTGTCACTCTGTGTGTGTGTCAGTGCTTCTTGCAAAGAACACACATGCGGGGGGACACACAGGAAGAGTGCAGGAAATGTATCTGGACACCTGGCAGCAGATCACCTGACTTTAATCACCATCATGACAATAGTACCTTTTACAATATCCGCAAACACGCTCACTCACCAGAAGTTAATTTTCTACAACTCCCGGCTGCTTAAATGAATCCTTCAAAAATATAAATTACTCAAAATTAAGAACTGAAATGTGAGGTACATAATACTTTTGATAAAAATGAGTTATAGAATTACCTTCAGACAAGTCAAATAAACCTGAGGATAATTGTTTTTTTAAAATACTTAAGTAATACAAATGTTTCCTCATCTAAAACTATTGCTTCAAAATACAATTAATAAAACATCCTTTTTTCCTATATATAATATGGATATAACAGCAACAGAGCACAGACAGGAAACCACCCAACTAATAGGAAATGTATTGTTGTGGAGTCCTATAGAAAAATAAAGCAATTTGAACAGAGTTGTTTAAGAATGGATAGCCACCTCTGACACAGATGATACAGACTGTATTCAAGTACTTCTCTTTGAGAACTGTGTGTGTAAGGGGTTCTATGCAAAATAAATGATTTTCTGGAAGCACACACACCCATTGTTTCCATTGCAGGTTTCATTTCCTCGCTTGTTTTGTACCCTAAAAGTTCTATTGTGCTGGACATTTTTTTCCTCTTGTAGGGCGTAGTGTGGAAATGAAAGTAGAAAGATCTCAGAATGCTTTATCCATGAGGCCTTTGATTGAGAGTGCACTGTAGGGCCTTCACTTCTGAAGATGCCACTGCAGAAGATCTGAAGAGCCAGGCTGACACCTCCCTGTCCTCGTGCACTTCACTGCACATGTAAACTGGCCAGACTTTTGGCAGTCTATGAATGCAAAGAAGCCACCTTGGCCCAGCCATCTAGATACAGCATATACTGAACTCACACTGTGCTTCTGTTGCCCTGACATTGACACAATTTTCCTCATCTTTTTTAAGCATACGAGCATCCCACACATTCACAACTTTGATAAATTGCTACTTTACTATACTGTCATTCCTCATAGAGGAAAGACCCCCCACTGCACCATCGATCAGGTGTGGAACAAATTCTTATTCACCCTTCTGGACCAGCATTGCCATAAAGGGATGGTTTCCACAGCTTTCAGAAAAGCTTTCAGATAGGCAGTTAACGCAGTAATTATGGGAATAAGACGCTTTCCTGTGAAATGTAACCTAGCGGCCTGCAGATGAGTAAAGATGCACCATATGTGAGGGATACCACCACCCATGGCCTCATTGCTCACGTCCAATCAGGTGGATGCCGTTTCCACATAAAGCCACAAGGAAAGCCGGGGAATTGCAGCTTGGCCCATTCCAATGGGGTAACAGTCATTCAGGAGTATTGCCTGGCCTCCATCTTGGACACATCTATTCAGACAGGATGTGGACAAAGGATGCTGGGAAAAGGCCCCTCTTGCCGGGCTGGCCCTCGATGTATCCGTGCTGCGATGAGAAATGGAGAAGCAGTCGTCACTCATGCACATCAGATCCTCCATACACAAGTCTCGCTGTCTGAGAGGCTACGCTACCATCTACCTATTTTTAGCCAGACAACAATAACCAGGATCTTTCCTAACCAGCGGGGGCATAAGGGTCCAGTCGGCTGGCCAGGCTCTCCCTCTGCTTGCAGATATGCTAGTCAGCACCTGACTGCTTCTCATGTTCCCTTTGGCTTTATTGTATATTGCGCATATTTTGGGACAGGCTTCAGGGAATGTGTTCTGGTACAAGGAGCCATGTCACATGTCTCACCTCTCAACTTGCCCTATGAATCACAAGCACCAGGCCACTATAATGACAGCCGAGTGCTTGATTTCATGCACGGTGCTATAGAGCAGAAAACCATATGCACTGCTGTAACTGGACATCTCCATAAGTGACCAAGCATCACCTGACCTGCCTCTTTCCCCAAGCCATCGGCCGTCTGAATCACCACGCAGGGGAAACCGTCTCATAATATAACCGCCCACTGTTCAAGTTCTGTACCCAAGCTGTTTGCACATTACATTTATTAATTTCCTTATTTACTGAAAAAGACCTATTTTTGGCCTGATTCCATTTGTCGTCATTTATCAAAAAAATTATTCTGAAATTCAGTCAGATTTTCCCCACTTATTCATTACACAGCAAAACAAATGGCTCTGCAAATATGACTTTTTGACACGTGAGTGACGCAGCCGTCTGGCCTTCTGTGGCTTTATTGGAGGAGCAGCCGGCCCTTCCCCAGGGGCCTGGACGGGGAGCACCTACCCACCAGTCAGGATCATCCTCCTCCAGTACGACCAGCACCTGGCCCTCGTTAAAAGTAAGCTCGTCGTGGTGATCGGCCACACAGTCATAAATGGCTTTGACCCTCCGCATTCTGGGCCTCACCTTGAACAAAACAGGAAGTAGAAAAATCAGAGGTTTGAAAAACAGTATAAAAATAGCCGCAGATAAAATAAGTAAGGCTGGGAAATTTATCACATTAATGCGTAGTGTCAATTTTAAAGTCATAATGGTTTCTTTGATTGCATTGATAACCAAATAGGACAATATTATGAGTATTTAGAATTTATAATAAAGATCTGCCTGCAAGTAGCATTTTTGTTAGAAATGCAGTTTTGCAGTTCTGAATCTGAACATCACAAATGTTTAAAGTACAAGTCACAAGCTTGAGCATTTTTTAAGAAAATTGTTTTTGTGTAGAGCAATTGAAACTACCTTGACTCTTTAGGAATATTAAAATTGTCATACGTTGCTGTGATTTCATGATTTTTTTTGCCATTTTCCCCAAACAGGTAGCTAGAAATCAAAGAATAAAAAAATCTTTCAACTTTACTGGATGTAACTCTCAATGAGCAATTAATCTATATGATAATATGTATATTTTAGCTCAGTTTCTGGCTAGTTGATTATTTGGCTTAATTATTTTTCCCCATCTCCGTAAGTCTTGCCCCGGATTTGAGTAAATACTTTTGTTTGTTATAGAAATAAATTGCAAAATTACAAAACGGATTAAGTACAACAGAGGCAACATCCATCAATCCATTTTCTGAAACCGCTTATCCTGTTCAGGGTCGCGAGTGGTCCGGAACCTCCAGAGGCAACATCAACAGTTTAAATAATTAAGTTATATAATTTGACCGTCTTCAAAATAATTTTAATATTCAGAGAATGAATTTGTGAGAATGACCCATATACTCCCATTTGTAGTAATTCTACATTAATTTAGAGATTTGATGTGTAAATATTTATGATTGTAAATTTTACTGTCACACACCATTAATTGAGATTATTCAGATTAATCAGAAAACTGTTATTTTTTTTATCAATTCACAGCCCTAACAATACGTTTAAAAAGTAATGAATTAACTAATAATAATAATTATTATTATTATTAAATCAGCTTCAGCTGGCCCACTGCGAGTGAGAAGAAGCAGACACAGTTTGGCTGCGCGGCCCATTAGAGGAACCCAGGTCTGCACAAAATGGCTGGAATGTACCGAAACCTGGGAAAAGTTAAGTATCTGCGAGCCAAGAAAACACCACAGAAGTTCAGTGCAGAACGTAGAGCTAGTCTTTAATGAACAGGAAGTCACTGTGACCAATATGAATGGCCAGATTACAACAGATACAGGCAGGAAGCTGTTGTCTGTATGTGGCACTCAGAGAGGAGCGAAGGTGACAAAAGCCAGCAGCAGGAAATGGACATTGCAATGGTAGCAACCTTGGTGTTTCTGATTGTACTGGGTGCTCCAAAATGGCACAACCTAACTACTACTGGCCCCTTCTTACCAGTGATTTCCTGGGCAGGGGATCTGGGGTGGATCCCTGGTGGCCGGGATGACCAGAAGAAGCTCCGTTGGGTTCGGTGGACAGAGGGCTGAAGTTGGCGGTGTGTCCGAAGGGAAGGGTGCGAGCACTGGCCTGGGGGATCTGGTAGATGGGCTGCTGGGAGTTATCTTCAGCGTCACCTCTGAACCCTAGAGAAACATCACGTTACATGCCTGCAAATGTATGCTATGAAAGAACATTTCAATATAGAAGGTGAAGCACACACCTCTCTCTGGCAGCTCGGGCAGTGAGTTGAGAGCTGGCACAGTGTACTTCGGCGACCCCGAGCTGCAAATGAAACACAAAGTAGTGATGGGCCATTGCCCACTCGGCACCGCCAGAGGATACAGGCAGTGGAAAGACCCTGCAACCTCTGTTTCATTCCAAAAAGAGCCACAGTGCCCTCTGACAACGTGCATGAATTTCATACCGCGACCCACTCTGAACTGCTGGTCACTCTGGTGATAGATATTTGTGTGAAATGGCAAGCATCCATCGTGACCCATTATGGGTGGGAGAGTCTGGAACACGATGGCCAACAAACAACTCCTCCCAATGACTGAATAATTTGAAAACCCACCCATTAAACTGTTAACATATTTTCTGGAGCTAATTTTTCCAGCATGGAAATACATCAGGGACCAAACATCAGGCATTTGTTCAACCATCCCACAATTCCCTGCAACTTTTTCTTTGTGCATGCTTTGCACTGTCGACTTTCTCAGTTGTGAGACCTATACCCTTAAGATTTTAAATAGCTTGGTTACCCCCAAAGGCCAGCTGTATTTGATTTAGCACCAAATAGAGAAAAAGACACGTTGGCATACTCACATAGATTTCTGGAAGAGCGACTCCGGTCCCCCGTAGCCTCTCCCACTGGGTGTTGTGTAATCTAAAGCACAGGGCAATACTTTCAGTGTATGAGGAGGCAGACTCCCCACCCAAAACCCCCAGGGAGGGGGCTGGAGAGTGTCACATACCCACGGGGACCTGGCGCAAGGAATGGGGGCTGTGAGGAACTTGGGGGGAAGGCTCAGAGTAGGTGCGCTTGTGGCGGATCACTAGTGGCGGGGGAGGGGTCCGCTTCTTATTGGCCAGTGTTTCGCTCCAGCCCTCAGGCGGGCTGACTGGGGGCGGAGGAGGTGGAACATTTGGAGCTAAGGCCCGCCAGGGTCAAAAACAAACAAACAAACAATTAAGCAAAAAAGGTTGCAAAAACAATGTGCATTTCAGTAATGGGTAGATGAGGACCTTAAACGCACCTTTAACCCTGGGTGGGAGGGGGGGCGCAGGCGAGGAGGGGGGGGGCGGGGGCGGGCTGTCCAGGCTCCGGGTCTGCGCGGGCGGCATGCCGTAGATGTCCCGCCGATGTTCGCGACTCACGGTCAGCCTGCGACCAGTGCTGTGAGCAGCTCCGCCACCCCCCATCCGCTCCAGGTGGGCTCCCCCGCTCGAGGTGTGGTACAGGCTGGCGGGCCGGATGAAGCGCTCTTTCTTCACTGGACCCATCTGCACAGACATCTCAGGGCGTTAGATATAAGGACACATAGGGCCCAGAAAATGGCATAGTACACCAAGAAGGACCAAGCCGTTGTAGCTTTAGGTAAGAATCAGAAAACAGAAAACATCCAATCAGAATCAGACATGTCAGTTGTGTAAAATCCTATGTAATTTTAACTGAAACTAACTAAGTCTAACTACATTAGTCTAACCATAAGGCCGAAGCATGTATAGCTAGGTGACCCCCAGCCTTTGTCAGGGCCAGACCTTGTCATCCAGGTCGTCGTCGCTCTCGTACAGATCGTCCTGTCGCAGACGCCACTCATACTCCACGTGCAAGTGCATGTTGAACTGGTTACTCTGTGACTGGTTTATCTGGAAGCATCAGGCAGAAAGAAGCACCAATCAGCTCTTCCTCCAATGCCCTGATGAATTAAACCATCACTCAATAACACCCCTTCATCAATTTTCCAATGATCCAGAGAATAACCTCCATCAAACAACAAACACACAGACACACACACACACACATGACACAACAGAGGAACCCAATTTGCAAGTGGCAGTTCTACACAGCACATCATTTTTGTGGGAGGTTACCTCTGCATTACTCTGAAAGTGGAACTAAACCTAGAAGGCAGCATGGCTGATAATACATGCACTAAGAAAAAAAAAAAAAGAGTAATAATAATACTGCTGATCATGGTACGTGATTATATCACAGGATATGGATGTAACGCATATGGAAGGGAGCTCACTGGGTGGCGCTGTGGCCTCACGCCCCTGTGTAGCTTTCCTGCTTTCTCAGCATTAGTGTGGATTTGGTATGGGCCGATGCGTAACTCACGTGTTAGAGTGCTGTGCCCGTGCTCCGAAGAAGGCGAGGGCGATTTCACTGTCGGGCCTTTCAGCAAACCCTAACCCTAACCCAGAATTGCTCCAGGTGGAGGCAGAACCTGCTTGTTTTTCTGCATTTCATTTTGGATAAAAGCGGCAGCCAAATTGTAAACGTGACCCCCAATTAGTCCCACAATGCAAAAGCATGCACTGATTTAAATGTGCATCTCTAAATCGGCAGTTGTGTTTCGGTGTTTGTGTGAGCGTGTGAACTGCGACGGGCTGGCATCGTATCCAGGGTGTCCCCGAACTTCCTGGGACAGACTCCCAGCATGACGCATGTCATAATTAAAGACAGAGGGATAATAAAAGTAAGCTTGAAATATCAAGCGAGCTTCCAGTGACGCCTGGCGCACGGCGCCAGCACTTGGTAAGGAGCCGGTGAGGAAGTTAAGTACAGGGCTGAGTGGGAAACACACCAGTTCCTCGCAGTGCATGTGCCTCAGCCTCCGCGCCATGTCTAAGCAAGTCTCCCCCGCCTCGTTCTCTGCAGAGAAAAACAGCAGGCCGGGTTAATCAAGCACCACCCCCACCAAAAGCCGGCTTACACAGAGTACAAAATGCTGAACAAAGCTCTTGTGGTCAGGATTTAAGAAATGCCCAGTTATACTGCTAGAAAAAGGCACATCTGTTAACTGTAGTTAGCTGGCTATGTGGAAGCAGCTTATCGGCACTGCAACTCCACACCATCATCTGCTAAAACATATGATGAAGTCCAAATTCTCCATGACACTGAAGTCCAATCCATCAGGAGAACCTGAGTACTACATACAGTATATACATTACTAATGTACCTGGAAGGGTAATATTACCCAAAGCTAAGCCTTTGCCCGTCATTTGACATATTCCTGTATTGCTGTATTTTCTGTTCTAAGCAATTTTCTGTTTTAAGCAAATTGTATTTGAACTTGCTCTGACATGAGACGCTTCTTCTCCACAAAACATGTCATGTGGACTCATGTGAGTCACAATCCTCACTGAGTGTGATGCCTGAAACACGAATGGCTGGTGTCTGCTAAATCCCCTGTACACTATGTGCACTGAAACAGCAATAATGGGGGGAACCTTTGGGGGCAGCCCCAGAGGGGATCCCGCCGCTGGTCAGACGGGGGCGCCGGTGAGCTCACTGATATGCGTGTTGGCCTTGGCGCGCAGCAGCAACTTCAGGCACTCTGTCTTGTTGTGCAGGCAGCAGTAGTGCAGAGCTGTGTTCCTGCGCACTGTCTGTGCATCCAGGTTATTGCTGGGATTGCAGCATAAAACAAGTCACACAATGCATCATCACCATCAGCACTGCTCCTACTGGGACTACTGGTATACACACCTGCTTTAACTAGATGCCATTTGATCTCAAACTGTAGGAGAAAGAGCTGCTGACTTCAGGATAAAACTGTATAATGTTTCTTTTCGCATAACTAAACCAGATGTCTTTGTTGTGATTTCATTACACAAAAAAAAACTTTTGGTAAGAACTGGACTGACTGAAAAAATAGTTCTGGACTGCTGATGGAAAAAGCATTGTGATACATGTTAATGCCAGATGCTCCATAACCCTGAAAGAGAGTTTTCTGAACTTTAAAGTGCCCTAAACACCATGCCATATCACTCTTAGTGATATTCTGAGTGATTTTCTCAGTGATATTCTGAGTGATATTCTGAGTGATACTCTCTGTAATATTCTGAGTGACACTGTGATATTCTGGGTGATTTTCTCTGTGATATTCTGAGTGACACTCTCAGTGATATTCTGAGTGATACTCTCAGTGATATCCTGAGTGACATTCTCTGTGATATTCTAAGTGACACTCTCTGTGATATTGTGAGTGTGTGTGTCAGTGATATTCCGAGTGACAGTCTCAGTGACATTCTGAGTGATACTCTCTTACCCCTTTTCCACTGAAAAGGTGCTGGTGCTGTTCTGGTGCCGATCCCAAATGTGGAACCAGTGCCACGTTTTTCCACAGAAAAAAAAATGGCGCCGGTGCCACAAAATCGGCTGGGAACTGGCACCAAACCTTTGCTGGTCTGGATGAAGCACCTGTGTTGTCATGAGAGGTGGGCACCATTGTTGCACTGTGTAATGGGCGTGGTTTGTGACGTGGGCACAGTGTTGTCGGTTCCGGTTCCCACTGGGCTCTCAAGTCCGTGGAAATGCAGCACAGCTCTTGCTGGTGCCCAAGTTCAGCACCGGCCAAGCACCAGCCCCAGTGCCAGCACTGGCACCAGTAGAGTGGAAAAGGGGCCTGTGTGATATTCTGAATGATTTTGTCAGTGATATTCTGAATGATAATCTCAGTGATATTCTGAGTGACACTCTCTGTGATATTCTGAGTGATACTCTCTGTGATATTCCGAGTGACACTCTCTGTGATATCCTGAGTGACACTCTCTGTGATATTCTGAGTGACATTCTCTGTGATATTCAGAGTGACAGTCTCAGTGATATTCAGAGTGACAGTCTCAGTGATATTCTGAATGACACTCTGAGTGATATTCTGAGTGACATTCTTTGTGATATTCAGAGTGACAGTCTCAGTGATATTCTGAGTGATACTCTCTGTGATATTCTGGGTGATTTTCTCTGTGATATCCTGAGTGACACTCTCTGTGATATTCTGAATGACACTCTGAGTGATATTCTGAGTGACATTCTTTGTGATATTCAAAGTGACAGTCTCAGTGATATTCAGAGTGACAGTCTCAGTGATATTCTGAGTGATACTCTCTGTGATATTCTCAGTGTTCCTGGCTATGCAGTTACAATGCTATATTAAACTATATTTAAGAGGACATAATCTTAAAATGACCCATTATTAAAAATTTTAAATAAAATTCCATTAGCGGCTTAACAATTAGCAGTATGGAACTGTACAACAGTACAACGTAACCTATAAAATAAATATAATTACAATAATGAATAAATACGAAAACACATTTCCTCATACTTCCTGATGTTCTGTATTATATTACAAATGACTGTCATCATTTACCCAGGCATAGCTAGAAGGATGCCGTGAGGGAGGATAAAATAAAGTTAGGAAAATAATTTGTTTATCAATTAGCTTATGTAATCAGACCCATATTCCCTAACCCCCAAAGCAGGGTCAACGGTCAAGTGTCACGACCAGATTCCTTTTTCATCCTAAATGTCATTTTAATTGCTTTGATGGTTTGTTCCATCACTAAAGAGGAATGTTAAATGTTCAGATGAACATGACCCCCCAACAAGGTGTGACGTAATCAGGAAGCAGGCTGAGTTAATGGGCACAGTGGCATGCTGTGCGTGTGTCTCCTTGTGTCTCCTCTCCAAACTAGCTCATTAGCCTGCACTGTACAGCTCCTCATGAGGAGACTAGTGGTGTGACAGTGCATGTTTAATGTAATGCACTGAAACAGAGCAAAATCAGCAGCGGTCCCTACAATAGCCCCAGCTCCTTACCAGTTGTGCACAAGGAAGTCCACCATGTGGAGGGAGATGCGATCGGCCAACAGGACAGCCTGGTGAAGTGCATTCTCCCCTTTCTCCTGCAGGGGGCCAAGATGAAACCGTCAGTGCTGTAACAGAGATGTTAATGACTGCTGGCAGGCAAATGCACAGAACTGTATTTAAGGCATCTTGATAGGCCAGCTAATGATGTCTACATGAAACATCTCATAACTAAGTGCATTAAACACAGGGCCCTGTTGTTGGGACAGTGATAATCTGCCAACAACTGTTCCAGTGCCATCAGGGCCGGAGTCCTGCACATTTTCGGGTTTACCCTTATTTAACACACCTGATTTAACTCACTGTGCTAATTACCACACAGCACTTGAGTGCAATCATTTGTGATGGAACAGGGAAAGAATTAAGCTACACAGGACTCCAGGAATGGAGTTTGAGACCCCTGGTTTAAATGATGCATTCTTCAAGCTGAAATGTCTGCATCAAGGTATCAGGGACCCTCTTGATAAACCCATAAAAGCCCCTCATACTAAACCTTGAAACAGGCATTGCAGCTTGGACAAAAGCATTATTTAATGGGATAAATGGCTTTGGCAAGCAGCACAATGATACAGCAATATTGCAGTGACCTTTGTTTTTCACGATGGGGCCAAGGTTGCAGAATTTTAGGATTAGGGTCCAGTCTTCCATTGACATGTATATTCAGCAGCCATCTGATACCTGCATGTGGTTTGGCAGCGGCTGGCTCAGGTCCATCTTCTCAGCATAGAGCTGGAGGAGGGTGAAGACGTCACGCCCGTGCACCGCCTCCTGCAGGCTCCGCCTCATGGTCGCCGGGGAGTCGCCGCTGCGCAGCACGAACTGCCCCTCCACGTACTTGCACATGATGAATTCTTTCCGCGCCGTCCTGCAGGCAGACGCCAGGAGGGAAAAGGTGAGGGCCGGCCCGGGTGTCCCATTCGCAGGTTTCGCAGCCGCCAGACCCAGAATTCTCAGCTCCAAATTGTCCAATCGCGGAAAAATGTTCCCACAAGCTAAAAAGTAACAGGTTTTACCACATTTGGTCCTCACAATGTGGTAAATACAAGCCCACACACACACATGGAGAGAATGAGCCGCGCAGCAGGACAGGAGTGTTTATACCATGAACATTTAAGTCATTTGGGTTTAATCTGTAGAGCTTGTGACCCACATGTCGCTCTCGGCAGACGGCTTCGGGCAGGGACTGGGAAGGTTGGCCTCTATAATTTCATTAAATCCTGAGTTGCCCACGTTTCTGGCAAGCTGGAAGAGAGAGAGAGTGAGAGAGAGATGGTAAGCCTGCTGGGGGAGGAGAGCTTCAGCTCACAGCCCATTTCTCAGGCTCAGTGGCCCAATTCCTAGAATTACTGTATGTTTTGAGAACACTTCACTTGACAAGCTCAAGGTTACAAGGAATTCCTCTATAGTCTGATACCCCTCTGCGTTCCACTACCGCTCTGCCTTCTGATACCGATCTGTGTTCCAATACCCCTCTGTGTTCCGATACGGCTCTGTGTTCTGATACTGCTTTGCGTTCCGATACCTCTCTGCGTTCCAATGCCGCTCTGCTTTCTGATACCGCTCTATGTTCAGATATCCCTTTACATTCTTATACTGCTCTGCATTCTGATACCACTCTGTTTTCTGATACTGCTCTGCATTCCGATACCACTCTGCTTTATGATACTGTTCTATGTTCCAATACCGCTCTGTTCTGTTGCCGCTCTGCGTTCCCATACTGCTCTGCGTTGCCATTAGGGGTGGGAATCGAGAACCGGTGCCACTTGAGAAACTGTTCCAAATTTTCCAAAGCATCGGAATCGCACGTCTCCGAGCTTATCAATTCCTTTATCGATGCTGGCGTTACACCATATTTTGTGACTGCTGTAACGTGCGATTTTAGGAGTGCCGTTGCACCTTGCGTTCATTCCCAATAATATGTGAAACGTCGGTCAAGAAATATGGTGTAACATGGACAGGCGCGCATTGATTGCAAATTAACAACGTTATACGCACGTGTAGTGTTGCTATAAAAAGGAGTGATCATAGCAGAGAGGAAGAAGCAGAGTTATTCGTCAGTATGTTTTTCCAAGTTTTTGTAAGACATTTAAGAAAAGTTGCATTATAATTTAACACGCAGCGATGGAGCAACAGACAGACTCAGACATGGTGGTCACAGTTGTGTAGTTGCTGGCCTTACTGCATTGAAGTCACTGATATGTCAGCAGTATTCTGTTGGGATGTCAGATAATAAAGCAGTTGTATTGATGCTGAAAACCTGTGTAGGTGTATTTGTTTCTTCATAGAAAATTGGGTCAAAAATTTATAAGGGAATTGATAAAGAACCGGATCGATAAGCAGAATTGATAACGACATTGGTATCAATAAAATCTTACCGATTCCCACTCCTAGTTCCCATAATGCTCTCCATCCTTAATGCTGCACTTCTGCTCACTGAATAGTAGTGCTAGGTTCTTGCTGTTTGAAGGGTGCTATATAGCTCTTGCTCTAATTCAACTTTGCACTTGTACCTGGGCAATCATCGGAAGCTCAGCCTAGCTGCACATATGCTTGTAATGTGCTATTTTCTTTAGTATATCATTTTGGAAAAAGACGTCTGCTAAATAAAATTATGTATAAGTATGAATAAAGAACTGCCAGTGTTTTTAACTGGAGACTGTGCAGCATGTACAGATTAACACCATTGTCATGGGTCATGTCACCCCTCTGTAAGTATGTCATGCGCCCACGGGCTTCAGGGCCTAACGGAGTGCAGGCAGAACATACCAGCAGCTCGGAGGTGCCCAGCTTATCCAGAGACAGGGACTGGATGCGGGAGTAATGCACCCCCATCTCGCGGTGGATGCCGGAGCACTCGATGCAAGTGAGGATGCCAAGGTTGGTAGAGACCCATGTGGGGTCTGAGAGAAGCATCCAAGCCCACCACATGGGGGAAAATAAGACAAATGTTAAAAATGTGGCATCGCCTTTGCCCTCCTCTACTTCATATATTCATTTAAAAAGTATGGAAATCAGTTGCAGCCTGAAAAGGCTATATTCAGTGTTTCACTTGTATGCAGCGCTGACGCTATTGGATGGCTTTTACAGTGCTATATTATAGCTACCACCCTCAATGTGGCGCAGGTCATGGGCCTCGTGACCAAAACTCCAGGGGTCAGATAGCAGTCTGCTGCTGCACCCCCCTCAAGGAGACACTTAAGCCAAATCCTTTCAGCACAAATATCCAGCAGAATATCACAGTAAATCATGGTGTCCTTTCCTGCTTACATGCCTAAGGAGACCTTCAGAGGCTCGGGTCCTGAAATATACTTCTCTGCCTGCTATGCAGTCTAGATTGGTGCCAGATCTGCATGTCCTATTTCTCAAATCCCTCATTTATGAGGCATTCAGACAGGTCTGGTTTATATCCTTCCTCCATCTTTCATAATCAGTAGTCGAGTTGTAAAAGCAAAATCAGGGGGATGGTGAATTTTATCGTTTAAGGGATGGAACAGGGGGATGTTCATTTTAGAAGGGGGATAATTTTGACATTTTTTTACTTCAGGGGGGATGACATCCCTCCTCATCCCCTCTCAACTCGAGTACTGTGTATAATAATGTTCAAAAAGCACTGCCAAACTGCATTCCAATTTATGTGAATCAATGTAACATGAAAATGACATCTCCAGTTGTCTGGGAGATGCTGCCATCTTGTGTGAGCCAATTTTACTGTTCTCCCAGCGCTGTGGTACTGCTTGATTTCCTCATTTTGCAAAGCACTTTCACCAAACTGTATTTTGCTGTAAAACTGACTGGGTTAGAACTTGATTTTTGGTGCGAGGGAGCTGGAATCAACACTGGCATCTCGTCAGGGATCGCTCAGTAGTGAAGAGGGTGGGACCTGATGATTGGCAGGCTCACCGTACAATACAGTAACCGGATGTGTTAACCAATAAATAATTACAGGTAGGCTAAAAACACACGGAGCTTTACTAGAAAACTGTTTTTCAGAAAATAAATTGCACAGACCCTATGAAATGAGCATTTCACTGTTTTGCAGAATTGATGATAAGAACAAAAATGTGGCCAAAATATTACTATTATATTATGGCGCTTTTCCACTGCATAGTACGGTACGACACGGTTCAGTACGGTTTGGCTCAGTTCGGCTCGGTTTGCGTT
>JAODKN010000127.1:11614920-11629597 GCA_026774425.1 Petrocephalus zakoni | reverse complement strand
AGGCACAAACACCTACACGCTGAACATTAATGGAAGGGCCCGCTATCAGGCACAGACACCTGCACGCTGAACATTAATGGAAGGGCCCCATTACGAGGCACAGACACCTGCACGCTGAACATTAATGGAAGGGCCCACTACGAGGCACAGACTCCTACACGCTGAACATTAATGGAAGGGCCCCATTACGAGGCACAGACACCTGCATGCTGAACATTAATGGAAGGGCCCCATTACGAGGCACAGACACCAGCACGCTGAACATTAACGGAAGGGCCCTCTATGAGGCACAAACACCTACACGCTGAACATTAATGGAAGGGCCCGCTATCAGGCACAGACACCTGCACGCTGAACATTAACAGAAGGAACTGCCAAGAGGCACAGATACCTGCACGCTGAACATTAATGGAAAGGCATTAATTTCTCACCTTTATGCATTGTCTCCCCAGTTTGTTTACTTTCACACAACACCGTTCAGTCAATCGGTCAAATCCTCTCTCCTTCAGCCGTTGACTGAATATTTTGTTGTTTTTAGGAGCTGACAGGTGTAAGTCATCTGCCCAGATTTCAAGAAGGCAATGTACTTCACTGCTAGACCAAGTAAGACCAGTTAATTTCTCCTTCTCCGCCTAACTGCTGCTACAGTTTTGCATGTTCTGCAACATCCCAGGTTGCAATGCACACTTGGCTATGGGAGCCGCTTGGCTCAAACTCGCACAATACACCAGGAAATTGGGTCGGATTGAGGTCGGATCACATTCGCACCACAAGTGAACTGCTCCAGAGTACGTTTGGGATCGAGACCGGCCGCTCTCAAGGGTCTTGGTACCATTGTTTTGGTCCTCACTTTAGTGTGATTACTATGTTCAGATCTGCCCAAACGAATCACACCAAGAGGAAAATCAAACCTGAGTCCATTTCAATCTGACTAAGTGGTGGTGTGAAATCACCCTAAATTGAAATGTGATTCATTCTCATTGTTGACAGAGCACAGCACATGCATCTAACCCATGTGACATCGTGACACAGCAGTGGCTATGTCAGCACCCTGGTTACCTTAGCAGTACTTGCGGGTCGGGGCCATGAACCGGCGAGCTTTCAACTACATGGTTGCTGCCCTATGTATGTGATTACATGTGAGTCTGTGAGCTGTAAAAGGCTAGCATCCTGTCTCAGGGCCTCCATCCCCCGAGCCCTGGGCTCCAGACTCTCAGTGACGCCCTATTAGGTTATGATTGAATGGATGACATCTTAAGCTCATATCAATAAAAGCCTGCTGCATTTTCACCCGTATTTCATATGGTTATGTGGCATCCGAAACACTAATGATAATAATACACTATTTTATAAAATAATCAGGCCACAAAATAGAAAAAAAAGAAAATATCAGGCCACAAAAACACATTTCACTATAGTTGGGTAACTTTGTGCAGCGGATTAGTTTTGCAAGAACCAGCAATTTCAAAATCTGCCAGCCTGTGGCAATCATAAAGGTGGGTATGGGTGGGGGATTAGCCAGGCGCTCAGCGCCCCGAACCAAGCACAACAAAGCTCTGCTTTGCAGAAAGACAGGCCCAAGCTGGGCCACGTAAATAGCGAAACAGCTTTGCAGCCAATCAGGACATATCAGCCCAGCCCAGTCTGCTGCTAGGCCGGACAGGGAAGTGAGTTATACCAGCAAATAGAATGAAGAAGTTTATTATCATCATATCTACAAAGTAAAGTGTACAGAGCACAATGAAATGCTTACTTGAGTACCATCTTTGCAGGCAGAACATAAAGACATAAAAGACATAAAAAGACATAGTAGTGCAGCAACAATAAATAAACATTGACTTAAATAAAGTTTTAGCTCTAAGTTACGTGAACGTAAAGTGTCAGTACCGTGTAAAGTGTCAGTACAGTGTAAAGTGTCAGTACAGTGTAAAGTGTCAGTACAGTGTAAAGTGTTGTGTGCTACAGTATTCCACGTAGTATGAGGAACAGATTTATTTATTATTGAGGTAACGACTGTTTCTGAAACGTGCTGTGCGTGTGTGAATTGTCCTGCCAGAAAGTAAAAAGTGGCAATGCAGGGTGGCTGGGGTCCTTCATGATGCGCTTAGTTTTCCTGAGACAGCGCGTGGTGGACATGTCACTTATTGCAGGGAGTGCTGTGCCTATGACCCTCTGAGCCGTTCTCCCCACTCCCGGCAGGGCCTTCTTGTCCTGAGCAGTGCAGCTGCCATTCCAAGATGTAACACTCCCTGTGAGGATGGACTCCACAGCACACTGTAGAAACTAGTGAGGACAAAGGTGGACACCCTAGCCTTCTTTAGGCATCTGAGGAAGTGAAAATAGTATGTCAACAAGCCCAGGGCCGTGCTGACATCCACACTGAAGCACCTTGCACACACCAGCTCTGTGTTGCACATCTTGCGAGAATTTTGCAAAAGACTGTGTGCAGTTGCTGAGCAGAGCAGCATGGAGGCTCATGGAGGAAATGGAGAAACTCCTCATTCCTGAGCAGAAGGCATGAATACCTGTCATTCTGCACTCGGCTCACCAGGGTAACAGACTGACCTTCTGTCCTGATATGTATCTGCTACTGAAAGCTCCATGTCTATGTTCCCTATTTCTGTCAGATCTCAGTTCTGCTGAAACAGACCATGCACTATTTTATCTGGCATTTTGATGTGTTTATTACCTATGATGGTGGTGGTACTACTACTACTACTACTACTACTACCACCACTACCACCACCACTACTACTACTAATAATAATAATATTCAATTCAATTCAGTTTATTTTTCTAATAATAATAATAATTATTATTATTATTATTATTTTAATATTCACAATTACAAGGACTTTTGGTCCCTGGCTTATCATTGATAGTTTGAGATTGAAAATCGAAAAATTTTAAAAAGAAAGCTCTTAAAAAACATTATTAGGCATGATGAGGATCCCCGGGGGCCGTCTGTCCCCAATGGGGCGCTCATGATTCCCACAATCTCCACAGCAGAGCGGAATCCTCTAGCTAACAGGAACCCAGCTAGCAGAGCTCTGTCCCAAAGCTGATATTTTTCCAGGGCAACCCAAATTTGCCCTTCTGCAGCTTATGGAGAGCTCCCTCCCTTACGAAATAATGAGGCACCACGTTTTCTGGTCACAAGAGCAAGACAGGCATGCTCTGCAGTGAAGCTAATTATGTGACTTAAATTTCGGCCTTTCATTTAGTAGCCAGCGGATCCCCTACCCTCTAGCCCCAGTCTTTTCCTGCATCTTCCTGCTGCTTCCAGCTTCATTTATATCTGGGTCACCAAGCAGCGCACTCCTGTCCTAATTGTAGTGACGTGCAACGAACAAGCAAAGGCCTCAGGGCTGACTGAAACATAGGCTGTATGCTGCTGGGGGACTGGCGGTTGGGGGTAACACCAGAATTTGGTTAGCGCTTCTATTTTTTAAGGCGATGGCAAATAGAACGTCAGCGGCAGGAGTTCTGCGGCGAATAAGAGCATCACGCCGGGCCTGTACCGTTAATAAAAGAGGGCAGCTCACCATTCTGGCCCTACAGTCATATTTCTATTGGTTATTTCTGGCCCACGCTAATCTAACTGCATCGCCATTCAAAGCCCTGACATCCCCAATCCCCTGCCGGGCAAAAACCGAGACAAGACCTTCCAAGAGGAGCCAAAAGAGCAGGGCCCTCCATCTACAGCCTGCTCACAATCTACCATTTTAGCCACCATGCTGCAATCTCATAGACAATACAAGCTTTTTCTTGTAAGGGGCTGCCACAGTTGTCTTGTGCATAGTAATACAGCACTATAAAAAATGTTATGTTTTTTCAGAAGCTCACTATAGCTCTTTTGCGACACAGTCTCACCCTGAAAAGTGACTTCCTCTTTCCCAACTTCTGCACAGAAAGTCAGCACTTATATAAGGCAGAGACATGCACACTGCAGAGTGACAGCCTGCTGCTGTCAAGGCCCATTGCTAACAGAGCGGAAATGTGCTGAAACCAAGTACGTTCACTGGGCCGTGCCATTGCCCAAGAGTCCTTCACAACAAACTCAGTACGGTTGTGATCAGGGCTTTCTGCCAGGACCCCGTGACCCCCAGGGGATAAGGCAGTTATAGGGCACCCGCTTAAGGCAACCTGAAAAATAGTGAATCAGGAGAAAACCAGCTCCTGTGCTCCTTAGTGACTTAGGTGGCCTCGCTTTAGTGGTGGGGATCCCCAGGTTTACTTTCATTTGCGAGAGCCTGGATTATGAAAAACATCAAATCACTGTAGTGTGCAGTGTGACAGCAACATATCAGTAAACTGGTGACCTGGTCAAAATAACCAAAATAACCAAAATAACCATCCATTCCATCCATCCACATGCAGATCCAGTGACATCAGGCAGGCCAGCAGTGCATGGCATCACTAAGGAGCTGGATGAAATGTCACAGGAACAGAAGAGAATCTCACGATGCAGGCCTTATGCTTGGCCCAGGCGACTGAATCACTTCATAAATAAAAACAGTAGCGGGGTGGTGCTTTTTGGCCCGTGGGTTTCATTTCTGTAGACTGGTTTACTGACACGGTACAAGAGCATCCGGGCTAACTGGCGTCTCCTTATTGACAGTAGGGTGTGTGTGCCTGTTGCCTAAGGGGGACTGGCATCCCATCCAGGGTGTACCCCGCCTTGTGCCCAATTCCACTCCAGCTCCCCACCACCATGGTGCTGACCCAGATGAGCAGTTAGAACGTGGATGGATGGACAGATGGATTGAAGGTAGTTGAGAACCTAAAAATTCTAAGTTATACAAGATGAAACATGTCAGCAAAACGGCTCAATAAAAGTAGAATTTGGTAACATCGGTACCTGAAAAACAGGTCTGGTCTCACCCAGGGATGGGAACTCAGCCACTCTCCGAAAGAGGAAATGCAACTTCAGGTCTGATGAAGGATTATGTCTAATGTACCACAGACCCCGAGATTTATACAGTTTATTGTTGACAATGATGCAGCATCTTCACTGAGCCTTGATCTCCTGTGACAAAGCCACCATAACCTTGTTGATAATGAGAGACCATTATTCTCAGCGGGGGGGAAAAAAAACAGATGTGAAATAACTCAAACAGCGACCATGTGTGCAAAATATACGGTTAACTGTCTATAGCCCCATTTTGTGGTCTGCAAAAACAGGCTCTAAATGGTCTAGCCCGGTCAGCTCACAGGGAAAGCCTTCCAGCTAACAGACCAAGATCACCCTATCATTACTATCAAAGCCCAGCTATCAACAGCTATCTCACACCTTTGTCCACCGCAGCTGATAGATATCTGTCACATTCTTGACAATGGCTATGTTTGCATGTATATACATGAACGACATGCAGAAGATATTCACACAAAGCACATTCAACCAGCAGCTACACAATGGAAATCAGTTTAAAAAATGTGTATGGCTGAAGCTGTCGAGAATGCATCACATTCAAATGAGCTGCCAAACGCAAAATTGCACAAAAACAGACATGCTTTTGCTTGCTGTATTGAGCTGTGTCATGTGGAAATGTACTAAAATGTCATTTTTAACACCCCTGGACTGCCTAGGTCATCATTATGGCTACCAAGCCTCTACAGATGCCCCAGTATCAAAAGCCACAGGCAATGCTGTCTTGCAGTTGATCTTGCCTTGTCCTCTGTTGCTGTACTAATCTCACTGCTGTACTATGCTCCCTAGACTGCACACAATGCTTTTCTGTGTATTCATTCCCTGTCTCGCATCTGGATCTATTATGCCACTACCAATGCTTGTTTAAATTACTAACTATCTCGCCCAACATTTTTTTTAACGGAACTTGCCTGGATTTTAAAGCATCACTTAACCACACAGCGCCCGTCTATCTTTTTGAGTAATGCGTAATCGTCTTTAATTTTCATTAAGACCAATTTACTATAGTGCAAAAAGGGGGCGTGGTGGCATAATGTGAATATTTCTAAAATGATCGGAAGATAATTAAAATAATTAGGTTATAATCGCGAAGTCCTATCGGAGATTAAAAAATAGAAAAAGAAAATATTAATACTGCAGAAAAAGGAACACGTGATCTTAAACAGTTTCTGAATGTACGGGTTTCCATCCCCGTTTGCCACTAAGCAGTCAGACTGTACAGAAAGTGCATTTTCGTTTTCATGCGTTTCTACATTATCAACGCTTTAATCCAACGGGAAATTCATACGGACTGTAAGCTTATAATACGGCCGTACCATCCAGCTGCACATTGCTGTAGAGCTGAATTATACAACTGCTATTTCGAAATACAAGGCGTTTAACAACGTTCATCTCAGCACGAGCGAGTCCTAAGAAGCCTTTTCCCACAGCACAAAATATTATTTAAATAAATAAACAGATGGGGGAAAAAACCATGACACACTATACAAATATTCATTATTTCACCGGCTCGGTCACAAAAAAAGACGAATAGTTTCGGCGACACTGCGCCAACAGTTGACTTTTTAACGCCGATAAGACGCCACTTTAACTGATGGCTAATGAATGAAATCCAGCTGTATATATGCATTTGGGCTGCTGCCCCAAGCCCGTCTAAGGATGCGAGCGTCCACGTTACTGACCTCAGTATAAAGGCGCACAAAAGAGGGCAAACGAAATTGATCGCCTGGGTCATAAGTCACAACTGTGTACCGAGGCGCAAGCAACACGATTTAGGCAAATACGCTGCTTTTGGCCATGCATGACTTACTTACATGGTGGGAAACAGACAGAATTAACCGATCACAGGATAAACAACCTAAACAAAGGGAAACGATCTGGATACAATGTACGCATTCTCCACTGAATTCACACGTTATCGGCGGGATTCCTGCTGTTACTTATAAAAATACGTCAACGCTGTGAACATCAGCGAAGCGGAATATACTGGACTGTCATCATAAGGTGCTTCTGGATCTGGGCTGAATGCCTGGATCAGCTGTCAGACAAAGAATTTATCCGAAACCATAGCAGATCGCGTAAAAGCCATGCTCACAGTCCTTACCTCTTCGATGTTATTCACGGTATTTCTGCAACTTGGCATTTTCGTGATGAAAGATGAGGTTGTCGGCGAGCTGTAATCCTCCAAGGTCTCGGCGATGAAATCGTCCACTGAGATGAACTCGGGCATTTTGTGAGTGAATTTGAATTAAGTATTCTACAAATTACCGGGGGGGAAAAGTTTCCGATCGTAGGGCAAATCAGATTATGTGATACGAAAGCCAAAATACATTGAGCCTAAGTGCCGGGATGTGCGCTCAGTAACTCCCGCGAGTCATCGCTTTGAAATAAAACTGAAAACCGAAAAAATAGGAAGGAGACGCTCACATGAGCGTGTGTCAGTCTCGCCCGGCTGCTGGAGGAGCGCGCATTTGTCGGGGGCGCGCCTCGGCGGTTCATTTACGGCGCAAATCGAATTCGCAAGTAGCAGCAAAAAAGGGAAAAAGGTGAAATAAGGGCAAACCGGAGTACTTTTGTTTAGATTATTGAGTATGTGAATATGCCAATAGTACAGGTTTAAACTAATCTAAACATTTTATTTAATTTGAAAAATACAGTTTTAACTGATGGTGTAATAAGAAATTCTATCCGTTTCACTAACCTCATTAGCTGAAATCAGTAGCTTCATTATAAGTAACTGCACCTTTAACACAATGGACCACTTCTGAGTAAAGACTGTACTCACTGTAGCTTTGGACGTAGCTCCATTCAGGAGGATAAAAGATCAGATTAATGTCACCAATTTGCAAGATTCCTTATTGTACTGAAGACTCATAATTCCTCAGGTGTAAGTGTGTTTGGGTTTCTCATTAAATATTAGCATTTTGTATCGTCTTGGGAAATAGTAAGACGCATGACAGTTTCCCATGAACTGTTTCAAATGTCACACCATGTTAATTTGTACACTTATGTTTCCCATGAAGTGATTTAAGTGTCATTTTCAAAGGGGCAGCATCTGGGGCTCACTGAAATTAAGAGATTATGCTAAAAAAAAAAAAAAAACTCTCGCTGATTGGATGGCTGCATCCTCAAAAGATTCAAAAAGAAAATTACATTTTAAAAATAGAATTAGGCATTTAAATTAAATGAGAACTGAAAGCAGTGACCTTTGAAAAGAAACCATGGAAAGGAGAGCGATATCTCTGCCGCTATATGTCCAAAATGTCAATTTCTGTCAGGAATTTTAGTCTCCTTGACAGAAATGGTGCACAGAATGACCAGCTCAACCGAGACGGTTTGGGAAAAGGACCCTGAATGGCTCATTTTGGACGAAGCCCATTTTAGGCCACATTTTCATTTTGAAAGTTCATTTGATAGATGGGTCTGTAGCATATTTAGTGAGGATTGGTCACAAAAAAAACAACTGAATGAAGAAATAATGGTGTTGGGGAAGGCACTTGTGCCAGCTGTCAGGACCTGTTAGTGTTACTCTCAGTCATCTGTGGGGGGATTTCTGCTCCAGCTTGCATTGATGCCCCAGGGGGGGCACCCGTGCCATCTTCAGCAGGAAGTTCCCGGGCGATGTTTGGGTCAATGGACAGCTCGATGCTCCGTAACAGCGCTATCTCTTTACATATAAGTCTTTACATATATTGTCTCTTGCATAAAGCCTCTGCTGAAATATTTCATAACTGTAACAGGATGATTAAGATGGGGCCTGCAAGGCTGGACATGCCACTCAATTTAAAGAGCTCCATCACCTAATTATGACACGTCATCTAATTAATTACATTGCAAAACTGATGACTCAGAACACTATAGTAAAAGGTCATTTATAGGTAATTTGTTGAAGGTAGTTTATTTGTTCAGATGAACAAATCGCGATTTTAAACAATGCAATTAGCAAATCACAAAGGCTGCGATTAAGGATATGCTTTAAACAGCATGTCTGACCCAGGGTTTAAAACTGTTGTGAGAATAGTTTTGCAAATTCATTCCATCCTCCTTGTATGTCACCAGTCAGAAGTGCCGTGCTCCTCATGTGCCAATCATGCTAACCAATCAGAAGTGGCCCAAAGTGACTACGTATACGCCCACAAACAATAGACACATGAAACCCAAGAAAAATGTTACATTCGCAGTGCAGAAAAAGATTGGTTCTGCCATAAGTGAATTACCTGCATATTTAATGGTCAGAGATTGTTAACAGAAAGGTCCTATTATTAGGGGTCCAAGCAGCGTTAGTTGCAAGATCCCCAATGTTTGTATTACTTCTTTTATTTCATTACTTTATTTAACTTAACACAGTCACAGCTTTTATAATAGTTGTCTTATGCGTCATTGTTCTCTGTTAATTTGACCCTTGTGTACAGGGGACTTTCCAGAAGCACGTTACTAAGGGTAAAAAGCGGCTTATTGCAGTTTGCAAATGCGGCACTTAAAATGTGCATGTAAAATACGATCACTTTTTTTTGTTCTGTGGTTTATTTGGTGCATTTTGTGTATCATTTTTGTTAGAATAAATATATTTTGGATTCAGTTAATATATTTCCATTCTTAACTTTGGATTAATGTGTAGCACAGTTCAGATTTCAATGTACAGTTGTGCTCAGTTACAGTTTTTTATACAGATATAGTGAATACTGGGTAAAAAAAAATCTCAAATCAAATCGCAGTATCTGTCAGATAAATTGCAATTCGATATTTTCTTAAAATCATTCACTCCTAATATACAGGGTACAGGGAGTCAGTACACCCAGATGGGATGCCAATCCATCACAGGGCACATGTACTCACACTCCCTATGGGGAATTTGCAGTCACCAGTCAGCCTAACTGCAAGTCTTTGGACTATGAGAGGAGGGAGTGCATGCAGACACTCCACACACACTGAGGGAGGGGGCTTCAAACCCACCCTCTGAGTAAGTAATGGACTGGACTTATCATTAATTATGGCACCTGACTGAAAACTAACCTGACCAATGATACAGAGGAGTATATTCTTAATTTTTAGCTTAGCTTTTTAGCTAAGCTCAGGAGTTTATACGTGTATATAATATATGGACATCCAGTATGTGTATTGCTCTAAAAAGTTTTTAGATTTTGCACAATAAGAGTATGCTAATAACACAAAGTAAGCTACATTTTTCAGTTCTGATATCTAGGATACCGTGTTGCTGGGTGGTTGAAGGTGGATGGATGGACAGTCAGAGAGTCTACATCAATTGAATGTATTCTACACTTTTTACTGAGGACAAACAGTTCTCAGGAAAGGAGTAATGTGCATGTTGCATGATGTACATTTAGGTGATATAGTATGTTGCCTACATAATGCATAAAATCCATGTAGAAAACATTAAGGAAACTTGCCTTCAGTTCAATTACTACTTTTGGTCATCTTCATTTATACTCTAAAAAGCACAACTATATTACAGTATTTTTCATGATAATGTGACTAACTGTACTGGCAATACCATGAATGCATATACACTGCATATACACAAAAACATAAGAACCCCCAGGTGGCTGTTTCTGGGTTAATGCTGATGTTCTTATTACTGTCTTACTATGTTGGCACGTCTTTGTATTGTATCTGTATTGTGTTCTTTGGCCCGTCGTCCAAACGTCGCTCCACCCAAATGACAGTGAACATCTGAAGTCTTATCCAGGTCAGCCATTAACGATCAGCTGGCTGATGTGGCCAGGCAGGGTGTAAAGAATGAGGGCGAGGAACAGGGTCAGGATGGCGAGAATCAGCAGAGCGATAATGTACTTCTTGTACTTCTTCCAGATGAAGAAGACGAAGGTCTTCATGGGGTTCATAAACCAGTTGAAGGAGGTCTTGGGTCGGCTGGGGAGGTACAGGGAAGAAGCAAAGCCTTACTTTCTTACTTACTGCAGCCGAACACTGATTCTGCCTCAGCAGTGACCCCCCCCCCCCCCCAGCAGCCTTCTTACAACATAGCTGGTGAACAAAGCAGTTGTTCAATATAAATAATTCACCTTGCAGCACTTGCTATTATGGTTAGATGGCATTGCGTGTTATTCTCCCAAACCACTAACCATAACCATCCATCCCCCATATCCGCTTGTCCTGTGCAGGTTCGTGGGGGTCTGGAGCCTGTCCCAGAAGCTACCAGCACAAGGCAGGGAATAATCCAAGACTGGGTGCCAACCCATTGCAGGGCACACTCACATACCATTCACAGACAATTTGGTAACTCCAGTTCACCGCAGCATGTTTCCCACAGTCCAGGGCAGAACATGGGGAGAACATGCAAACTCCATACACACACACACACACACACACCCACCCAAATCCATGTATCTTTCTAAATGGGGACCAATGGCTTTTCAATTTTTTGATTGCATTCACAGAATTTTATAAAATTGAGATTATCCAACTGGGGACCTGAAAAACTGTCCCCAAAAGTGAGGAAGTTTCACACTCTGGGGAGATTTTGGTCCCGAAATGTGAGCTATGGAACCCCCCACACACAGACACACGGCCACCCTGCTCTTCAGAGGTGGCAGGATGCCGTGCTGAGCGCCATGCTGCCTCTGACCCTGAGCGCATGCCGTAAGACAGACTGTGCTCGGCTTCTCACTTGGGTTTCTCCAGCGGCTCGGGCTCCTTGCGCGCTTTTCCCACAGGATTTTTCTCTGCATCTTCCACTGTCACCAGCTGGAACTCAGCCTCCACTTTACCCTGGATGATGAAACATATAAAGACACCAGGACAGTGAGTATAGGGACCTAAATGTAATTTCTGACATATCGCCATGCTGCTTTAAGGTTATGCTCTACTAGGGAGTACGCCAGTTGAATCCATCCATCCATTTTTTGTACCTGCTTGTCCTAGTCAGGGTTGCAGGGGGTCTAGATCCTATGGGCACAAGACAGGGAACAACCTAGGATGTGGTGCCAGTCCATCACAGTGCACACTATCACACCATTCACTTATACACCATCTCACACACCATTCACTAACACACCATCCACTAGCACACCATTCACTTATACACCATCCACTAACACACCATCCACTAACACACCATCCACTAGCACACCATTCACTAGCACACCATCCACTAACACACCATCCACTAGCACACCATTCACTCACACACCATGTCACACACCATTCACTAGCACACCATTCACTCACAACCTCAGCATTTTGATTTTGGACTGTGGGGGCACACTGGAATACCTGGAGAAAACCCCAGGACGTCATGGGGAGAACATGCAAACTCCACCCACACGGAGCCTTAGCAGGTGAGGCAACAGTGCTAACCACTGTGGCACTGTGGCACTCCATGTCGGGTGAATGTACCCCGGAATTTGGCTCCCACGTTTTAATAAAACATATAGAGGGGAAATGAAAACAGCAGGTGATGACGCGGTGTAGCTCAGTTGCCACTCTCTCTTCTGCGTGGTGAGTAATGCAGCCCCTGCAGGAGAGCCGGTCAGAGTGGCAGCATCACCATTAGGAGGTATGTGTTCCCGCTGGCGTCCACAAACTGCAGGTCCTCCAGCTTCATCTGACCCCTCTTGCTTTTCTTCTTCTTCTTCTTGTTCTTCTTGGCCTCCTCTGCCTCACGCTCCTCCCTCTCGATGTCCTCCTGGCTCTTCAGCTTAATCACAGGCCACCAGCCTTTCATCCTCTTGCTACGGAAGATGGAGAAGCGTGGGTTGGCCTTGTCCTTGGCCATCTTCACGCTGCACTGCTCCGAGGACTTGGCTGCCCTCACCATATCATTCAGGCGCAGCTCTATGGACCCTGCAGTTGAACAGAGAAGCATCAAAAAAGCAGGGTAGCTACTTTCAAATCCACATACTGGTGGCACAGTTTGCATGATGTAAAGCTTTGAGATTTCTCTCCTAGTTCTGTGTGGCTCAGCAAATTAGGACTGTTATCAGAAGGTTAATGGTTCAAATCCCATAGTTAGTAGAGTGATGTCACTGTTGGGCCCTTGAACAAGGCCGTTAATCCCAGTTGACTGACTGGCGGGGACTGGCTGACCTTGCTTTTCTTGGATAAAAGTGTCTACTCAACAAACATAATGATTGACTTTATTTAGTAAAACTGACATGAAACATTTTCACAACACATTTATCACAATAAGAGAGCTGGCCTCACCCAGGAAGTCGTTGGCGCCGATGCGATCGTAGTCCCAGACCTGTAGCACGAGGACGGCAGGCTGGCGGAACTCTGTCTCGTCGATGGAGAAGATGGACTCCTTCTTCTTGTAGATGACCTCCTTCTCGGTGGGCAGGTAGTCGAAATGGAACACGAAGCGCCAGTTGAAGTTCCCCTCCCCTGTCAGCGAGTTGAAGTGGACGTCCGTCTCCTGTTTGTCGCTTTCCAGTCCCTTAATCCAGCTGGTGAGCACAGATAAGCCACGCCACGGGAAACACGTCAATGAAGACAAATACGATTCCAGCAAAGGAGCTTCACCAATACAAAATTAGTTATGAAAATCGGCTCTGGCTTACCCTTTGACATAAATGTCACTGGAACGCTCACCAGTGAATGGATTCACATCATCCAGGACGACATCATCTGTGTTCCATATGATCACGCGAAGTTCATAGCTTCAGAACAAAAGGGAAGCGACTTTATTTTAATATTGCATTCGCCGCCATATTTACTTCTCTACATTTCTCAGTGATATTAGAATTGACCTAGATGTGCCAGTTTCCATTGATATGTACTTTAGCTGAGGGGAAAAATATATATTTATTTTAATAGCAAATTAATAGGTTAGAAAAATTCATCTTTCCGGAGCACTAAGCATTTTTATACTATCTTGCTATAATTTTGCTCGAGTCTGCATCTTGATTCTTTAAATCAGACACATGTTCACCTGACAGGTAGCCGAGGTTTGATGTTGACAGGAGGTGGCGCTGGCACGTCAACAGGGAACATGTCGATCCACATGTGCGCATATCCCTGCGAACATCAGAGCAGTGGTCAGTGCAGTACACTCAGAAGGAGGGCAGAGGGGCTGGATGGGGCCAGTATGTGGTCGTCACCTGAGGCAGGCCGGACTTATTGGCACTTAAGAGGGAGCGGACTTCCACGTGCTCTGGGACCAGGGGGCAGGAGCCCACGCAGAACTCCCTCATCTCGCCCCAGCGGTGGAGCACGCTCAGAGCCTTGTGCTCATCCAACTCGTTCAGATCCTCCTCCGTCTTCTTGTTCTTCTTTACCAGGTCTGTGAAGGCAAGGTGCAGGTCAGGGCTCTCACGTTATGGGGCAGGGACACAGGGAACATAGTCTGTCACTGCAGGACGGGGGGAACAGTCTGTCACTGCAGGACACAGGGAACACAGTCTGTCACTGATGATGATGATGATGATGAGATGATGAGAAACCCTTTATTGCCATTGCAATACACCATGTCACTAGTCACAAGTACCAGCGAAAGAATTGGCCATCAACCCCTCCCATACATATACACAAACATCACATTACAGGGGGGAGGACAGGTCGGGAAGACGGGATGTATGAAGAACAGAGAAAACAATTACATGGGGAAAGAGGAGGAGAATATAAAAACAGCCCCCAGACTGTACTCCAGTAGGGAGTACAATGTAGGAACAGAAATAAACACCTCAGCAACATGAGCACATAATCACTACACATTACAACATAAAAAATCATGACTTGCAACAGGGGAGGGAAATGGGGAAGTGGAGGTAG
>JAODKN010000127.1:11601289-11614820 GCA_026774425.1 Petrocephalus zakoni | reverse complement strand
ACAGTCTGTTACTGCAGGACACGGGGAACACAGTCTGTCACTGCAGGACGTGGGCCAGCAGTGGATGGTATGTGCCAGCATTCAAAGCCAAATAGAAGGCATCTAAAAATAACAATAACAAAAACCAACTAAAAGCAAAACAAATATGAAACATGTATACGTCTAGTTCCTGTGAGGGGCTTTGCCAGTGTTGATACACACAATTAAAATTTACATTGACAGCATTTGGCAGACACCCTTAGCCAGAGCGACTTGCTTAAAAACAAGCAAAGTGGCTGCTCTAGGTGAAGCCCAAACTCACACACTCAGCATGGCTCCACTTGCACGGCTGTATAAGTGCCACATGCTAACCAGCTGCACCACTGGGGCTAACAATTAAGGGCAATCAAGCATTTTATGACAAATTATGCAAATACATGGGGTGACATGGCGGTGCAGTGGGTAGCACCATTGCCTCACACTCCTGGGATCAGGCTTCTCCCCTGTGGCTCCATGTGTGTGGAGTTTGCATGTTCTCTCTGTGTCATTGTGGGGATTCCTATGAGTGCTCTAGTTTCCCTCCACAGTCCAAAAACATGCTGAGGTTAATTAGAGTGAATTGCCTATAGATGTGAGTGGTGTGTGAGTGACTGGTGTGTGTGTGTGTGTGTGTGTGCCCTGCGAGGGGCTGGTGCCCTGCAATGGGTTGCTGCCCCATTCTGGGGTGCTTTCTGCCTTGTGCCTGTAGCCTCTGGGATAGTCTCCAGAGCCACACAACCCTGAACAGGATAAGCAGTTACAGAAGGTGGACGGATGGAAATACATGAGTCGGGCCTTAACATTTTATAATTGGTAAGGGTTCAGGTTTGGCAGATGGTCCAACATCCTTTATCACTCTAATAGTTTAACACAGTTGGCTCAAATCAGCATCGCAATTGCAACTCAAACCCACAGTTGGCTCTGATATCGTGTGATCAGCCCACACTGGCATACAATATGTCGACTGCAGAAGTTTACTTCAGTCTATGCAGACAACATAATACTGATGTTCTTTCTTAGGACCTAAGGACCAAAACCAAAAGGGAGAACACTGAAATTCCTGGAGGAATCTGATAAACCTAACTACATTGCTTCATACAAGTGCAATATATCCTTCTAAATGTAGAAGACGCACCTACGAATAAAAATAAAGCAATATGCATTTTATATGTTATTAACAAGCAAATGTATTAAGCTGCGGGCATGCACCCGCATCCTTAGGTCTTTTATGATGTTATATATGATGCTTTTGGGGGGTGGTGTGAGCGCGCTCAGACCTTCGGGAAAAGCCTCGTTGGGGATTTTGAATATCTTGTTGAGCACTTTGACTTCGGCCTCACGGTACTCGGGAGGCCCGATGCCGTTTTTGCGGCAGAGATCGGCCAGGATGGCGGACGGCTTCTTTGTCTCCCTCCACTGATTGTAGCCATCCCTGCGGGGAAGAGAGTGTATAAGTCACCGCGCTGTGGTCAGGTCTAATAAGCAGTCATTCAAAGGGCAGCAAGTCACCTGTCGAAAAACCAGACGCCGGCCAGGATGGCCTTTTATGCTGCGTGGTACCGGGAGGTGTGTTTTACTGACAGGTTCCTCAGTTAAAAACCTTATGGAGACCCCAATTTACTGTCTTTGGAGTGGATGTAGGAATTGCAACCCCAACCCGCAGCCACCATTCCACTAGATTTATATACAAAACTGTGCAAATGTAATTTCCCCTGCTACTGTTATTTTGCTGGATGGCTGGATGAACACCACTTCAGTTCCCAAACCTCTCCTCAGGGGCACCTCAGTCATTCCGTGCATTTCTTACAATTCACCACCACTTCATGAAATTGAAGCAAATGGCAACCAAGGAAAGCACTTGAGCTTGTCAAGGGTCATTGCAAAATTGGTAGAATCTATGTCAGTAATAAAATAATTCCTGGTTTTGAAATGGCTCAGCTTTGTCAAACATAAAATTATAGTTTCACACATATACAAAGGTCATTTAAGCTTCTTTGACTTTTGTCCAGTCCTGTGTATTTTCACCAGTACATTTTAGGTTCATTTCCTTGTTAAGAGGAAACAGTGGAGACCCATTAACTGGTTGTTATAGGTTCAGGTGTATCATGTGACCCACCTGTCATAGTAGAGGGCAAGGCCACACCCTGCCCGGTGCCAGCTGTAGAATCGATTCTCAAGGTCGACGTACGTCTCACCAATCATCTCATCAGAACCCACCAGGTTGTGGTCGAACACTGTGAGAATGAGCTCCGTTTCCAGCGGGAACGACACCGTCAGCTCAAACACTCTGTCGCCATCGGAATTGGTGTGGAACAATGCAGTGATATGTGATTTAAATCATGTAAACCAGCTAGGATAATGATTTCCTCAGAGGCTATGACAAAGATTGTATTTCAGGGTTACAGCCAAACACTTGCTCTTTTTTGCATTAACCTCCTCAAAGCATAAACCAGACTCACTCTCCGAACACGGGGTTGAGCTGTTTGGGGATGTAGCGATCCTTTGTGTCCATCTGCTGCGCTCCAACCTTCACCACCACATAGGGGTCTGCCTTGCCGTTGGGGTCCTTGGGGGCCAGGTTTGTAGCCTGAAATAAATGTTAGAAACAGTGTCTGAACCATAATGCATTGTGCTAAAGAGTTTGTCTCCTAAAAGTAATGAAGCTTTATTTGGCATCCGCACGAGTATGAGAACAGGTACATTGGAATGTATGTTTTTCATATATCCTATCTCGCTCTCCATTTTTAAAGACATTCACACACTTATGGAAGTGAGAGTGAAGCATTGGGGTGTGCACACAGGGTCAGCCGTCCATTCAGCACCCCAGGACATTTCTGGGGGTGTTAAGGACCTTGCTCAAGGGCCTTGCTCAAGCCCTACTCTGCCGAGAACACCTTCTGATCGTTAAGCCACAGGGCCAAACACCTGTCATTCCAGTTCCTCGAGTATAACATGCCCATACTGGTACAGAGAGGCTGCTTTCTACACTCTTCTGAGCTGTGTGCTTCCAATTGTCATACTTTGAGTCGTTTAACCCTTCTGTTTCCCAGCTGGAGAGATAGCTGGCAAATGCTCAGCCTACCTTGACCATGTACACTCTGATGAGAACTTTGATGGGCACATTTTTGGGGATCCCACTGGTTATTTGGATTTCTTCGTTCTCATCCTCCTTTGAAATGGGGTAAATCAAAAAGGACCCCTGGTGCAGAAAAATGACATGTGTGACTCACAGGAAAACTTTCGTTTAGCGGCTGTTGGTCAAGAAATTCACCAGAGAGTAACTCTGCACTGACAGTGCTTTGGCCAGGAGAAAGTATAGTCATCAAAGACCGGGACCAACAATAGGTTGTTAAATATTTAATCAAGGAACTGAATCTAGATTAAAGTATACCCACATGAATTGTTAAATTAAAGGGGAAGTTTAGGGCAACTAAGCTCATTTACATAAAAGCAGAGGTGTAAATATCATCTCCAGAATGTAAAAATCCAGACCAAGATTTTGTTTAAACCAACTAATTGAGACCGAGTACTCATATGACTCTTTATGCTCAACTGGTTGGTTGAAACAAAATCGTGACCTGGATTTTTACTTTCTGGACCTGATATTTGCACCTCTGCTTAAAAGGATCAGTCAAGCAGCCTAATTTTAACAATGCATTGATTGTCTATTTCTGTGAATATTTTCACTGTGAGTCTGGGAGAAGATAACCTTGTATTTCCCCATGATACGTTCATCCTCGTCGTCATCTTCATCGTCGTAGTTGGCCTTGCCTTTGTAGACTGGGAACGTGTGCAGCCAGTCCATAAAGTCATTAAACTCGTTCTCCAGCTCAGATTTGTAAAGCTGCAGAAACATCAAGAGTGGTCATGGAAGGTAGCTTCTGATGGTGTGTCTGCCAGAAATCAGGCTGATGTGTACAAAAACACTGTCTGCCTCCATACCTTCAGTGTTGCTATTTTTTTCCTTTTGGGCTTTGGGGGCTCCATTTCAATTATTACCGTGTCATCTTCTTCCACGTCTATCGATGTGATGTTAAGATTTCCACCTTCTGCAAAACACCGGCATCCAGCAATGTGAAAGAGCAGTGATAAATTAAAGACTGCAAACGGTGAGCTGTGGTAACTTGTAAGCCAAGTTCTAAAAAGCAAGTAAGAATAACCACAAATGAAATGAAAAAGCATTAAATACATACATACTCTATTGTCCAGCCTGCTGTGGCATTTTCAAATTTAAACAAAGTAAAATATAAATGCTTGGCGTCCCACCCAGAGTGTACCCAAGCCACGTGCCCGATGCCCTATGCTGGAATAGGCCCCAGGCCCCCAGTGACCCTGTCCTGCATTAACAATTGGACAATGGATGAATAGATATATTATATTATATTATATATATATAATAGATATATTTTTTATGCAGGGTTTTTTGTAAAGAAAGGGGGTATTGAACACTCGTAATTTTACCCATTTATTAAACTATACAGTTTACTGAAATGAACAGGAACCACTTTGAGTAAACCTGCCAACTTTAATAATCCAGAGCATCGGTCTAAGTACCTGCTTCCTGGTCTTCATTTTCTTCATCCTCTTCAGACTGTAATCAAAAGACAAAAATGGAATCACCTATTCACAAAAAAGCCAACAACCAGGTACAGTCAAACATTCAAACTGATGGTAGATCTGACAAAATGATTAAATAGGCTAATGCATTATTGTTTTTCAAGGAGTAGTGCATTATTTCTCTAAGATTTTTGTACAATATTTGAGAGCAAAAGACTGTGCTGGGCAATTCTACCTGCTTCTCCAATTCAGCCAATGAGGCATAGTATTTGGACCACCAATCCAGTTCCTCCTTTTCAGGCCCCTCCTCCTCAAGCTCCTCCTCCTTCTGCTTACCTTTCTTTAATGGAGCCTGGAAAAATGTGTCTCAAAATTAAATACGTCATCATAAATGGTCTGGTCAAGAAACATATCTTTCAATGTCAGGTCTTTGTATAGCATGAAAGTTTAAATCAAATTGCAAAATTTGTTTGGATGTGGCATTGAAATTGGTAATAATTATGTATGTTATGTGGTATATAAACCTAGTGGGGAAGGATGAAGGTTGTGGGAGAGGCACAGGGTTACAGGGAGGTAGTGGGAGAGGCTCAGGGTTACTGGGATTATCACTGGAGGCTTCTTGCCAGAAAGTCCTGAGCCTGTGCATATGTAACATTACAGTACACATGTAATCATTGGCTGTGAGAGCTGCAATATGCATGCAGATGGTCCTGTAGGTAATCTACCATTAAGCCAATTTTCTTGCTTGGCTGCGAGGTCACAGATGTGAGACTGGTTCCCAGGTAATTAGGTTCTCTGCACAGCTGGAGTCACGAGCAAACAAGTCATCTCTGCATGTATTAAAACTGTTCCAGTGGCCAAACTCTTAATGTGGTGCGTGTCTGTGCATGAGTAAGTGTGTATGCATGTGCACAGGCATGTCAGAGAGCCCTTTGCCCTGGTTTGGGTGGGTGGGTGTCAAGAGTCGTGGGTTACAGTCCAAATTCATTTGGGAGATTCTGCCCAATAAAGATTGAATATGGTTCGGGACAAAGAAAGGATCTGGATATATTTGGCAACAGCTAATTAGGTGCTATTTACAGATATCTCTTAGGAATATAATAGACTATTCATTCACAGCACACCCCATATAAGGTAATTTCAGACTCAGAGCTTGGTTTGATTGAAACACTGGTTATCTGAGATCTTCAACAATACATTAAGCTAAAAATTGCCCAAATTAAGCCTTAAGAAGAATCTTGATTGCCATTATATCCAACTATCTATCTTCCTGTAGTTTATCTTCAGGACCATGGGGATATCCGTTACAAAAGAATTTCATTTTAAATACAAAGAAACATCTTCAGCTCCCCTTTCAGATGCAGTTGGCAGGAAAGTATGGTAATTTAGTCACTCCGAGAAGCATTGATTACACGGTTGATGAGCTTGAGTTTTACAGCTCATGCGTTTGGCCACTGGGGAAAGGGACACAGATGCCTGGATATAAAGGCAACAACCGACTCTACATTATGCAAGTGTTTACTGTATAAAGAAAAAAAAAAGCTCATATACAATTATACATTTATTATATTTTGCATGTAAAGGTTTCCCCTCGCTATCCGAAAGTATGTGTCACCAAGAAGAGAGCCTTCTCAACACCTCATTGGCATTATGGGAAATTTGTGGTTTCTGATGACCATATACATATGTTGTGTGGGACTCACCGTGACCAGGTTTAAGGGGTTGATGGGGATCTTGGTGTCCTTGATTGGCAGGCTCCGCAGGTCCATGCTAATCACTGTGTTCAGGGCTGTGGTTGGTTTGGCCGCTTTCTTGGCTGAAATACAGTGAATGTATTAATCATCACTGTCGTCCTTCATCAGTCACCCGAAAAGTTTGGTCTATTCCCCTTCATCATTAGTCATGCTTTCACTTTTCCTACTAGAACAAATCAGTTCTACTGGCAATGGAGATCTAACTACATAGCACATAGCACTAAAGAGAGGACACACATCTGTTACATGCACATAACAACCTCAGGAGGTCCCTAATGCTGTCCCTGCGCTGTGTGCCAGCTACCCAGAAAATCAGCCAGACCTACAATGGGAATAATTTGTCCTGAAAGATGTTTGAGTGCGTCACAAAATGAAAACATAATGAGGCCAGAATGAGGAAGACAAACTTTCCAAATTAAAAATGGAGTAGGATTAAGAGGATTAATGTGCCGTGTATCCAGTATCACATAACACATTTCTTGAGAAGTGTCCCTTAGGATGTAAACTCTGACTGGGGAATGAGGATTGCCATATGGTTCTGTTCATTGCCTCTGCAATTAGTTTGATCTAACTGTTGTTTTAATGTGCCATTAAAAATAATTAAAACAAGCATTAGCTCCAAAGAGCAATGTGATTGCTTCTTACGTGTAAAGGATGGAATAATTTAAGCATGTGATGTATTACCTGAAAAACATAAAACTGTCTCATCTAAGGAGTCCTGTCAGATGCAGAAGTTTTAAACAATTTTGTTTAGATGCAGAATTTAACTATTTTACAGACAGTTAACCTTTCCCATTGACCATATCTCTGGTTTGTCATCATATATTATACTGATTTCATATCAGAAATAGTTTTGATTGATGAAAAAGCTGACGTTTTTAATCAGATAAACTATGTTAATATTTGGTCAACATTTATAGTAAATATTTATCATTGTGTCTCTCATGCTGCCTGGTGGTTGAGGAAATAGATTCATCAGTCTTTGAAGACAGGTAAACTGTAGTTTATGTAAGTCCATTCAGTAACATCTTGTTATTTGATGCAATTTTAAAATAGCTAGGAAGGTGGCAGCACTGAGCAGGTCTATACAGCAGAGTGATGAAGTGCTTTACTAAACAACATACAGTAAAGGGCATGACCTGCACTGTTTTGGTAAAAAATAGAAAAATAAAGCTATAAAATGTAGAATTAAGTTGTCATAGATAGTATTAGCCAATAAGCTATTCAGAAGTAAAACAATCATTATCATTTGTATTGCAGAAAGTGCAGGACAGGCAGTACTAGAGTCTTACGTGTGGGCTCCGGCTCTTCCTCCTCATCCTTCCACTCGTCTAGATTCTTGGGTGCAAAGTGCATGAGGCTCTGGACGACGTGCGTGCCCACCAAGACCAGCCGGCCAAAGGCGCGCTGCTCCATGACAAAGATGGTCAGCGGGGGGTGCAGGTAGACGAGCTCCGGCAGCTCCTGAATGGGAGAGCAGTATTACAGCTGGCGCACCTCGCGGAACAGAATATCCCAAAATAAATACTGTTGGCTTTTGGAAGGAAACCAGCTGCAGAGATACTGGGAAAAACTCACTCACCACATCAAAGTGCTTGACAATGTCTTTGAAATTCGGATTAAGCTTGTAGTTCTCGATTTCCTCGGACTGGATTCTCTGGCCTGCGCACTCGATCCACACCTGCGGCTTCTCCACCTCAAAGAGGTTCACGCGCTTCAGGTCCCTTAGGCCCCAGTACAGCACCTGGGCAGCACCATTCCATCAGCCCTCAAATCACACCCTTTGCTACATGATCTTGCTGCAGTGGCTGCAGTGCAGTGTGCTGGTACTCAGAGTATCGTCCATCCAGTCAGCCATCCCAGAAGGCACACAGCACTAGGCACTGGGGACACTCTGAATGGGATACCAGGTCATCATTTGGGACACACAACCACAGTTTACTGTTGCAGCTTGCCTTTTTCATGGAGGTAGTCCATGAAAAGATGGAGAGAATGCAAACCTCAGCAATTATTATAGTATTATTATAGTAATTACTTGGATACTAAAACAGTTTGCCTTCTCTTCTGTAGCGTCAGTCAGATGCTAAATTACGTCTCTTTAGAACTGGAACAGTCAATCTCAGAATTAAGGAAATTTGGCTCCAGATTGGAAAGCTGCTACTGAGACTCAGAGTGAGCTGAACATGCAAACATTCACTTTATAATCTGCCTAACAACTACAGAAAATACACATTGAATAGCTTTTGGAGCCCAGCTGCTGTTTTGTATATAAAATCTCTTCTGCAACATGCTGTGAGCCAGATCTGAAATGAGCAAGCACCCATCAGGATTACCATCTAACTGTCAACCCCAGCTCACCTAACACTTTTGGATTTTGCAAGGATATTTTTATTTTCTAAAATAATAAATAATAATAAATATCAAAGACCAGGCAGAAAGTAGAATAGGAGAAGCTAGCAGGATGAAGGCATGGTAAGACTTGCTAAGTTTTTTTTAACTTCATATGCATTTGCTTTCCTGGCCATTGCTCTTAGTGGCTTGTTTCCTTTTCATCCTTTCATGGTGGCCCCTAGCAACTCCAGCCTCTGGATGAGAGATTAAGGCCGCTGACCTCGATTCGAAATTTCCGCAGCACAGGCCTCACTCCATCCGGGATGACGTAGTACCTCTCCTCGGGCAGGTATGTGGGTTCTCTGGGGTCCACTCCGGCAGGCAGTGATGGCTAGGGGCACCATAATAGAGAGGGATCCCAGATTAGCCCTCATTAGATTTTTCCTGTGATTATTATGTGTATACAGCTGCCTGTCTCTGTTTTCTTTCATTCTGTCCTTAGCAGACAGTTTTACCCACAGCAATATTCTATGCATTAACAGTTGGATGATTTACTGGAGCAAGTCAGAATAGGTATCTTGCTCAAGCTTACTAGAGCATGACTGCTCCTGGGATTTGAACCAGCAACCAGAGTAGAACTCCATTCAACCAGTCTGCTCGTGACTGCCCTCTATTGATGACTTTAGGTTTCTCTCGCTGTTGTCGCGCTCAAACACGGCATTCTTCCACAAGCTAGACCCGTGACATACTGTATATTTAAAGATGTTCTACTTTCTAGGAGTAATAGGCAATTCCTCTCTTAAGGGACAAGTTTCCAGGAATGGGGGTTTTTGCCAAATTGCTTGCAAAAATGCCTTATTTTCCATGAAATTTGACAGTTTGTCGACTGCACTTTTTCAAAAGCAGATTCCTAATTCTTCAACTTCTTGCTTTGTTGCAAGCCCCCCGGCCCCTCAATCTAGCGTGTGCCCAGGGCTTTTCAGGGCTGTTGTCCTGAGCAATTGTCACCAGGCATCCTCACCTCCCCAAAGTGGGCGTAGTCTAGCTCAATGAGCTCAAAGGCTGCCAGCAGCTCCCCCGCCTGGGCCTTGCCCATCGTAATGTCAAAGAACTGCAGCGCTGGCTTCTTGTAGGCCTCCTCCACAAACTTGATTTCTGGCTCTGCAAAGGCTCGGCCGAGCGGCTGTGCACTGCCCTAGAGGGACGGCGAACAGCACAGCAGCAGAAGCAGTTGATCAGATGATGCATCATTGGTAGGGAAGATGCATGCCCATGCATTGGGAATGCATGCAATACATAACAAGCATAGCAACCACAGGATGCCAAGGATATATAGAGCAGTAACATGCATGGGTAGACAGAGAACATGCAGGAATAGAGAGCATGGAAGCTAAAACATGCAGCAGACACTCTGCTTCATCAGAGAAATGTCGGCATTCAGTGTGTTGGTAGGGAAACGTATAGAAACACTGCACAGCTCTGTCTGCTGGAGAGGAATTACAGGGCTTACAATCTTGTCATAGTCAAAGAGGCTGATGATGACTATGGGAGGATCTGTCCTCAGGTCATCTTTGCTGCCCTCGATGAGGATTTGCTCAAACAGCAGCAGCTCGCACCAGGTAGGGGACAGAGTCTCCTCCATTATCTGCCATCCAGAAGAGATGCTTGTTTGAGACAACATACAAAAGCAACAACTGATTTTTTAAAATGGTAAAATCCATCTTAGATATTTGCCAGATGATAATACAGCAAGAAAAAGAAACATTGGTGATGGAATTGATTAGGAGCAAAGCTGACGAGAGCCGGACTGGGAGAAGGACTCACCCGTGTCACCTGACACTGTGTAGAAAACAGCACTTTTGCGAAGGGGTCCGAGAGCCCGTTGTCATCAGCAGCCAGGATCCCACGAGCTTGGTAAATGTGTGCTCGTAGCTGGAAGTAACGGCTGTCTGCAACGACCAAGGCACACGAGGGGAAACACTGTGAGTCTTAGTGTCTGGGGTCAGGACGCATGACGGAAAAAGTGCCAAATGTAAATAATCCACAAGCTACCGAAGCAGACGGAAATCAGCATGACTGTTAAGGCTAATCCGTCTCTCACCTTAAATGTACTTGACTAAATCCCAAATAGCAGGCTTTGAGCAAAACACTTCAGTTAGCCATCCATAAGTTCAATTTCTGGGAATATACCGTATATGCATAAAAATTTTCTTTAATAATATTAAACTGCAGAGCAAGAGCAATAAGAAATACTAGGTAAGTCCATTTGGCTTAAAAATGAAAATAAATGTAAACATTTTATGAGCCCAAAAATGAGCCACTGCAGACTCCAGCCTGGGGTTGGTGTCTGACTTACCTTCACAGAGGAGCTTGGAAGGAGGCACATTGAGAGGAATGGGCGTGCTGGAGAGAGCCTCCTCGCAGACTGGCTGGAATTCCGCGGGAAGGCTACTTATATTGTTTTTGGCATACTTGGTGACCCCAAGCCATAAGTATACCTCTAGCTTGGCGAATATCTCACCAGTTGGGCCCCCCGGTGTCTAAGCAAAGAACAGACAGAGCTTTAACTAATGCAACTGAGTAGTTCTGAAAAAGCTTGATTTGATCAGTAAATGCCCGTTAAATTTTAAATGAAAAAGGCACCTATACTTCTTGTCAAAGGCTCAGGAGAGCACTGCTGAGAGCTGCCTCTGTATCACATGGGTGCCGCACCAAACTGATGAGCCTATTGGCACCAGCAGTACCTTCATGTAGATGGTGGTGATTTTCCCACAGTCCTTGCCCTTTTCCTCCTCCACCATGGAGAAAAGGATGGTGTGCGAGGGAATCCGGGCGAAGGCGACTCTCTTCCCTCCGCTCTGCATCCAGAGAAATACATCTGGCAGCGTGCTCTGGGGCTGGCGACACACCAGACAGCCATTAACACCAGGTGGCCACCATTAGCGTGGCGTGTGATACAGTGTCGGCGGGGAACAACAAGCAGGGCAAGAATGTCAGCACTGTTAACACGGGGTGTCATTATTTACATATGCGCATGGTAGAACATTATACTGTAATGTAATACTACTGGAATTATAATAGCACTACGCAAGGTGTTACAGCATCAGTTAGTCAAGCAGTAAGCAGAGGGCACAAGCAGAGTAATACAGTAGCAGATAGTACATAATTATACTGAGCATCATTAGTATCGGGTGAAGGATGTAATTAGCAGAGGACAAAGGCCCCCTTTATTAAAGCAATATGACAGCTCATAGTACTATCGATAATAAAAACTATTCGGCTAATACATGCAACTAAGGAGTCCTAAATCCACAGATTTAAATTAAATTAACTTCAAGACCAGTAATCAATATAAGCTCAAGGATCATTAATGAAATTACCGGCCAATATGAATGGAGATGTACAACAAAAACTGAATTCTTGCAACAAAGTTACAAAATCTAAATCCTGACTAACCACTTATTCTGGTCAGGGTCGTGCATAGAGGATGTCCCAGAAAGCACCCCAGACAGAATGCCAGTTTATCACATGTACAGTCACAGGCTCTATGGCCAATTAGCTTCACTGCATGTCTTTTGACTGCAGAAGAAACGAGAAACCCCAGGAGGAATCCAGAATGACAGGGAGAGAGGCTGCATAACCTACACCCAGAGGATAGCTGGCATTTCAGCCCCAAACCCTGGAAAAGTGAAGCAACAACATTACCCATTGGGCCACCGTGAAATCGTGACAACCAGAATGAAATTACATCTTTGGTCAAGAAAGGCAGACACACAGTACTAAGGCACCACCGTGTTAAAAGAAAGAGCAGACGGTCATTAAAAGGCTTGGCGAACCTCCTGGGCCAGAAATCGAATCTTCTTTAGGATCCTCTTTGCATCTCCAAGCTTCTCCTTGATGGTGCGGTTGGTGATTCGCCGTCTTGCTCTCAAGGCTTGCTTAGCCAAGAGGATCTTGGGAGAAGGAAGGAAGTATCACATTTAAAGGCGGGCAACAAAGTGCAAAACATATATATATATTTATGATGTTTAAGGTTTGCATGTGATCAGACAAGTGTAGCTACTCTCTGACCCAAACTCACAATGTTCTTCTTGATAAGCTCCGTACGGCATCTGTCCAGGTTGTTTGCCCGCACCATGGTCTTTCGGATTAAACTCGAGCTGTACTGCCTTTCGGCCAAGAACAGAAAAGTAAATATTCACTTTTTAAAACAAAATAAAGAAGAGAAGAGAATATGCAATGCAATGCAATGCAATGTTATTTATATAGCGCATTATCACAACATTACATTGTCTCAATGCGCTTTACATTTCTGCCACATAAAGACCCCCCAGTGAGTAAGCCAAAGGCAACGGTGGCAAGGAAATACTCCCTAGAAGGAAGAAACCTTGAGAGGAACCAGACCCAAAGGGGGAGCCCATCCTCCAGGGGCCAGCAGAGGAGTCAAACAAAACAAAGTGATAGAACTAAGTTAATACATGTGCTAAAATTTCAGTCTCTATGCAGGGGCAGACAGGTGCTGGCACAGGGTGCTTGATGCTTGATAGCAAGATCAACAGTGGCACAGCCGCAGGGAAGGAAGGAGAGGCATCGCAGGAGCAAAGGGCAGGCAGGCAGATGGGGAGTTGCCGGAAGTGGAGATAGTGGTCTTGCAGACAGCAGAGGTATAAAATCTTCAATTAGCACCCTAGTGGAGATTAAAAAGATTGAGGGATTTATAGATACGGCTCAATCAGAGCACACAGCCAGTCTGGCCGTAGTCCCTCCTGCCGCGACTGTCTCCAGCCCGGCACTGACACCAGCGGCCAGCACACGCGAGCCCTGGGTCACGGTCAGACGTGGTCCTAGGAGCTCCAGGCCGAGAGCTCCTG
>JAODKN010000127.1:11547459-11566140 GCA_026774425.1 Petrocephalus zakoni | reverse complement strand
ATTGAACCATGTGGTACCCCACTATGAACACAGGCCCACTGTGACATTGTGCCTCTAATAACTACCCGCTGCTTCCTATCTGTTAACCTTTCAATGGCTTTCAATCCAAGTTACTACAGTTCCTAAAATCCCTGCGGCTTTGACCTTAAGCAGGAGTCGTTTGTGGGGGACAACATCAAAGGACTTTTGGAAATCTAAGTAGATCACATCGTAGGCCTTTTTGTGATCAATTAGTTTTTTTCCTTCTCCATACTCGGCTACATCTTGAGGTGAACCATCTGTATTCACACTGGTGAAGTCTTCTCTTGATTGTTGACTTTGACACACATACACCCACCTCCTGGAGAGTGTTCTTCATCTGGCCAACTGTTGAAGGGGTTTTTCTTCACCAAGGAAAGAATTCTTCGGTCATCCACTACAGTTGTCTTCCTTGGTCTTCTGGGTCTTTTGGTGTTGCTGAGCTCACTGGTGCGTTCTTTCTTTTTAAGAATGTTCCAAACAGTTGATTTGGCCACACCTTAATGCTATCTCTCTAATGGGTTTGTTTTTATTTTTCAGCCTAATGATGGCTTGCTTCACTGATAGTAACAGCTCTTTGGATCTCATATTGAGAGTTGACAGCAACAGATTCCAAATGCAAATAGCACACTTGAAATGAACGCTAGACCTTTTATCTTCTCCTTGTAAATAAGATAATGAGGAATAACATACACCAGGCCATGGAACAGCTGAGCAGCCAATTGTCCCATTACTTTTGGTCCCTTAAAAAAGGGGAGGCACATATACAAACTGTTGTAATTCCTACACCGTTCACCTGATTTCTATGTAAATACCCTCAAATTAAATCTGAAAGTCTGCAGTTAAAGAACACCTTGTTCATTTCATTTCAAATCCATTGTTGTGGTGTATAGAGCCAAAAAGATTAGAACTGTGTCAATTTCCCAATATTTATGGACCTGACTGTATATTATCAGAGTCCTCTGCTCACGTAGGATCATTGTCAACTGTGACGTAAGCACACTACAGTCACGCTGTGTATATCCAGCTTAGGACCATGTATTAGGAAAATAAAAACGACACCCTACCTTGACTGGTTTGTTCATATCGCTGGTGCAGAATGTTTGCAGGGAAACGCTCATTTTTTTCCAGGATGGGTTAAGATTGTTTTTGATTACCTGAAATGTTAGACGAATCACACATTTGATGGGTTAATTCACGTAGCAGCTCAATGCTAGATGGAATAATAAGCCATAAAAGATTATAAGTGAAGGGGAGGCAGGAAGAGAGGAAGGGCCATACTTCTGTCCTGTGAACCAGCTGCCACTTTCCATCGTCTTCTTGCTTGAAAAATTCCAAGAATGGATCCGATTTGCCAAAAAAGTCCTATGGACAGAGGCACTAAAATCACTGCACTTATGCATAGAATCTTGCACAGGGCTTGTTGAGTGTAATATTAAATAACATGGGGAAAAAAACATCAATTTATGTATTAAAACACTGTAGAAATATTCAGAAGTATAGATAACTGACTGTGGTCCGTATCAGCTTCCTACCTTCTTGTCAAGGCCTTGGGCTTCAACTTCCAAAACAATTATCCTGTTGTCTTTAATTTCTTCTGCGGTGATCTGCAACACAAACAGACAGTAAACAGTCATAAATGCAAACAAGCACAAGCAATTGGACTTCCCTCGTACTTAACTGCAGGAAGGAAAATAGTTAACTGCTGTTCTCCATATAATTTACAACGTAAAATAGGATGTGAACCTCCCAGAGATCTATGTACATGTGAGCACACGCCAGTCATAACACTTCCGAAGAGCAACTACTTCCTGAAAATACTATGATATGAGAAAGTTTTAAATGTTTAAAATATCAGGGGGAAAAAAGAAAATTTCAATTGTCAGATTTGTCAAATTAATAAAATCTAAAAGGACTACTATACGTATAAAAGAAATACATCTATAATACTGTACAGGAAATGAGGTCCCTAGCCCCACCCCCCATCTGCCATTGGCTAACAAGGCTGGCTGAACATAACACAGGAACAGTCCAGTGCCGATCGGGCGCCTCCTCCTGACGTGCCTCCCTCACCCCAGCCATAACCACATACCACGGCAGCTTCTGTAAATGGACACGCTGCACCGCTGTGCACATTATTTATTCATTTTTGTTTGTTTGCACTTTGTATGTTGCCTTCACAATCTGTGTTGAGTCTTACATTATATGTGCACCTTATGTGCCTTTGCTATTCTGTTCAAATACATCTCCCATTGTGATCAATAAAGTACATCCATGCCTGCCCACCTCCATCCATCCAGTGACAAATTGACCTATCCAGGACACCGTCAAATAGAGGTAAGTTACTGGAGTATGTAGCGGAAAGTCATGGCAAATGCCACACAGACAGGGTTACTATGTGATCTCATAGCCAGAGCAATACATCATATATGCACCCATAAGGGTGAGGAATTAATTAAATGAATAATAAGAAAAGCCCTTGGATTCCTTACAGCTACTGGAGATGCCTGGTTACAAGTTCCTGAGCTCTAGGAGTCTGATAGCATCATCAATTCACGGCAGAAGGTTTATTTCAATGCAATTCCACATTCGATAAAGTATGGGAATACTGACCGTGATGGTACCTTTGCCCGCAGGCTTGCCCTTCTTCAGCTGCAGAGGCCTGGTTATCTTCTTGCTTGACACCACCTTAAATAATAAAGCCGAGTCTGAGCATAAAACAGAGTTCAAAGCAATCAGCAAGTATACTACCACCAATTACTCACCAGTATATGTACCTTTATGGACACTATTTATACTGCTATAGCTAATTGAATATAACACACAAATGCCTTCATGGAGACGCTTAAGTGTCTCATTGGAACTGCAAGAGAACAAGGGTCCAGTTCAGCTGCCTTTACCTGCCCCAACGTGCATTCAAGCCCCCCGAGAAAATCGTCATCTCCGAGGTCGACAGACTTGTTGTCGATGTCATAAACGCCAAACTTGAGATTCTGCACCTTCTCGAAATAGTAATCTACATGGAACTTCTTGGAAAACTCGGGGTCCTGGCAGTTCTTGATGCGTTCAGTGCGGTCCAGCTAGGAGGAAAGCACAAATAAAATCCCTTTTCACCCACCTTAAAAATTACAGCAATTTGAATAGGTAATGATTCAACAGAACATTTTTTTTAAACATTCAACTATAGTATATTCATTAATACATTTGCAATTTAGACCTGCAAAATGTAGGACATATATGTTCATAATAATTAATGCCAATATAAGTTTTGTATTAATACATTACATTGCCATATTTAACTGGACAAATACTGTTGTTGTAAAATGGATTAATATCATGTATTTCAGGAAAAACGACATTTATGTTGGCGAACCCCTCCCAAGCCACAAACCTCGCTCCACTTGTCGTCGCCCACGCTCTGGAGCAGCACACACAGGGGATCGGATTTGGACCCAACATCTTTGTCAATAAGGTTGTTGCAGGAGATTGAGAGCTCGACTTTGGTGACGCACTGAGCCGCCATCTGAAAGACAGAAGTAGGCAAAAACTTGCTTTGAAATCATCCAACAAACGACTCGAGGGCACAAAAACATATCTGCGTCAAGAAATGTGAATCATTTTGCGTCATTTTAGCGTTTACAAATTCATCAATTAATAAACATGCCATATAAAGTAAGTCTAACAATCTAAGGAGATTAAACGCGTAACTTTCTCCGCCTACTGATGTAGACGGCCAAGAGGAACGAATAACTGTGGCAGGCGTGGTTTTTTGCTTAAGTCCATAACATCTAAAGCTTACAAACTACCTTACAGTTTCAAAGCGTTCGATCTTTCCCCAAACTACAGATAAAAATGGCCATTACACTGTTCCAGCTGTTTTATTACACCCTGCCATTTTTACACAACAAGATCGTAAAATGGGCCGCTTTCATTTCGAGCGCTCCTCCTAAGTCTTGCAACTTCCACTGCCGGTGTGCACAAACAGAAAACGCATATGTAATAAACACCAATCGATACAACAAATTAAGTATACCTTTTCAATCCTAAGCCTTAAGGTCTGCGGGGGAAAAGCAGCAGAGATACGGCCAGCACGCTTCCCTTCCTGTACAGCACACAGCTGCTCCGCTCCGCTCACCCCGAAAGGTGTGGCAGTCGCACAGACGGAAATGTCGCACACCCCCGTGATTGGCCAAAGGGCCCGAAACGCCGTCTTCCTATTAGACGAGCGAAGTGTCAATCACAGTGCGGACCCGCAGTGCGCAGAGAAAGACAGCTCCTCCTTAAGAGCGACGCTATTTTACTGACTCCCCGGTAGTGCAGCGAAAACACACAATATGTCCTGTAATAATGGATGGAGGCATATGAACTCAGAAAGAAACCCTCCCAAATGCGGTCGCTGCACTGCGGTTAAAACTAAGCTGATATCCGATGCATTACCAGCACAGCACGGAAGCATCACAAGTTCCTAGAACGTTATCTAAACTCACACACGTTTACTGCAATACATCTAAAGGTGACTAGAAGCACAAGCAAGAATTAATATCGTCAAATAAACTTTCAATTGGAATTTAGAACCGTAACACATGATACTTTGTTTGTCTTCCGCGTATTAAGTAATAGTATTCGTCTCAACATGGAACTGCACAAATACAGACGCATTGTGAGTAGAAATAACACTTTTACTCCTTAAATGTGAAAAGGCATTTTATATGTTGGAGGTGGGGAGACAGCAGGAAGCGATCTGTCGTGCATTTGGAGCACCCTTCAACTAAAGGTTATCTGATCTTGTTCTATATTTTGCAAGCGAGGACTGGCATTATAATATCTCAGCTTTAAAACCGGGAACAAACCGACTTCGCTCAGCTCAAATGAACAATATTATCAAGTGGGACGAAGCTTCCGTACGCACATGGTAAATCTGAATGGGAAATAAAAAAGTTCCAAGGAAAGGGTTTTAACACTAAAACTGGATACACCAATACGTTTGACGCACTTGAGTATTACAAGTTGTTTGCAACTGTATCTTTGATAAAAAAAAAAAGTAAAATAAAAACGAGTACATATATTTACTCTTAAAAATTACGGTAAGGAAATCAACCTATACGCAAGCCTGAAGGCCAGCAGCAAAGCTAGATAATTGATGGATTATTCCCCAAACAACATTCCAGTACCAACCACAATCGATTGCCATTGCGCAGTCTTTCACAGTACTGAGTCCAGTAAACTCCAAGCTCTGAAACCCAAAACCTCAGACACCAAACTCCTGTACCAAGAACCATGACAGAAAGCAATGACGAGAAACCAGTGCAGGACTCCTGACCGCATGGCTCAGCTATGATCAGTGTTATCCTAAACCGTTATCAACTCACATCACAGCCTGAAGACTTCTGGGATGCCTGTCATACCAATCACTGAGTCAACCCAGTAAGAAAGGTATGCTAAGCTTTTACTCACTCAGCCTAATCTGACATAATGCTGACCTAGAATGAGTTTTTATACAAGTATCTCATACCATATACTTTATTAGAGCTATAGACACATGACACACACACACACACACACACATTGAGGAAGTGTATATATACACACACACACGTTTTCCTGTATATGAGTCCAGAACTGAATTGAGTACAGTATCTCACTGTCCACCTACAAATAACGTTTTCAGTGATCTCTTTGTACTGCTAACATCGATTTTAAGGTGTACAGAACTTTACGGCCTTATTCTCTGCAAACAGTCTCTCCTAAAGCAACACAGACTGAGCATTTATTGAAAATTATTACGGTGCCTCAACTTGTTTAGAACTTGTCTGGTGACATTTTTGTCTAAGGTCCAGTTCTTTTGTCCCTATGAAATCCAATTCATATGTGGCAAACTAGACTTAAAACAATCTGAAGATATGTTTTGCACAGGGCCGTGCTTGTTACCTACAGCAATCAACAGCCATAGCTGGCAAACCAGATGCATTAATGTGTGCTGTAGAAAAAAAAATAAAAATGGATATGAAATATTTCCTATTAGGGCCATCGAATGTTACAGCATGACAAGCAATTGTACTATTTTGTAGAAAAACATCACAAGGACGGGCAAATTATAAGAAATAAATGCAAAATCAGCAACACAGCAAATAGCAAACCGCTTCAGCAGAAGTGCATTAGACAGCAAGTACAATGCAACATGGGTAGTGATAATTTAACCCAGTGCACTTACCTTAACCAAACAGCTTTCTGTAGGCTCCAGTATAAACGTGCAGTATTATGATTCTGGAAAATCTCAGTTCCCAACACTGCTTAAGGAGCTCACCAACCACCAGTCAGCAAAGCAGCACAGAAAACCCTCAATGTGAAATGAGCCAAATGCTTGGTCAGTCCGTGTTTCTTTAGGACACACCCACCTAAAAACACTACAAACCAATCACAGCAGCACCACCTACATAAGCATGTATAAGCTTTGAGCACAATGTATAACCATCAACACAAAGCATTTGTCCAGACATAAAATACTACTGCATTTCAAAATTACTACCCTCTAATCAGGACTCCACTTAAAGCTGAGTTTAAACATTAAGCATCATAAAGTGCTTGTCCATAGTCATTTATAAATGTTAAAGTTACTGAATATACATTTATGAGCACATTTGGTTGATAGCACTATTTGCAGTTATTGTTGGAGAATCATTAAATATGTACAAATTTAAAGAGTACTTTATCCAACTGTACCAAGAAATGAAATGCAGGTGGCACAGCAAACCCAGGGTCTGACCAGAAGATGGAACACGCTCCTTTGAAGATTTTAACAATGTCAGTTTCCAAAATGATGCTGCACGAAGTAAAGCAAATGAGTTTTGTATCTTGTCAGATGGATATTTTGCTAGATTATCATGCTGATCTTGGAAAAGTACCATTGGTGCAGACAGCAGCCTAGACCTGAATTTTCAGTTCAAACCTGCATTTATCAGACTTTTTTGCCATTTAAGATCCAAAAAATATCAAGATCCAATCAAGGAAGTTTTCTATGGCATCTATTGCCAAACAGCCATGTTGTTATAAATTTTCTATAGAACACCCGCCACCTGCTCCTTATTTAAGGTAGCATATAAAATATTAACCATTCAAGGTGTTGGGGATGTAAGCAAGCCAGCCAGCAAGTCTAATATGGAGATGGCAACAGATGTACTACTCCCAAATTCCACACTTAATTTTATGTCCACACTCAGTTCTGAAGCAATGTTCTTCTCAGCCTATACATTTCTCTAAATATTAGCAGTGATTAAAATAACCCTAAGAAATACAGGGTATTAGAATGAACCAAATTACAACTGACATCTAGGAATAATTTAAACAAGTAAAGAATGTGTCCAAACATACGCATAAACTCCACACAAATGTTTATCCAATTTCAATGTTAAAAAAGCCTAAGGGGAAAAAAACACCCCAAGTTCTTCAGTACTGGATCTCAAATTTGTTGGGTGACAAAGTGAAACATGGGTTTGTTAATACAAGTTGACCAATGTGTTTCCTCAAACTATGTACTCACCGGCTTTGCCAGCAAATTTTTCAAAACAGGTAGGAGGAGGCAGAAGGGGGTTAAACTGCGCAATAAATTCAGTCGATTCTTACTATCACACCTGAAACTTGTATGCTAGAGAGGAGTCATGCCACCAAACAAATGCTTTATTGTTCCTTCAAAAGCCAATAATAGCAAGCAATAAAAACGCACAGGAGAAACATACAATGTCTTGCAGGATCATCATTTTAGGAACGCCATTTTTATTGACAAAATATAGAAGCTGAACAGTATATATACAACGGCAAAATAAAAATAATTATGCTGGAGCGTCACAGTCAAGTCCAGGTAAATGAAATTACAATTAATCTGGGTTCAACAACACAGAAGCATCCCAAAGAGGAACTACATCATAGAAAACAAATACTCACATTTTGAGAACATAGTGTATTTGGAAATGGCTTGCAAAGTCAAGACGTGCCAGGCTGCTAGCACTTCTGCACACCATAGTCTTCTGATGTATGCAACACAATTAAATGGAATCAACTTGTTAATTCCTTAACAAATCTTTGTGGTTCTGCAGATATTGCATTGCATTCGAAATAGTAGCGGCAACCATGGCATTTAATAATGGGGGGGGGGGGAGCATGGAGGAAAAAAACAAGCAAAAAGTTCAACCCAGACATTTTGCTCTTGCACTGCACACACCAAGAACAGCAGCCCTTGGTGCACACACCATGAACTGTAGGCGGAAGCACAGATGAAGAATATCAAATGTGTGATCTACAGCAGAAATACAAATACACAAAACTGTCACTGCGTTTTCAAAAATATCACATGCTTCTCAATAAAAAGGAAATGTCAGCACATCTATTACAGTCAGAATCTAACCTGGGGCCCAAAACTTTAGGATCTTTATATATTTACTAAAAATGATGATTCAACTCTTTACATTACGACAAGTAACTCACATCTCTCTACTAGCAAAAAAAACTCTCGCATACCATGTAAGCATACCAGGTTCTTCAACGAATGCAATGACTTTCCTTACAAATCAAAAGCCTGAATGCTTTGGTAGAGGAACAGACATTCGCTCATCTGTTAGTATTAAATGAAACAATCAATGTTAGTTTTCACCTTGGTTTTAGTAAAAACATACAGTACATTGCGCCATTTCTGTTCCATCATCCACAAAAATCAGCGTAATGACAGGACACCTACCCTAATGTTATCTTTACTTTCCGTGAGCCAATAGGCCTATCATTAAGATCCAAGACTGCAGACATAGCCTCATCATGTGACTCAAATGCAACCATTGCCTCTCCAGTAGGCATGCCTTTCTCACTGTACTGAAGGCACACTGAGCCAGGCAACACTTGATAACCGTAGAAAAAATCAAGTATCTCATCAACCGTCACTGTGAATGGCATGTTTTGGATCTTGACAATCGTTGGCCTTTGGCTACCTGGGCCTCCGCTTATACCAGAGGGGCCTCTCATTGTTTCAGACCCTGGGGCAAATCCAGCCTGGGCGCCACCTGCTCTGCCCTGTCCACCACCCCGACCTGGGTGCGCAGCACTCTTTCTAGGCCCATTATCAAAAGGGGGAATACCTCTCATGCCATCAGGCCCAAAACCAGGTGGGCCACTGTTGCTACCAGGTCCAGGTCGAAAGCCTGGAGGCTCTAGCACTGGACCAGGTAAGTGACTAGCAACCATTGGTGGAGGAACATTCAGAGGAACCTCTCCTAAGGCTCCTGTTATTGGCGGCATGGGTGGTGGTGGTCCCCCAAGCCCATTTCCTGGCCCACTAAAAGGGGTAACAAAAGGGGGACCATTATTTAAGCCACCTACGCTGTTTCTCAAGAAGGAGTACTCATCCCCTGCCATGGCAGGGTAAGCATGGCTTGAGGTGTGGCCAGGAGCGTGTGTCTGGACATTCCCCTGACCTTTTTGTCCCCTCTTCACCTGTGGTGGTGGGTTTCTTTCGATCTCTTTCATTTGGTCGAAGGTCACGAGATGTACAAAGGCATCTCTCCCATTCAGTTTCTGCCGGTGGAGCCTTTCTGCTTTGAGGGCCTCCTCTTCTGACCTGAACTGTACTATGGCTTGACCAAGCCCATTACCATTACCGTCAACAAGAACTTTGAGGCTCTCTTCAAACAGCTGGATCCCCTCCAAGAACAGACGGACATCTTTCTTGGACACATTATAAGGAATATTTGAGATATGCGCACATGTCCTAGAGCCTTTGCCCCCTTCCAATGAACTACCTTTCTGGTCGCCTTGAGAACCCTGCATCCTTTTTCGGATAACGTCAATCTTTTCAAACATGCCTTTCTTGGTGATTGGGTGAACCTGTATGAATCTGCTGCCCATAAACTGCATGTGACAACTAAGGGCAACCTTGTAATCATTTTCATTCCTAAACTCTACAAAGCCTTCTCCAGTTGCTCGGCCATTTGGTCCATAAGCTATGTAAATACTATCTTCTATAATGTCCAGGTTTTTGAAAAAATCAAATATCTGCTTATTCTCTACTTCATATGGCAGTCCTTTCAAATAGACACAGTATTCCTGTTTGTGGGGAGAGCGAGATCTGGCCCGCTCACGCCCAGAGGGTGATTCTGAACAGGAACCTGTGCGACGGTGCAGATCATGGTCAGCGCTGCTTGCATGTTTGTCCAACCCTTGACCTCCACTTGTGCTGCTTGCTCCACCAGTAGCAAGCCACTGCCTCTCAGTCACAGGTGCCATGTCGACATACCTCTGACCTATCATTCCATTATTTCTTTTAAGTGCTTCAAAAGTATCCTGAGGTGTAAAAAACTTCACCAATGCCTTACCATTGCTCCTGCCAAGATGGTCCCTCAGAAACCGTACTGAGTCCACTCCCAAACCCTGGAAAAAATCTCTGACGTCCATTTCAATGGCAGAAAATGGCAGGCCTTGGAGGTGTATGTACAACTCATCTGGATTGACAGCAGTGGACTTCATAGGAGCCTGGATATTCAGGGGCCCTAATGGGTTCAGAGGGCCAAGGAACATATGACTGGGGTTGCTAATAGATAATGGAGGCACAGAGCCAGTTAATCCACTGGTCACAGGACCAACTGGGGGAGGGACACCTGGATTGAAGGGGGGCAGAGTAGATATGTGCGGCATGTGAGTCATAGGTGGAACAGGGGGTACGGGAGTTAAGGGTGTGACAGCAGGAACTGGTGGTAGACTGGACACTGGCGGTGGCACCGGCATTGGCGGTATGGAAGGCATGGGTGGCAGAGATGGTAAAGAAGGTAAAGGTGGTATTGGGGGAGGAACAGAATTCAAGGTGGACATGACAGTTGTCATAGTCGATCCCATGGTAAGACTGGGGCTGCTGAAGTTGTTGCTGAAGCTTGCAGGTATGCTTGCCATGCTGGTCGTTGTAAATGTAGATATGCTTTTGTTGCTCACCGATTCATGCACGGAGGAAGTAGTGGTGACGGTGGTTGGCGAGGGGCTACTGAACCCCGGCATGGTAGTTGGCAAGTTAGACCTCCCGCTTCCACTACTGCTAACTGGGGGCCCAGACCTACCATTCCCTGCAGGTCCCTCCGAGTTACCGGTCTCAAAACGCCTGCGACTAAGCTCGATCATGTTCTGCATTTCAGTCTTGCTACTCAGCAAAAGTGACACCTTAGACCCCTTAATGGTTCCCCCAGTACGCATCATGCCGAGCCTTGCGTCTTCATCGGTGGCGAAAACGATAAAAGCCTCACCATGTTCACCCCCTACAATATGCACGCCACCATCCGGAATGGTCAATCCAGAGAAGAAATGGCGAATGTCCATGGTCCCCGCCACAATGGGGAGACCTTGCAGGCGGATGACCACAGCCATGCTGAGGCGTACCAACACACACCTGCAGGCAAAAGAAGGTAACGTCTGTGTGAGGCTACAGTCAGCAAAAAAAAAAAATACAATGCAACACAAAAAAACTATTCCAGTCATACCACAAGGTAGTCAGAATAAAGCACCATTGAATCCCAAATGCAATTAGGAGGGGGCTCCTTCACGCAAAGAACAAACAAAAAATCCCATAAACTAATCACAAGCTACTAACAACTATAAAATCAAGCAAATCACCTTATATCGCCTCAAGACCGTAACTTCAAATAGCTTTATAAATGACTGAACATTACGATCTTCAAACTTCCACTCAACAGTGGAGGAGCTAGTTTGCAGAACAATGTATAATAGCTTTAGCCTGAACACAAAAAGCCAAAATAAAGAAAGCAGCTATGAAGAAGGAAAACAAAATTCTAGCTTCACATCACCGAAGTGCATTTAATGTTTTACCCAGTTCAAATTACACAGTAAGAATCTATTAGCCAAATAAATGTTGCTTTTTAATTCTCACACATAATGGGTATTGCTGGATTGAAACATTTCTATAAACCCATAAATATATTAAACGTTTCTTATACGATTTATACCCCTGCCCTAGGCTACTAGCTCTTCAATAACAGCACAGCCTTCCAATGACCAGTCTGAGTGGTGGAAAAGGCACACCCCTGCATGGCAGATGCACTTGCTATAGTTTATGACCAAAATGACCTCCATACAAAGCAGAAAAAACATGCTCAGCTATACAGTTAAGTATGTTAACCTAGGGCTGGGCAATATGACACCATATTTCACCACAATAATTATCAATATTGACTCATATGAAAAAGTATCATGATGCAGATCAAGTCATTATTTCTTTACTTCAAGGCTCTGTTTTGATATTCCCTTAGGCTCCACTCCACCTTAAACCAGTGTTTCCCAACGTAATCCTCGGGGAACCCCGACAGTTCACGTTTTTGCTCCCTCCTAGCTCCCGGCCAATCAGCTTGGAACTGAGAGGAACCCTGTCACTGCTGTAGAGGAACCAAAATGTGGACTGTCTGGGTTCCCCGAGGACAAAGTTGGAAAACCGATTCACATGAAAAATGAGCAAAAATTGAATGGACCGCAAACTGAGATCAAATTTGTATTAATCAACCAAACAAAATCTACTTGGATCTTGAAAGTATGCTTTGCTACTGGGCTTTTTCTCTGACTGCTTCGACGCTCATTCCCAGGGATGGGTTAGACAAGTTAATAATGCTTCAGGTGGTTAAATAAGTTGATAGTATTTCCAGTTTTAGCTGGCACAAATTTTTGGCCAGCACCAGCCTGTTACGTATCGGACTTTAAATGGCCATAGTCCTGCCCTACCACAAACACCTTTTTAACCATGTTCATCCGCAATATTGCTTTTCTTAAAAGATGCTTTGGCTGCTAAGCTGTCACTTTCTTCACTGATACGACAAGTTTCCTAGGAGGGAGCACCGCGATACACATGCACCAAGAACATTCGCATCAGGACTGAAATATTTATTCTTTTGACCTGAATGCTTCATTGTGATCATTTTAATGTTTAAAAATGTTTTGTACCGGGCAATTTGAATGCTTATGATTGCATTTGCTAGTGACCCCCCTGCCAAATTTTATCGTCAGCACCCCCTCTGGGGTTGGGCCGGGACCAAATATTGGCAGTGGGATACCAACCTTGGTATTACTTGGAATCAGATTATACCAGTGATTTTCTGTTCAGTCTAACTAATGTGAATTACTAGAACAGTAGCATGCATCATGCTGCACTTGCTCCATTAACCTTGCAGTGTGCTTGCTGATCAAGCACTGTCAGATCTTAAAAGACTATCATATGAGTGGTTAGAATTGTGTTCATTTCTGTGATGTGTTAGGCTGAGGTGTAGCAACAGGCAATGCTCCTTATCGACAGCTGAAGTTCCTAACTTTCTTATCTTTAAAATTGTATAGGACAATACATTTATATACCGTTTATTACCGCCCAGCCCTAGGCTAATCAGTAGACAGCGCATTATTATACTCCAAATACAGTAGTCCAAAATAATAATGCAGGATTTCACAATCCTGGTACCAGTAGATCCCTGAGTACACTGATTTTCATCTGATTTTCATCAACAAAACAGCAAAACATGGCACACACAATATTACACACAAATATCAATTCTGATCTTGTTCAAGTATGCTACTCAAGCTTTTCCAGTATGAAATTTGCCAATTTCATATCTAATTTGACAACTAAAAATTATGCAAAAACTGTGCAGCAGTGTGTTTAACAGTTGCATGTTAAAAACAAAAGCTTTTTCGAGATTTTAAAGTAAACAAGAAATTCATAAAAATGCTTCAGATAAAGGACAATATGGCTGAATCAATCATAATTAAGATCCAAGATGAAAAACCAGCACACAAGGGGTCCTTCCAAACCAGAATTCTACGTGCCTAGGCTAAACTACCTAGCCACATAATAGGTAGACTTCAGAGCTCTTTAAACCAAGACACCTAATTACATTTTTACAGAATAAAATAACAAATAAAGGCATAGACCTTAGGAATAGTGTGTTGCATTACAGCAGTAAAATACAGAAAACATTTACTTAATATCCATGTAGAAACAATTACTGCCGATCACTCCCAGTGTCAAGGGAGAAAACTGTGCAACAAATTATCTGGTGAAGAACCCACTAAGAATGCAGGCAAGGAAACAGATGCCTGGTAGCTTTTATCACTGAATCAATACTGCGATTAGGACCAGCTTAAATCGCGATTCAGGTTTGTTGTGATTTTTGCACTGATTTATATTTTACTGCAGTACCATTAAACACTGGTTAAAGGACAAAAAATGCTGCCAAATGTTCTATCATATTTGCCATTTTAAAAACAGAAGCATGTACTTTATGTATGCACTAAGAAATGCAGTTTATACAACAGTTAGTTAAAGAGTGTAGCAACTTTAAGATACTAATTCACCCTCGTCTGTTAATTCAATTGTGCCCATCTTGAAATTTTAGTTGTCCCATCATTTCAATATTGAGTATTAACCATCAAGAGACAATGGGAATGTTGTGATGTACTGAATCATGACACTGGTACCATAAGTACTGCATCATGACCTAGGCGCCTATACCCAATCCCATGATACACTCATTCAATCAGGAAAGCACTGGAAATGGACAGAGAAACTGAATGGTTGTAACTGCTCTTATGTCAGTGGAGTGGCTTAAATTAATGAAGTTCAGGGCCGTTTCTCAAAAGCTTACCTGTGTTAAGTGGTGCTTCGTTATAAGTTGCACAGGATACCCAAGCCAATCCTGACGGCAAGCAATTAAAACCCAACTCTAGACTGTAACAAAAAAATAAGTAAATGGAAGCAGAAAACATGAATGCAGGTAGCAGGCAAAACTGATGTCAGCCAAATGTGCACCGTGTGACAAGTCAGTCTCCATTCAGCCCAACAAGTCCCAGTATTCAGCACCAGAACTCTCAGACAGGAAATGCAGTACATTAGCAATGACAGCAGAACGTTTTCAGAACAAATGCTTCGCCAGAAGCCAAAAGCAGGCAAAAACAATTAAAATTCATCTGACAAATAAATAAAACATGCATCTTCAAAAACATTTTTAATAATCCATTTGCGCATTTGATAAACCCAAAAAAGCAAAACAGAACATGCTCATTTAAAAAGACGAGTCAGATGGAGAAAGAATGATTAATTCCATATGCATAAGATTTGCACTAAATTCAACAACAGTCATAGAACTTCGTCAAACAAATTAGAAGGATTTCATCAGCAGGTTACAGGCATGAATCGCGTTCAAACTATTTAAATTCATGCTAGGAAACAAATAAGCTTCCAGTCACACAGATTTTTGTTTTTTTCCTGAAAAAATTGTTTCTTTGGCATTCAATATACATAATACTCATACTAAAGAGAAGCTCACATACTGATTTTCCGTAAAGAGCAATGATCCACAAGGACTATCTACCTGTAACAGAAACCGCACAACAGAATCTATCAGATCAGTGGTAAAGCATGGGCAGAATACAGATTCACAATTAGATACTATATAGAAGGTTTGAACAACAACCAAAAAATGACACCAGTTCACACACCAAATCAAAGCATCTGGGGTATCCACCATGAAATATCACCTCCGAAGAGCCATTTAAACTCCCATGAACCCAAACTATGAACCAGTAATTCCGTTTACCTTGTTTGTGAATTACATGGCATTTATGTGATGTTTAAATGTACACTGCTCAACGGGAAACATTTATTTGCATAGCAAATACCCAAAGCCACTGACCCAAGACACTCAAACCACTTCCGAGACAGGAATACAATGAGCCCCATTCCAATTGCTTAAAATCAAACCAAAACCGGGCTTACTAGAAATGTACTTCAAGAAGAGCTGACACCATATTAACCAAGAAGACAATGTTTAAAACTGGAGACGATTCTACCAACTCCACCGTCGCTTTTCCAGACATCCCATGCAGTCATATTACCGATAATTAATGAGCCAAAAAGCAAGCCACTTTTCTCTGCAAAGCACACAAAAACCAAGATGCCCAAGCACCCATATCGCAAAATAGGAAAAGCAGAAATCATCAGGGGCAATAAGCAAAGACAAAAAACAGCCCCCTTTCTCTCAGATGAGAATAATGGGGACAAACAAGCGCGTGTGAAGAATTTTAAATGCTCTCAATTTCCAGCTGTGCTACCATGAGAATTAAGCAGAAAAACATGACTTCGTCATTTCAAACCAGGTACCACCACACTGCAAAAGGACCGTTCCGTTCGTAATAACAAGAAATCAGCACAATTTAAAGCACAGAAAGAAAACGCAACAGTTGCGAATATTTTACCATTTATATAGGCAGCCAAGGGGCAGGAGAAATGTCCTGCCACCAACTCCGTGCGGACGCGAACAAAGATGGGCTCGCCGCAGCACTCCCCACTAATAGCAGCAGGAAAGTGCGGGGATGCGACGCCGCGGACAGCCAGCGCCTCCGTGCACGCCGCACAAAGGGGAAACAGTGCAGGCAAACGCGCTTCCAAGCAGCACCTCTTTTCTCTGTAAAGTTACTTTGGTGACAAAATGGCGCTGAACCAGACAATACGGGTCAATTCTGCATTGCCAAATCCAAAAACAAAGTGCGCTAATGGTGCCGGACAGCCCCCGCACAGCACCAGCCGGCAGTCACACACACTATATATGCGATCATACGCCAAACACACCGATCTTCGCCCTACCAGCGCTCAATGCAAACAGGCCCAATTCAAAGCTACTCTGCCTCCTCGAAGTCTCTGACCCTAACTTAGTGTGATCGGTCTGTTTCGCCGCACGAATATTGCTTGTAAATTCTGTGCTTTATTGTCCTTACCCAAAATATCTGTACACAAACAGAATTAATTTAATTTAACGAGCCGATGGTCGGCGCTCCTGCCCCCTTCCTGGGTCCTCTCCTCCGGCAGCGCAGCGATACAAAATGTCCGCCCGACGGCGGCCAGAGCGGAGCCGAACGCCAGCGCTCCGTGACGTCACCCGTTCTCGCCGACTCCAGCCAATAGTCTGCAAGGACGTGCCGATACTCTAAAGAAACATCTTCAAGCGCCAAGTCTGCTTTTTCAGGTCATTTCTATTATTCGTACAGTAGCCTACTGAAGCGCTTAAATATAATCTAATACATACATATATATATATATATATATATATATATAATTCTTAGTTTGTCAAATTACCAGAGATATCAAACAGAGGAGATATCATATTCAGTATCATAATATTTTATTCAGAAACAAGACATATCTGAATTTTATATTTACATTACACTATACTGGTTATTTTATTAAAGGATGGATTGATATTGTTTTCCTTTTATTACGAACTGGAAACTGACTTAATTTACAACTATAATACTGGTTTTGTTCCTGTAATTACAGTCAAGTCAGTTTACTGTCATTTAACACACATGAAGCAGAATACAGCAAGAACATATAGTTATATTTCAGCTATTTCTCAGGACATTCGGATGTATTGTTTGAAATGGGGACTGTCACGGTCAAACCAGCCACAGAATTGCGGAAAGAATTAAACAAAATAAATTATTAATTAATCAAAAAATTAATTCATTCATTTAACAATGCTCAACGATGACAACAACAATGACATAGTGCAATTAATACAACTACACAGTGGACACTGCAAAGAGACTGCCCAATCAACAGAAACAGTGTAGTGCAAATGTGCATTTTATCAACATTTATTGGGTAGGTGGGAGCTGAGAGAGGTTCCTGTGATTTTCGTTGTTGTCCTCACTATTCGCTGGAGGCACTTGCGGTCTGAAGCTTTGCAGTTCCCATACCAGGCGGTGATGTAGCTGGTTAGGATGGTTCCTCTGTAGAAAGATGTGAGAACTTAGGGAGGAAGTGGAGGAGGTATAGGCACTGCTGTGCCTTCCTGGTCTGGTAGGTGAGGTAGTCGGTCTTGCTGAGGTTATGTGATATGTGTACTCTGAGGAATTCAGTGCCTTTCAGCACTTCCACAGTTTTCTCGTTGATGGTCAGTGAGTGTGTTAATTCCTGAAACTCTATTATGAGAACTCATGGCAATAGTTGGAAATTAGTGGGAGAACATTTCAAACTGGAGTTGAGAAAAAACTTCTTTACACAGCGTGTAGTTAGAGTATGGAATAGTCTTCCTGTTTGTGTAGTGCAAGCTAAAACCATGGGTTCCTTTAAAGCAGAGCTAGACAAGATTTTAACATCTCTGAGCTACTAGTGGAAGGCTCGCCAGACGAGCTTGATGGGTGGAATGGCCTCCTCTCGGTTGTAAATTGTAAATTGTAATGCTCTTGATAATACACTGAAACATGGTGTGAGAATATGATGTCTCAATCCAGAGTTACAGGAAGATGTTGTTGAAGATGTTGCACAGGTTGTCGCATGCCGGCAGTCGTGGATTGTGCTTAGCATAGCTGTCAATGTCCCACCCTCTTTACTGGTGTATTTTACGGGGTGACTGGCGTATCAACTGGGACATATTCTGAGCCGAGTTTGATTCATTACAAGATTGTACTGGATATTGCAGATGAAAGTACATGGAGTGTGTGGTTAAGGGGCAGATGCACCAACTGCCATTTGTGATTGTGAACACAAATCAAAATCTTCTCCTATCAGGCTCCACTTTGCGAACAGCCAGGGCTCATAAAATTCATGATTCCTGCAGATGTGCACAGAGTGGAATACACATGCAATGC
>JAODKN010000127.1:11515760-11526772 GCA_026774425.1 Petrocephalus zakoni | reverse complement strand
TTTAACAACTCTGAGCTATTAGTAAAGTTCTCCCCAAGCGAGCTTGATGGGCCGAATGGCCTCCTCTCGTTTGTATAGTTCTTATGTTCTTAACTCCCACACACCCTCCAGGACCCTGCTGAGAGTATAGAGCTGGTCCACTGTTCAATTCAATTTTTATATAGTGCCCTTCACAACAGAGTTGTCCCAGGGCCTTTACATGAGTGTGTTTGAATACATTGCTATATGCAAGACCAAACAAAATGGAACAGAGAAAATTAAGTACATAGAATGAAAGAAAAAGCCAATTAACAACGGAGGAGAGGAACCAAAAACTCTCAGCAGGGAAAAAAAAACCTCTGGGGGTCCAAGGTCAACTGGCTGCCCAACCCCCCCTGGGCATGCTAACATTACAGAAAGCGAAAGAGTGAGCTTGCTTGCTCAAAGTGAGAACTGTTGTTGAGGGCAGGCCAAAGTCCATCAATGAATCAGTCAGTCCTCCATGGCGGTCCTTGAAGGCTGCCCCAACGATGATTTGGGTCACAGCCAGGGCCAAAGTGAAAACTACACTGCTCCTCCTGAATCCGAGGCTCAACAATCCGACGGACCCTCCTCTCCAGGACCCCCCGAATAGACCTTACCAGGGAGGCTGAGGAGTGTGATCCCCCTATAATTGGAACACACCCTTCGGTCCCCCCAACACCCCGGTCTGCCAATCCAGAGGCACTGCCCCCGATGTCCACGCGATGCTGCAGATGCGTGTCAGCCAAGACAGCCCTACAACATCCAGAGCCTTAAGGTACTCCGGGCAGATCTCATCAACCCCTAATGATGTTAGTGTAGCAGGAAAAAATAATTACATTAGCATGAGAGGTTGGACGGACCCCTTTTGTCAGTGGGACCACAGCCAAGTTCCTTTGTCCATTTATGTTTTGCATAATAGAAGTACAAGTTCATTAAGAATACCAAGTTCAGTGTAACTACTCAGATGCTACATTGGTGGGTCATTCAAGAAAAGTGCACTCGACATTTTAAGACCCCCGAAATATAAATTTAAGTACTTTGATCCTAAAATGGCTGTTTTAAAGAATAATTAAGGGCTTAATTTTGGTTAAGACTTAAGGATCCACAGACACCCTGTAACAGTTTCATTGTAAAAAATATTGTAAATGAAAAACTACATTGCTTCAATTGTTCAATGTCTTTGAAAGCTAAGGTTTGTATTTTGAAGCAGTTAGTACATGCAAAGCCATTTACTAAAGAATATGGTTTGTCAAGACCCTACGTAAAACTCAGGAACCTGCAACCTGACCCAAGTTTCTAACTTCATACACTTTGCTTTAATAGGATTTAGTATGCTACCAGAAAAAAAAAAAGCATTCACAATACCACCCTTAAACGGTGCATTGCACAATATACTACTGATCAAATAAAAGCAACTACACTGAACACAAGGATAAACTTTATTTGAAATAAATTTTAATCAAGTTCTTTACAAAAATCAAACCTTGATTACAAAACAGATTTAGAAATACCAAGTGGTTTTCGAATGAGCACAAATAAAAATCGGTCACTAAAGATTTGAGCTCATAGAGCTTAAACATTGAATATTCAGATGGACAACAAATTACAATGTTCTGGCTCCTCATTTTTTTTTTTTATTGAGCACAAGTTGTGAAGGGGGGGGAGAAGAGGGGGAAAAGATGCCAGTCAAAGCTGATAAGCACAAGACAACTATGTACAACAAATTTACAAGCAAATGTCAAAACTGTCAATGGCAAAGACAAGGAATACTTAAAACTACAGCGCCTTTATTATACATGTCAAAACCTCACAATGTTTACTTTCTGATGTAGTTGCAAATTAAGCTTGGCTTCTGCCAAAAATTAGAAAACCTCCACAAAACAGGACACAGGCCAAGTGGGAAAGGAAGGCTAAAATTCTCCTGTTAGTAAGAAACTATGGAGAAAAATTGCCTTTATTTGCTACTCGGGACTTGAAAGCTGATCCAAGCTCAGTAAAAGCCCGACTGTCGAAAAAGGATAGGGGGCATATTTATATACAGTACAAACAATGCCTCACTTTGCCAAATCATCGCCGAGTTGGCATTAGGAGCTGAGTAGCCACCACAGAGTCGGGGAAGAGATTGTGGTAGGTTGGCAGAGGAACATAGGCTGCCGTGATCATATTTCCTGTGAAAGGAACGATGGCAAATCAGATCAACCAATAGTGTTACTGCAGTCAGCATTAAACATTCATTGACGGCACGAACTGGAACATACCTGCAAACCATCTGCCATGTAAAGCATTCACAGCTGCCATAGCGGCTGGGATGGTGGGACATTTCACATACACATTACCCTGCAAGAGAAGATATAACATAAGTAATACACAATACACATGCGAGCTAACAGACTATCACTAAAGGTTAACTGGACGCTTACTTGAGATGAATTCTTGTCGACGTATACGTGCACAACACCTCCATGTTTGTTGCATTCTTCAATGACATCATCTTGAATTTCAATATCCCAGCCTGGTTCATCTTCACTGTAAAGCAAGGTGATGGGTCAAGCTCCAAGTTCCACACGCATTTCTAAAACACACTAACTACCCAATTGATGCAGGGCTAAGTTACCAGACAGCACAACAGGAGGGTCGTTACGCTTGGCTCAAATTACACCGGTTAATTTCAATTAATAAATAACCTAAATGGAAACAAACAATGCAACATTTCAGAAACTGAAAATTACCAACTGTTCTCAGGGAGAACAGACTGCTGACAAAATAAGCAACATTTGTTAACAAATCTACTGGTAATAAACATTACTCCCATAAGACACTACAGTTAAATCATACTCAACTACTAAAGTTACTTAGTAAACCATGAATAACTAGACCCACTACTTGAGCCCCAGAAATGGCTACAGCTATGGTATGAAACTAACCACAGCCATACCATAGGGGCCATATCAACTTAAAGACGAGGGACCGGGAAGCCAGGATACATACGACTGAGGGTTGAACATGTTGGAGAGCTGGAAGCACTGTGTGGCCAGTGGCTGCGTTGGCAGGTTCAGAGCAGTGTTCACATTCATGTTCAGGTTTAGGTTCAGTGCCGGGCTGATGGCAGCTGCGAGGGATAAGGAACATTCTCCTGTTCAGTATTGAGGCAATGTCCAAAGCAGACAGGCACAATAAGGTCCACCACCCAGTAAGATACCTTCCCATGACACCAAGAGCACAATTTAAGTAACATTGTACAAACTGTTGGCATGTTGTGAAGCTAGATGCAGAATACAAAGTTCAGGAGGGCTGCATTACCAAATTCTTACAGAAGAAAAATGATCCATAAGGGATTTCTGCCACTCAAATACAGCAGTTTCATGCATTAGACATTTAAAATCACATTCACCTTCAGTGGGTTGAGTCAACCTTGCTTGCAAATCTAAGGATTAGAAAAAAAAATTACAAAAGGGCACTTTGCCCACAACAATTGAGATCATCAATTTAAAAACATGCATGGCTGAAATGATTGGGCTGCGCTCCAGTGCTTTAATAAGGAGGGGGGTGGAGCCACACGAAAGCAAATACTAGGCATATGGGGCAGATTCTAAAATTTCTCCATCACTACTACGTCCAGGATGGCCCATCTACCCAAAGAGCAGCAGGTCCCAAATTTACACACAATTACTGACCAGCCGAGACTGTGAACAAGACCATTATGGGTGTATGCCATCTGTAATTAAGGTGTTATCTAGTAATAATAAAATGTGCACAATAAGCTGCTTACCAGATACAGACGCCATGGCGCCAAAAGGAATAGAGCCACTCATCTGCAGAGCCTGCTGGGCTGCTGGAGGAATCTGTAAGCCTGTACCTGAGAAAGACACCAAAACAGAGCCCACAGAAATGATAATTGTTCTATCAAATGCTGTACTGATGCAAAACAACTATAATAAATTATTCGTTTAGCCAAAAAAAAAAAAAAAAACTGCTGTAGATTATACTCAGTGCTTACCTTCAGCCAGTCTGGCCATCAGCTGCAGACGCCCAGTGGTCCCCAGGTCAATACCAGTTCTTTCAAGCTCATCACTGTCCAGGAAGGAGCTGGCAGTCGATGCATCAGTACGTTCGGTCACATGACCCACTTTCATTGGTCGGCCAGCCAACTCAAAGCCATTCAGCTGTTCCAGAGCCTTTTTAGCACATTCAGCATCTGCAAACTGTACAGAACAGAGACAGCTTAGAACCTCTAAAGCCACGGAGAACCTCAAAGTAGCACAGCAATTCCACTCACAGTGATAAATCCGTATCCCTTGGATCTTCCAGTTTCACTGTCCATCATCAGCTGGATACTCTCAATCTGGCAAGATAAAAAGCAGCTTAGAAATAACCTGAGCTGCACCATGAGCCATGTCACTTTTCCTAAAGGACAGAGCTGCTCACCCGGCCAAAAGGCTCGAAGATGCCCCGCAACATGTCCTCTGTGATATTGAAATGCAGGGAGCCAACATAAAGCCTCATGGGCCCGGCGTTACCCTTCTGCAGGTTGTTAGACATGGCAGCAGCGCGGTTCTTCTCAGCCTTTTGGGTTTAATCGTGGGTAGAAAGTCATGAGCTCATCTTACAGTCAGCATGCTCCTGCACATTTCCCGGAAATGGACCAAATGAGGACATGTCTTACCTGCGATGCCTGCACAATGATAGGCACCCCCAGGAGCTTCTGGCCAGTCAGACCAATCGCCAGAGGTACAGAATTAGCTTCGACAAACTCAATATAAGCAATCCCCTTTGATCTTCTCGAGTTGCGGTCAGAAATCATCCTCACATCTCTTACCTACAACAGAATTAAGAAAGGGTTTGGTAAGTTAAACACTAGACACATGAAGGCTCAAGAAAGGAAATTAAACTCGAGGATTCAATAAGACAGCCATACATTTAATATTACATTGATGGCTAAAAGTTTGCTCGTCATGTCTGATTATTGACTGACTTTCCCAACAGCTGAGAAGAACTCCTCCAGGTCACGAGGTCTAATCCGTGCAGCCAGCTGCATGCAGAAAACTGTGCGTGCATCTCTCTCTTCTGGGGTGAGGTTGTCAATTGGCTCCCTTTAAGATAAGATGAGGACCACAAAGGAATGAGGCAAATCCAGCTGCAAACTGGTGACCAGTTCACTGAGTGTTAGCTAACTCAGAATTACTCAGAAACAGTGACTATGGGTGTTGCTATAAAGCACTGACCGTATTGGACTCTTATCTTTTCTGAAGGGGCTTCTGCTCCGGGAACGTCTCCGGCTGCAAAACACCAGCGACCATGTTATGCAGATCAACACACACTGACCACATGTTACACGCCAACAACCAGCTACCCATATGAATGTCAGAAAGATGGTATAATAAAAACCTTAGTTTGATGGCAGGTGGTGGGCCAATCTTCCCCCTGGAACCACCGTTAAATTTCGGCCCCGAACTGCGATTAAAAACAAGGTTCATCTCAGTACCTACGGCTACTAATGTGCATCTACTAAAGGGCAGTGTGACCATGTGTCACAGGGTCTCAATTTGTCACAGATGTAAGCTTTTCCAAAACAGGCAGACCTAAACCCATATTTCCAGAAGGTTCTGGGACAGAAGTTGTACAGCAACATGGGATGAGACATAACGCAAATGCAGAAATACATACAAGGGGCTCCGGCGGGCTCTGTATCGGCCGCCACGCTCCCGACTCCGTGAGCGACTGCGCCGTCTATCACGGCTGCGGCTGCGTTTACGCTCACGACTTCGGCTGCGCTTCTGTTCTCTACTTTTTTTACGATCGCGACTCTTGCTTCTCCGTTTGTCGCGGCTTCGGCTACGACTCCGACTCCGTTTTTTCCTGTGGAAAAGAACAGCGCTGCGTCAGAAGCCTGAGATACACACTCGGCAGACAGCTGAAACAGTGGCTCACGATGCACACTTACTTCTTATTACGCTCTTCATGGCCATTGGTACTACTGGACTTGATCTCATCCTAAGCAGGGTTGATAGAAGAACATCATGAGGACGAAGAGGCAACATTTCAAGTCGTCAGGGTAAAGGGGGAATGGGAAGAGAAAATACAAAAACAATCATTTAAAAATATTCAAACAAGGCTAAAAACTTGGACAAACTTCTAAAGTTGGGTCCTTTTTAACCACTTTGCTCAGGTTTCCCCTTCTCTTCTTAATATATAGGTAACAAGTTAAATTCATCCAACAGTCAAGATCTAACAGTGGTTAAACAGAATCTGGTATGCTACCAAAGAAAGCCATGTTTAGTCAGTATTTGGTCAGCAACCCCTTCTGATCAGTACCAAGGCTATCTTTGCCTAAGACCAATGTGGCCATGCTAGCCGACAGCCACTAATCGAGTTCCTGTGGTGGATGCCATTCCAGTGATCTTCACCCATTTTCGTTCGTGGACTGTAAGAGCTCGATGCCACCTCTGTCACACATCTCGCCCTGAAGCAAACAGGGATTCACACTGCTTAGTAATGTCGACTCCCAAGAAATTAAAAAGATAAAAATAAATCCACCAGCAAACCTCATGAAAGTCTCTAGCTGGTATCCAGCAGCATGGAGATGACCCATGTTTGCCACTTTAAAACTGGAAATCTAGACCCCTTTGTAAAGGATTTACATAATACAGCATTTCCCAACCGGTCCTTGGGTACCTGCAGATGGTCCACTATTTTGCTCCTTCCTAGCTCCCAGTAAAGGAAAAAAAAAACTGTCTGAAAAGGAACTGGGAGGGAGCAAACACGTGGACTGTCTGTGGGTCCCTGAGGACTGGGTTGGGAAACACCGACATAATGGACGAGAAATGTGAATGATATTTCCAATATTCCAAAACCATATATATTAAAAAAAAAAAATTAACAACTTGTTGGAGTGTTTAAAAAAACTGCTAAAAATGCATGCAAAAAACTAAGATGCTTGTTTACCTTATGTTCAAAACTATTTAAAACCATCACAAGAGGACGGGTCAAAGAGAGACAGTATTCACATTTTAAAGTTCTTGGGGGCCCTGGTCACTTCTGACAAACTGCATGACCAAATGTACCACTTACTACACTCACTAGTTTCAAGTACAATGCACAACAATATGAAACAAAGATGCACTCTGGCAACTCAAAACTACAACACTAAGTGCATGCATACAAATGTAGCCATACACTGGGAACCACCGTACCCAATGGAATTATGCAACTGTAGTTAAATAAAAAAAAAAAAAGTTTACCAACAAACTGGAAAGCTAGAGAGCAAGGTAAGATCTACAGCGTAAAAATTTGAATACTGTCTCCGAAGCACGTCTTTTAATGTGCCTGTCATCTTCTGCATTCACCTTAATGCAACCAAACAGGTGCTTGGACGGTCAAAGACGAGGTTTTTTTTTTTTTACCTAGGGGACCACAGTACATCAATACATTGCGCAATTACTACCTTACTTTGAAAGTTCACACTGGAATTCATGGGAGTAGAGGTGAGATATCGTTAGGCAAGTCTACAAAAAGAGATAGACGGGCATTTATTCATAATTCTGAATTGAAACTACTGCATCACATAACAACAAGTTTTCCACAAACAAAGGGTCTGGGGAAAGCAGCTTGTAAAAGACCAGCAGATTCAGCTGTGCCAAAATCAAATCCACTCACCTTTTTATAAGGCGCTTCAAGCATAGCTTCAATATCAAAATCGTCTGCCATGTTGGAGTCACCCTAAGACAAAGAAAACTGAATGATCAGCTACAAAGACATCCAAAACTTATAGCCATTGAGTCAATCTTCACTGCCAGAAGAGCATGCTCATTTGCACAGACAGCAATGCAGGCAGGACAAGTCATTTTAAATGACAAACGTCATCTGGTAAGATGCTTAATCTGGGTGATACGCAATGTGACTTAAGACCAGTGCTTAAGACCAGCGCAAGCAAAAGCTAGTTTCAGCCCTTCTTTCTGTAGACGTTTAATATACATATATACACACACACACATCAAGACACAAATATAACTAACATGCTGGCACGCGGTGGGGATTAACTATATTAACCTCAAACGGCTTCTTACCATGTGGTTTATTACTGATGGCTATTCCTGTAATGAATTGGATGCAGACCGTTTCCTATAAGTAAAACAAAACAAATGTTCTTTATATTCCACATATTTGATAATCAGGTGTGATACAAAAGATTTTGTATACCTATTTGACTGGATATTTTGCAAGTCAGCTGTTGTTTCACAGGCAAATGTGTTGGGCAGCTTCAAAGAATAGCAGAAAAACCCAATAATGTGTCAGCAGTGTTGCGAGATGCAGCCTGAAAATACAGCCCCAGCATACCAACAGCAAAGCCAAAATATCGAGTGAATTCATATGAATATACAAGTCACAATAAAAAATAACGAAGGCTTTAGATTAAACGCATGTTCTTGCAGCATCCAGGAAAAAATGACTGCAACGCTTTAAAGACAAGAAGCAGACCACTACGTATAGAGCTTTTCGATGCCGTTTCAATGGGAAATAAACCAATACTCGTTCGATTAAGTCCACGATATCACATCTATATAATGCTGCAACTAGTAACTTGCGGTTATGCATAAGAGTAAGTCGAATACATCGTTATAAAATGTCGTATTTTAAGCGGGTAAGATTTTTTGAAGAAGACCCGTAGAAGACAGAGTCCCGCTCGGACATCGGCTAATCTGCTCCTAGGACATTAGCTACGGGTTAGGTAAGAAAGTGTGGCTCTTCCTGGATAAGGTTCGGGAAACACAGCAATATCACAACAGCGGTGACAAAATCTAGTTCGGCGTAGTACACGAAATCGAAACTTGTGCATTATCCTCCATTCCTTGTTAAACCGAATTTTATTGACCCTATTTGTTACCTTGCGAAGAGTTTCGCGAAACGTGAACTGGTTTTATATCAAGCGACTAGCGAAAGGGCTGGCGACGGCAAACTGCCCGTTTTCGTTAGAAGCAGGACGGCTACAGCGAGGCGAGTGTACCGTAACCAAAACAGGTATATTTCCATTTAAACAATCGTACAACAATTGCCCTAAATATAACTAAGGTATTACAAAGTATCACACGTATATACTGTTACCTTATATCGCCCCGGTACTTCGGTTCTGCTTTGAAGAGGGTCCCAAACGATCGTTGTTTCCCTTTTACTTGCTAGCTAGGCCTCGCTTGACCTCCGGTCGGTATTCTTTAGCTTGCTTTATTTACAAAACGTATAGTTCAAGAAACAGTTATGGAACCAAAACGATAGCGACCAATGATATCGGCTCGTTTAATTAGATTAAGCGTGCGATGATAATAATATATATAACGACGCTCACTAAGGGCTCCCCCAAATAAAACGACAACTGGACGCTCCTACGGGTCCCGCAAAATGGCGCCCATAACTAACATACATGGGGTCTCCTTATCCACACTGCAAGGACTTCTTGGGCTGTCCGCCAACAGAAATATCACGAGACTACAAATGGCCGCGTGCAGCCAACGCGATTCGCGAACAAATGTGCGCGTTTAATGTACAGTATCAGCACTTGATTAGTGGCATTTTTCACTTGGCGTGTTAAACAATGCAACAGAGGTTGCAGGGCTTAAAATCGTGCCGTTCATACGCACAGCTCCTAGAATAAGCATGCACATGCTCGGTGTATGATCGGTGTACACATTTTTCTGATGATTTTCTTTTTTCATGTTTCAAAGTTTTCTCTACACCTGTAAAATGTCAACAAGCAAATTTCAACATTTGAGAAACCATTTTAAATGTAAAGCAATATTTTCTACGGTATAAGTTGACAGTATTTAAATGAGTTTCATTTTTACTATATACATCATTAACCTTGTGCTACATTCAAGAGTATCTGAGTTGAACTGTCATAAAATACAGATACACTGAAATATAATTTTAAAATGAACAAATTTATGTTGAATGCCTCATGATGTCACAAGAACAGGGAAATCTATTAAAATATATCAAAATATATTTGGAATGAAGTTTTGAATTATGCATGCATAATTCCGCGTGCACCGCGTGAACCTGCTTTCTCAGCTGTATGTCACTCTGAATAGAAGCTTTTGCTTGTTAAATGTAAATAGAAACTATTGCGTTATTGACAATGTTAATTCTTTCAATCAATCATTACACAATGGATAACAAAATACAGCCATCAATATGCAATATAATACTTTACAAACTCAAATGGATACTGGAAAAAAAAAAACTACCAAATGAAACTTATGGGTGGAAATACCTTTAAAAAAAAGAAAATATATATATATTTTATCTTTCACATTTAGTCCATTCGTTCTTGCCGATTATGCCACAGGCTCTCATCAACATCACATTGAATGTTTTCCCTTGCAATGCACCGAGGGAAATACTTCCTTGCATGGCGTATCCATCCCTGGCAGTCCTCTGCATCTATTGCCAGGCAACCAGCATTCATTGCCTCCAGGAGGGGCATCTGCTCATATGGCCGGTGATCATACACCTTCCACCTCCAAGCAGAGAAGAACTCCTCGATTGGGTTCAGAAAAGGCGAGTATGCAGGGAGGACTTGCATCATAATACGAGGCTGTGCTGCAAACCATTCATTCACAAGGCAAGAGTGGTGGAAAGCCACATTATCCCAAATTATGACATACAGAGTCATGCCAGGCATCAACAGCCCTCGCTCTTCGGGTGGAATCAGGATTCCTTTCAATGCATCAAGAAATGTGATGAGGCGTTCTGTATTGTATTGGCCAATAGTTGGTATGTGGCAAAGGACCCCATCATTGGAGATGGCAGCAGACATGGTGATATTGGCACCCCTCTGACCTGGCACTGTGACAGTGGCCCTCTGCCCAATGATGTTCCTCCCGTGTCTCCTCACTTTACAGAGGGTGAAGCCGGCTTCATCCACAAAAATTAATTTCTGCTTCAAACTCCATTATTCTCCAAGAAAAAGAGCAAATTCATGAAGCAAATTATTCCAGTCGCATGTAACTATGGTAAAC
>JAODKN010000127.1:11465271-11481121 GCA_026774425.1 Petrocephalus zakoni | reverse complement strand
CTCATAATCAGCTACCTTTATTTCAGTAGGACCCATAAAATATCTGTACTTTATATTTCTGCTCCCTGCATGGATTAACATTTGTCTATGTTAAATTTTATCTGCCAGGTATCTGCCCAGTTGCTAATTAAATCAAGATCCCGCTGTAGCTGCTGAGCCACTAGTTCAGTATCAGCTAAGTAACAATAAACTGATTCTATTGCACTCTTTAAGCACTGGAAAATATGCAACTATTGATCTAAAATAATGTTTAAAATAATATATAAATTAGATAAATATTATTTTAAATTATATTTCAAAGTTTCCATCCATCCATGTTGTGTACCTTCTTGTCCTATGCAGGGTCCATAGGCTTAATACCTTTTTTTTATTTGTTTCAAAAATAATTTAAAATTCTTGCACCAAGAGATTCAATGTGAAAAGGGTAACAATATGTCCTCCAATATCCAATTACTGTGCCACATTAAAAGCGATAGAAGTTACTTTCAGTGCTGTCTGCAGGCTCTTTGAAGCAAACACATAATCCCATAGTAGGATGTTAACCCCCCCCCCACCCCAAATTCCCAAGACCTGAGCAATCTCTTCCATTGTGCCTCCGATTCCATTTTTAAAATGTTAATTTCATTCAGTTTTGTATACTCTGGAGTTTTCTTAAAGGAAAATGCACCACTATGACTATATTCCTATACTGTACATCATTGCTACATTAAGCACCTGTTTGTGGCACAGAACAGATTCCCTATTGGCTACTATACCTGCCACTCATAAGCCAGAACTTGTCATATGAGTTAATGACCCACCTTTTGGTCCCCCCCCACACACTCTGTGCATGATGGTACTCTTTCATGTGGCTTCCTGTTCAATGTGCACAAGCTGCATCAGTATAAGAAAAGAAAAAAAATTGTCGGAAAAATGTTATCTAGACTGATTCAAATTTGGGAAGTGCAATGCAATGTTATTTGTATAGCCCATTTTCACTACATTACATTGTCTCAAAGTGCTTTACATGATCTCTGCCCACATAAACCCCCAGTGAGCAATGTGGCTGTGCAGTGAGTCACACTGCCTCACACCTCTGGGTCTGGGGGTTCAAATCTCACAGGCACTGTATTCTAAATCTTAAAAATCAGCCTTGGATTATGGGTAGATTTCGATGATTTTACTGACCCGGGGTGAGAGAGGGAGAGGGCATGATAAACTTTCCACTTGCACTTGATGGGGGGGGGGGATGCCCAATCCAGCCCTGTGTGTGCATGCATATGTGTGCGTTTGTCCTGTGATGGATTGGCATCCCGTCTAAGCTGTGCTCCTACCTTGGGTTCCTGGACATCGGGCCCCCAAGTAAGTGTTTTGAAGTGTTTAGTTTAATGTCTGTGTCCTGGGCTCGCAGAATCTTTTCCTTGGCTTATTTTGGTCTTCATACTTTCCAGAACATAACTTAAGACAGCACAACTCTGGAAGTGTGGTCTGGTGACATTAATGTGTCAGTGGTTTCGTGGTGTGCCCAAGTGGTCAGGCTGTATGCTGCATACTCAAGGCCCCCTACTGATCCATACGTTCCTTGCCCAACAGCTGACAGGTACCCTAACACCCACTCCTGTGTACGATGTATCACTTACTAAGGCCCGGGCAGTACTCATTCTCCCATCTGGATTCTCTACAAAATATGTCCAGAAGCAATTTAAAATCATATTAAGTATACCATACAAAAGTCCTTCAATATTACAAAAGTTGTCAACATAAAATATTAAGCTGTTATTCTGACAGAAATTTATAGTCTTACTGTTTATTAAGTACCAATGCATGATTCTGCCTGATGATTAACAAAATCAGAAATTGTACTGCTTTGTGCAATATGACAAATTTAGGACCACTCAAACACATGGATTTTGACAAATTATTACATAGTATTTGGGGGAGATCAAATATGAGCACACAAACACACACACACACACACACACACACACACACACACTGTGTACACACAGTTTGTACTCATATCTTTGTAGGGACTGTCCATTCATGTCTATGGGGCAAACCGTAATCCAAGCGATGACAACCTTAACCGCTACCCAGCCCTAACCTTTACCTTAAGTAACTAAACAAAATACAAGGCTTTTGTCATTTTTAGGCTTTTTTGATTTCATTCTTCACAATTTTTTTCTATAAAAATGGGGCTACCCTTGTTACCACAAGCTAAAAAAGTCACAGGTATGTATCACATTGTGCGGAAATCCGGTCATCACAACGTAATAATTAGAAAAACACACACAATTTAAAACTCATTATCAGTTATAAAGAGAATGAAAACTTCATAAAAATGTTCAGGCCTTTTCAGTAGGGCATTATGTTCAGATTATTACATAACTGGAATGCCACGGACACAACAGGCCTCTTAATTGGAACACAGTAATTAATGAGCCTACCTCCTAGACAGTCGTTGGCATCCTGTATGCCAGCGAAGATATTGGCCAGGCTGGACTTTCCCACTCCATGATCGCCCAACAAAACGACGCGGTAGAGGTAGTCCGCCCCGGAGCTATCCGATCCCTCGGAGCCGGAGGTCCAGTTGCTGCGGAAGTGGATAGGTCTGTCGCCGGAATGGTAGGAGGCGGACTGGCCGAGCGCCGGGTGGCTGGGCTCGGCCGGCGGACCTCGGCTCCTCGCCACGGTCTGGTGGGACGCGGGGATCGGCGTGCTGGCTCTTCTCCGTAAGGTTTCCTTAGTGTCCCATTCGTTGTTCAGTGTCATCTTGGGGGCGGGGGAAACAAAAAGGCACTAATAATAATGATAATAATAAAAACTTCAAAACAGAACGGCTGGTGCTTAGGACGGCACCACACAAAAAGTTTATAAAATGACTTCAAGAATGCAGATCTTAAGTTCAATTTTACTAAGACGTGGTTAATAATATGGAGATATTGTCTGATACTTTTTTAAAACGGAAAACTGTCTAATTGTTGTACTTCCCTGCGTAGTGAATACAGCCCGAGCAGCAGCTAATGTAACTTATGTGAGTAAAGCGAATGCTTGCCTAACAAGCAATTTAGACGGAATCGCCGGGCGAAGTGTACGTAGATCGGCGATCCCGCAGGAGACCGACGGGCTCCTGCCCCGCGCCGGGCTTTTCAAGGCTCCGGCCGCTGCCGTGTCGGGTTGCCGGCGAGGCGCCGTAACGGGACACTCGGGGGGGGGGGGGGTGTCATGGCAACGGACGGCCGGGGAAGCGAGATGCACACGGTCGTTAAAAATTCAGCAGCGGGCACCGGATAGCGGGGCTGCGTGTCCCCGCGCCTACCTCACGCTCGCATCGCTATTAGGGGTTTAAATGGGACATGGACACGCCGCGCTTAATTGATTCCTGCATTACAGCCTAAGCTAAAACTTGATCTACTACATTTCCTATCATGGACCGCCGACAACGAAACTTTTTGGATTAACTTTTTGTAGGCCTATATCAAACTGTTGATAATTTACAAAATGTAACCTTATTATGTAACCGCGTAACACGCAAATAAAAAAAGTCATCAAAACAATAATAAAATGTTGCAAAATGATGGATGAACGATGTCTCGGTTACAGTTTCAATGTGCCTGCGGGTGACACACGGACGCAGCGCAGGTGCGGCGCGTCTCCCCCGGTCTCACCAGTGCGGTGGCGTCCCGGCGCTCGCCGACTGCGACGTTAAGGCTGTAGGTCCGCACTCCCTGGCCGCGTCCTGCCGCTCAGATCCCTCATTGTCGGTGGGTTGCACTACAGCTCCGTATTCGGGGAGTTAACTCTATATTAATTTATGAGCCCACCCCACCTCAATGACGTGCGACATAAGTCACTTCCTCAGAAATCTGTGCGAACTTTTCTGCATTTTTTTGCCCCTTAAACTTGTACACGTCGTAACTTTCTGAATAACTGTATTCTAAATCTTAAATAAATAATCACTGTACCTAATAGCCCGAGCATTCATGCTTCCTAACATCTAAGTTTTCGTGTTGTATTCCCAGCATGTGCCCAGCTTCGGGTTTGTTTTAAACAATGCAAAAATACGAGAACCGTACTGATCGTGACTGAGAATGATACACTCAAGAGATTGCCGTTTTAATTTAAGAGAAGCAATTTGTGATTTTTTTTCTATATTTTTTAATTCATATCATTAGACCTGGGCGAGATGGGGGTTAAATTCAACATGGTTCGCAATATACAGTAGATTCCTTTACCAGGAAATTAGATTGTGAGGCTCTGCTAAACCACTTCCAACTGAAAAAAAACCCACTAATCTAGACATTTTAAACGCCGGCTTCTTTCTCACACTACGGTACATTTAGTACGTTTCCTACAGTACAGTACAGTACATAAAGGAGGGAAATAGCTTGTGCACTAACCACATTTTAAAACAGAATATTAAGCATCGTGATAGTCATAACTGTGTAACATGCACACTAAAAAACTGGCTTTGTCAATGTCAAATTTTACATTTTGTTTCCTCGTTAAGTTAAGAAATATGAATGCATTTTATGGAAAAATGCACAAATGTCCTTTTTAAAAATTATGTCTTTATTAAGACCTCAGGGTGACCCATGTGGTTTGGAAAAAGGCATCTGGAGTGTTTGAAATTGTACACACATAAAGGCAAATCCTTATGAATATGGTCCATTTAAATAGGAAGCCATTCTTCTCTGGGAATGTCTGGGAAAAGTTCAGGTCCATATCTGGAGTACATCTGCAATGAAGAGACGAGATGAGGAACAAGTAACAGAGGAACAGAAAACTGCTGCCAAATAGCGTGCAATCGTACAAAGCACACGAAAAATGTTCCACAGCTATTGGCTTATTCCTTCAACATCGCCGAAGTACTTTTAGTCCCAAATGAATTCAATATATTTAAATCATGCTTGATGTTTACACTGCAAACATGAACAGTCATAAAAGCATGTTGATTAAGTGAGTCATCTTGTGCAGGCTATAGCCCCATCTATTGCCCTGTGCAGGCTGTAGCCCTGTCTAACGCCCTGTGCAGGCTATAGCCCCGTCTAACGCCCTGTGTTGACTGTACCCCCATCTAACACCCTGTGCAGGCTATAGCCCTGTCTAACGCCCTGTGCAGGCTATAGCCCCGTCTAACGCCCTCTGTCGACTGTACCCCCATCTAACGCCCTGTGCAGGCTGTAACACTGTCTAATGCCCTATGCATTCCGTAACTCTGTCTAACGCCCTGTGCAGGCTGTAACCCTGTCTAACTCCCTGTGCAGGCTATAGCCCCCTCTAACGCCCTTTGCAGGCTGTAGCCCGTGTAACACCCTATGCAGGCTGTAACCCTGTCTAATGCCCTATGCAGGCTGTAACCCTGTCTAATGCCCTGTGTTGGCTGTTGACCTATTTAACGCCCTGTGCAGGCTGTAGCCCTGTCTAACACCCTGTGCAGGCTGGAACCCATACGCCCTGTGCAGGCTGTAGCCCTGTCTAATGCCCTGTGTTTACTGTACCCCCATCTAACGCCTTGTGCAGGCTGTAATCTTGTCTAATGCCCTACGCAGGCTGTAACCTGTCCAACACCCTGTGTCGACTGTACCCCCGTCTAATACCCTGTGCAGGCTGTTACCCTGTCTAACACCCTGTGCAGGCTGTAACCCTGTCTACTGCCCTGTGCAGGCTGTAACCCTGTCTAATGCCCTGTGCTGCCTGCTATTAGGCCCCCCTCCTGTGACCCTCACAGGGTAAGAAGGTGAGAGACAGAAGGATGATTAAGAGAGTGAATCTTATCGATTCATAAACACATATCAGATAAAAATGAAAAACAGTGAGGAAATAAAACTTTGGAAAGAAGTGCAATAAGACATAATGTGTCACTTGGGACAAAGAATAAACAGCTTGACATTTGTCTTCCTATGGGAGGCTGTGTTGTATCATGTGAATTGGGAAGATTTCCCAGAACACACACAATTTTTTTACTTGTGACCGCTGACAATAACAGAGTGAGGGACACCAGTTGTTTGTCTGTAGTCATTCTGCTTACCAGCTGAGCTATTGTGGACTCAATTTCAGAGACATTTCAAGAGAGATTTCCCAATTTCAGAATTTCACTATGATTAAAGGAAACCAACCTCTTATGTGCAAAATGTCTCTAATTCTTAAGCGTTACTTATTGTTTTGTTATTCTCAATTCTATATTATATGTTTACCATTAAATTGTGATTACCAAACAGTGTGCGTGCCACATAAGTACAATCATTTGGACAAACAACAAAATGTCATCCTGTTTTGGAACAAGCTGTTGGAAATTCAAAGCCCTTATGAAGGTTTAATGACATTTTAGGATTTCGGCACAAGGAGCTCCATGATCCTGCCTTGTCCTTCGTTTAATATTAAGATGCCTCTTAGAGACTTTTCCAAAACTGTAATGCTATATACTCTGTATGCTGTGGCAGTACCGTGGTCATCGGAGAAGAAAATGGTAATTCCAAACAAAAGTGTGTTAGGAAAGTTCCACAGGACCACAAGGGAGGGTCGTATATTGTTTACCTGTACCTTTTACATAAATAATGAGGGTGACATTGGAAAGGACAGGGGCAGTCTGCAGCTGCCTGTCGAGGAACACGTTCTCAGAGTTTATTTTCATTGCACCGGCACAGTCCCCAATGAGTTCATCTTCTTTCCACATAAGTAGTGACGGTCAGACAAAAGTCATCCTCCGACAGCCAATGAAAAACTAGAACGGATGACCTTCTACACTAACAGGTACAAGATGCAGTTATATTTATATGGTTTTACTACATGTGTATTGTGATATAGGATCCAGCCCCCCATGACCCTGACAGGATTGGATGGATTATAACATGCTAGCAATATGATTACGAAAACAAGGTCATGGTCACCCGGGGGCCTGTATCACAAAGCAGGATTTCTTACTTAGCCGGATAACTTAGCGGATTTATATTAAAGGATTCTATAGAAAATGTTAAAGACATTTAGAATAAAGACTTTGAAAATGAAAGTCCCAGAATTCTCATGATATTAAGAAGTGTGGGAAACAGTGTTTCTGTTGGAATGTGTGATCGATGATGGAAAATGCACATACTCTTTTACACATTGCAGAGTGCCAGAAACCCAAAGAAAACAAGACCCCACCCCCAAACACACACACAGCATTAAGAGAATTCCAAAACGTCACCATTCTGCTCCAGCTCAGGGAACGACATGAAAAATGTGACTGACGAAATCTTAAACAGACAAAAGGGCCATTACATCATCTTCCCAGAATAAATGTAGTGCTGTTTAACCACGTGGCTTAAAATTAAATAATGTATGTTGCTCAAAATATAGTTGAACATTGTTTCTTCCTTTCGGGTCTTCTGAAATCAAACCCATACTGGGGGAGAATTGTTAAAACAAAGGAGCATCATTTCTTACGGCAGGTACAGGTGTATGTCGGGTTTGAAATTTCTGGGCCCGACTGTGATGGGCTGAAGTTACACCTGATTACACATGGAGGCTGGTGTCCACTGAGGCTGCCACATACTTGTGTGTCTTGGGCGGTCTTTGGTGGTCTCCCTTCCTCGCTGACACTCGATCCTGACAGCTGTAGCTGCTTGATATGATCCTCCACTGCCTGGTTCACCCCCTCAAGCTCCTTAATGACCTGTAATTACTAACATCAGCGGGAAGGAGGGGGCTCTGCTACACTTACTGATATTAAACAGAGTAACAAATAACATACCTTTCTGTGAAAGTCAGTTTCTCTCCTTATTTTGTCATTTTGTGCAACGGTCTGGGAAAGGCTAAGAGTAATACCGGACAACTATAAAATATAAAGACCATGAGAAAAATGACAACTTTGTCAAAACAATACCTCATCCTTAATTGACTTACTTCTTTTAATTACTTAATACTTAATTATACTTTATACTGTGCACACTTTTGCAACTATGGTGTTGTAAATTTTTTATTTATATGATTTGCCCTACCAATAACAATTTTTTTTCTCTTGAATTTTGTTCTTTTCAAGGTCACATTAAAGATGGAAAAACATCTGATATGACTTATTTTGAATCTTCATTTTACTGTAGAAAATCCTATCATTTCAATAAAGATGTGTAGATTTTTTTATATCCACTGTATGATCTATAACGTAGATTTTGCTGCCCATGGCCAAGCCCGATTGCCTGCTGTAAGGGGGTATCAGGAGCCTTTTGCCTTTCCTTGACCTGCTCAATCTCCTTTGTGAGCTGAGCGATCCTCGATTCATTCACATGGTACTGCCTGTCCTTGTAGCTTCGCGATGAGTACAGCTCAGCATGGGTTTTCGCCACCTGCAGTTCCACCACTGCAAGCTGCCATTGAAGTTCTGTCCAATCAGAACACAGGGGCGAGGAGCATTGGCAGCCAAAAAAACATTACAGGTACAGGTACTAGGAAACAGAAATGGTGTTCACAAAAATAAAAGACATATATGACTGGTTCACAAGTGGCAAAAAATACTTTGAAACATCTATGTTTTAAAGGTGGGGAATGTGTCACCTACTTATCAGCCAAGGGCACCGATTTGGAAACGGATGGTATTGACATGAGAGAGAGATATAGTGGTCACTTATTTTAGGGGCGGGGCTTATTGGTTGATTGACATCTCAGCCCCCCCCCCTTCTGGTCCCACCCCTCCTGTTATGTCCCTTCCTGTCCCTCCACTTCCTCCCACCCCTCCCCATTGTGTGTGTTGTGTTTCATTGTTTTATTTAAAGGGAATTATGTGCTTTTAAAACATTATTATTTTTAAGGGGTTTATATGCTTTTAAAACGTTTGTTTTATTATATTTTAAGGGAATTTCATGCTTTAAAACATTTGTTTTATTAGGGGGCTTATGTGCTTTTAAAAAATTTATTTTATTAGAGAGCTTATGTACTTTTAAAACATATTAGTCGTAAGGAATTATGTGCTTTTAAAACATTCGTTTTATTAGACATTCCTATTGGTTGCCGCCCAACTGCGTCATAGCTTATTACCATAAAGTTGACTGGGATTCGACTTCTCTTTGACGCTCTCGCCGCCCAGATCGCGACGCACCGCGCCGCTCCTCGACGTCTGCCGACGCTCCCTCCCATAGAGAATGAATGACTTCCGGTCGCTTTGACGCTCTCGCCGCTCGTAGTACGTAGCATAAGACAAAATAGGTTCAGCTTTGCCCACACTTTTTTGGCTTGTGAGCTACTTTTAAAATGACCAGGTCAAAATAATCTACCTACATTAAAAATGCTATATATATATATATATATATATATATACATACATATGTACAGTACATGTTGGCAAACTTTGCATCACTGCATGAACCCTTAAAGCGCAATACAATTCGATACATTTATGGTTCCTCCATCTATTGGTTTGGCTCCCCCACTCATTTTTTAATATCCCTTTTTAGTAGATATAAATTGGAAGGCTAGCTGGGTCACTATGCTCGCCAGAGTTTTGCATCAGCTCACAATACATTTGCATGTTCTGCGGTGTGACACGTTATAAGAGAAGTGATCTAAGTGATCTAAGTAGGCTTTCTCCACACCCCTCGCTGTGCACATGCGCATTGAATGTTCCACCACCTGCGCGTCCTCGGCCGGGCCCGTCGGAAAAGCTGAACCCATTTTGTCTTAGCCGATCGAGCTATGAGGACGTCCGGACGCTGCCTACCTCGTCGCCTAGCGAATATATGCTGGCACTCGTCTTTAAATAAAGGTAATTAAAGATATTTTTTCTTGTTTAAACTGGTCTTTATTCCTGACAGAGATCGCCATGATCCGACGCTCCTGTATTCCTTCCGTTTAAAACAAATGTTTTAAAAGCACGCGAATGTTTTAAAAGAATGTAATTAAAAATGGGGGGGGGGGAAGTGGAAGGACTGGAAGGGTTGGGACCAGAAGGGGGGGGGGCTAAGATGTCAATCAACCAATACGCCCCGCCCCTACAATAAGCTCCACCCAAAATGACCACTATATCTCTCTGACATGTCCCTACCTGTATTCAGGGAGTGTGGGGCTGATTTGGTCCCTGTATGTGTTGAAACCTACACCCTTGTTCTCAGACTGTTCATCCCCTGTTCTTTTAAAATACCCTGAATATCCAGAATTAAACAAAGATATTGTCTTTTTTCAGTTTACCACGGATGGTTTCCTTGGCCTCACGTTCTGCGGCCTTCAAATCCTCATCCGCCTTTCTGACCTCTCTTTGACCCCAGCCTTTTAAAGCTAGGATAGATCTCTGAAGAGCAACCACCAGAGAAAAACTGAAATCAACAAGTAACTACTCAAGCAACTTACCGAAAACATGGATAAACTGAAATACTGACATCTCAGGGAAAAGGGCATTCCTATGCCTTTCATGCCATAGAAATTCACACCTTGAGTTTCTCGTGCTGAACGATACAGTTCTGCGCCTGATAGAAGGAGTGCGTCTCGCTATGAACAATCTCCCCCAGCAGCTGGCGATTCCTGGCCAGGAGATGGGCACAGTGCCTCTCTAGCTCCTCCACCGCATTCTTTCTCGACTGGAAGAGTAACTGGAAGGAACGTATACTCAAAGATACAGCAGCATGTGTATACAGAACTTTAAAATCAATCGACCAGCACACAGTGAAAGCATTTTGATGGCCTCAGCTAAACTCGCTGGGTTACCTTAAGTATTCTGTCATTCTTGTTCCACGGAGAGATGATTTCCATTTTCACCACCTGTTTCCTTTCAGTGTGAGTAGATGTAGACCTCAGTGACTCATCAGGGTCTTTCGTGGGCAGAACATTTGTTAATCAGGAGTTACATTGTGCATTATCTACTATTACACATAAGGGAAAATGGGAAACCTGTTCTGTGAGCTCCCATTTCATTTTTCCAAAGAACATAAGAATTGATGAGGGCAGCCACTGGCATAGTATTAAGGACCTAGATTTATTTATGTATCTGCCTTAGCAAGGAAGCATATCAATACTTGTGTTTTACTGGATAAATGAATGAATGCAAAGAACCAATAGCTCACCTCTCACCTGCTCTGGTGCTGTTTTGCTGGTGACCAGGTTCTATACACATCACTCCTGAGTGGGACCGCAGCACCACATGTAGGGGGCAGGGAGGCTCGTCCCCTGCTGCTGTACCGCTCCTACCTGCTGTAATCCTATAGAGCAGGGGAGTTCTTAATGGCCACTGTATCACACAGGTTTAGCCAGCTCCAATAATGCACTTGTCTCCCTGTTAATCTTAGTCAGTTATAATTAATCATACTTAGTAGCTGAAGTCCGAATTGAACGCATAACCCTTCCTTTTTCCAGAAAACAGATTGTAAAAAAATGCGAATTGCAATTAAAACTGCACATTACCTGCATAGCTGCAACATATAACCTACTGTAAATTTTTAATTCAATGATCTCTTCACTCATCTTACCAACCTAGTGCTGATGTAATAAAAAATGAAATATATTAATAACACTAAGTACTATTCCACATACCCATTTAATTTACTTAAACGAGGTACTCACTGTATTCCAGGAAAAAAGAAAGAAAAAAGCATGTGTTTGTAAACATGCTTGCTATGGTAACGTATTTATGCAAAAAGTTGTGTGCTACTGCCATCTATGATCTTAACATGGTATAACAGTTTTAAGTTTGCAGCGCACAGAAGATGTCTTCACTGAATGCTTTGTATATGCGTTTACTACAATATGTGCAATTTATAATATAAATAAAGGCATTCATATTAATGCTTTAATAATAATGTTGTTCCAACTGCCATGCTATTGTTTAACGTCATCATTCCATTTATTATGTCCTACGTCAACAACTTTCATGGAGCTACCAGTTTGCAGGTCTGGACAGTTGACACAGTTTATTAAGCAAAAATGATTTAATTCATCACATGTACTGTATTGTTAAATGAATACTGAATTTCTCCCTCCAGCAACAAATGCTTCATGGAGGTCTAGCAACAATCTAATCTCAGCATCAACTCATCAGAATCAGGAGTTTATGGTATAATTGCTGCAAGGAACCTCTTCTGAGGCACATAAATATGAAATGATCAATTTGAACAAAAAGAACACATCTGAACAATTTGTGCTAAAATAAAATAAAAATTTTGCTCCAGCTGTCAATTTTTTAAGAGATGCAGAAAAGATGAATGGATGATGTTAGCTTGTGTGGTCCTCATCCGTGTGGGACAGTGAGGCAGTGTAATGGTGTGAGACAGTAAGGCAGTGTAATGTGTGAAACAGTGAGGCAGTGTAACGAGTAGGACAGTGAGGCACTGTAATTGTGTGGCAGAGTGAGGCAGTGTAATCGTTTGAAGCAGTGTAATGGTCTGGGGCTGTTTTCCGGGTAATGCGGTCAGAGATTTATTTAAAATTGATGATACACTGAACCGGAATGGCTATCACAGCATTTAGCTGTGACACACCATCCAATCTGCTAAGTGCATAGTTGGACCACCATTTGTTTTTCAATAAGATAACAACCCAAAGCACACCTTGATGTCATGTAAGAACTATCTAGTGAACAAAGAAAGAGGTAGAGTGTTGGGACAGATGACCTGACCCCCACAATCCCCAACCAAATCCCTATAGAGCTGAGTTGGGGCACAGAGTAAAAGCAAGGTAGCCAACTTTTGCCCGGAACTTGGGGCCTCATGTATAACAGTGTGCATAGAAAACATGGCGTATGGACAAACCCAGAAATATGTATACGCCAAAAAAAATCCAGATGCATAAAACTGTGCGTAGGCAAATTTCTACGCTCTTTCCCTTCTTACATCCCAATCAGCGCAAAATGTTAAGGACATGGACGAGCCCACTGCCACACCCCAACTCCTCCTATAATTCGACATATTTTAATATGCAAATCAATATAAAGATCCCCTTCGATCGGGGTTTTGTTACAAACAATGGCCCAGGCACGTAGGAAGAAGAAAAATTAAAGTGAATGCAAAGTGGAGGTCTTGCTTAGCAAAATCGAGGCAAGAAAACAAGTGTTGTTTGGTTTAAGTAGTGGCATCAGCAACAAAAAAAACACAGTGTGGCTGAGGCACTTAAAAATGTAATTCCGGAAAGTCGCACAGCGGCCGAAATGAAAAAGAAATGGTCGGATATTATAGTCGCCATTAGAGTCGCAGCTCACCGTAAGAGCCTCAGCACCACTGTAGGAGGTAACGGAATTGCAGGGCTCACACCCGTTGAGCAGCGAGTTGCTGCAATTATTGGGAACACGCTCATAGCAGCAATTTTGCCAGTAGGTGAGGGTGACTCCGACATCAGCGCGGGTGAGGGTGACTCCGACTTCAGCGCGCGTGAGGGGGACTCCGACATCAGCACGGGTGAGGGTGACTCCGACATCAGCGCGGGTGAGGGTGACTCTGACATGTACCATATGTTTATCCCATATTTTTTTTAATTAGTTAAATGTTTCAGATGGACAGACAGACAGCAGATGTAGTATTCACAGTATGTACAGTGGAGGAAATAATTTTTTGACCCCTTGCTGATTTCCCAAGTTTGGAATCTGCTTGATTGATTGATTCTGTAGACAGGTGTCTTTTATACAGGTGACTAGTTAAGACAGGTGTCTTTAATGAGGGTGACTAATTGAGTAAGAGTGTCTAACCACTCTGTGGGAGCCAGAACTCTTAATGGTTGGTAGGGGTTCAATGGACAAACTTACAAAATCAGCGAGGGGTCAAATACTTTCCTCCACTGTATGTAGTATTTATTTTGTTTATTGATTCAGACAATAGTACAGTCAAGCCACTAAAAACTCAACTTTCTCAAGTTATCACTATTTTCACTTCCGGTGCTCAAAAGTGTCTGAAAACGCTCAAAACGAGCTTTTCAGCCTCTCTGCGCCTTGGGAAACAGCAAAAACCACTAAACACTCAACTTTCTCAAGTTATCAGTTTTTTTACTTCTTGTGCTTATTTGTGTCGGAAAACGCTCAAAACGCTCAAAACGGCTCTCTGCGCCTTGGGAAACAGCAAAAACCACTGGAAAACTCAACTTTCTCAAGCTATCACTACTTTGACTTTTTGTGCTCAGAAGTGTCTGAAAACGCTCAAAACGAGCTTTTGAGCCTCTCTGCACCTTGGGAAACGGCAAAAACAACTAAAAACTCAACTTCCTCAAGTTATCACTATTTTGACTTCTGGTGCTCAAAAGTGTCTGAAAACGCTCAGAATGAGCTTTTGAGCCTCTCTGCTCCTTGGAAAACAGCAAAAAGCACAAAAAACTCAACTTCCTCAAGTTATAACTATTTTGACTTCTGGTGCTCAAAAGTGTCTGAAAACGCTCAGAATGGACTTTTGAGCCTCTCTGTGCATTGGGAAACAACAAAAAACACTAAAAACTCAACTTTCTCAAGTTATCACTATTTTGACTTCTGGTGCTCAAAAGTGTCTGAAAACGTTCAGAACGAGCTTTTGAGTCTCCCTGCTGCTTGGGAAACAGCAAAAACCACTAAAAACTCAACTTTCTCAAGCTATCAATATCTTGACTTCTGGTGCTCAAAAATGTCTGAAAACACACAAAACGATCTTTTCAGCCTCTCTGCGCTTTGGGAAACAGCAAAAACCACCGGAAAACTCACGTTTCTCAAGCTATCAAAAGCTTGACTTCTGGTGCTCAAAAGTGTCTGAAAACACTAAAAACTCAACTTTCTCAAGTTATCACTATTTTGACTTCTGGTGCTCAAAAGTGTCTGAAAACGTTCAAAACGGGCTTTTGAGCCTCCCTGCGCCTTGGGAAACAGCAAAAACCACCGGAAAACTCACGTTTCTCAAGTTATCACTACTTTGACTTTTTGTGCTCAGATGGGTCTGAAAATGCTCAAAACGGGATTTTGAGCCTCTCTGCGCCTTGAAAAACAGCAAAAAGCACAAAAAACTCAAGTTTTTCAAGTTATCACTGTTTTGACTTTTTGTGCTCAGAAGGGTCTGAAAACGCTCAAAACAGGCTTTTGAGCCTCTCTGCGCCTTGGGAAACAGCAAAAAGCATTCTAACCATAACCCTAATACGGGGACTTATGCTGACACTAGGGGTAATAGAAAAGTATGAAATTTGCAACTTAATGCTGTTAATCTGTGGTTTCTTCTCTGCTGGTGGCCCAGAACTGACAGAAAAATGACTTTTCATACTTGAGAAAGCCATAGTTTTTCTAACCCTAACCCTAGCTAACCCTAATATTGGGACTTAGGCTGACAGAAAAGGCTACTGCAAAGTATTAAATATGCAAGTTTCTGGAGCTAAAATGTGGATTCCCCCCCTGCCGTGGGCGCAGAACTAACAGACAAATGACTTTTGATGCCTGAGAAAGCTATAGTTTTTCTAGCCCATCCACACTTCCCTTTCGTTATATGTTCAAGCCTGTCCTTTCTTGCTGCTCAGTATATTTGTATTTACATACCTCCCCATGCTCTACTGGAGTTGTCATTCAGTGTGTTTTTGTTCTATTTCTGCTAGATGTTTTTTCTGCTCCTGGTTCTTTCATTATTTATTGCCTTTGTTTCCTGCTTCTTCCCCTTAAAATGTCACACTTGGTCATGTTTCCTTTATACACCTTTAGTGTTTCCCTGCTTGTTTTTATCCCCTTGTGGTCCCTTTGTTTTCTGTTCACCTGTTTGAATTTTGTTGTTAATTAAAAACCATTTTTTGTCTGAGACCCACTCTCTTGATTATCCTACCACTGTGCCACGGCATCCTTACAGTTATTGGCAAATAATGGTTGAAGTTCAGCACCTGGAACATCAAAATGATTTTATTTGCAAATGATCTACACTGAACAAAAATATAAACGCAACACTCTTGTTTTTGCTCCCATTTTTCATGAGCTGAACTCAAACATTGGAAA
>JAODKN010000127.1:11354647-11373676 GCA_026774425.1 Petrocephalus zakoni | reverse complement strand
CCCCACCCCCCCAATCCATAGAAAGGGTTAAAAATCAATATTATCAATATTATCTAACTATTATAATAAACAGACAATCAAACAAATTAATAAATGAATGAACAAATGAAGTTGAAAAGTGGGTAGCCTTTTTGGAGGGGGCGATTTAGACAGGAGGAGCTATGGAAAGCACAGCTCTGGAGAGGCTGTCCCCTCTGGCCTCTTCTGACATCGCTTGACAAGTGTGATAGTGGGGGGGTGGGCTGTGGAAGCAGAAGTCAGTCAAAGCCAGGAGGTGACAATAATGAGGACTTCTTCATGGCTACATGGTCCTAGTGCAGGTGGGGTTCCTTGCCTCTTCGCCTGTTACATCACTGACACAATCCTGACACAAATGAACTCCTCTCGAGTCAAAGCAGGACAGGCAGAGAAGGAACATGAACAAAGTGTATGCAAGCTCAGCCTGGTGCCGCAGACAGCCTGGCCTGGCCCGAGCTGCCCTCCATGGCAGGCCACTTCCTGTAAGCTCCCTGCAGCTGCAGGACAGGCAGGACATTTCCTCCCCCCGCCGTAATAATGTTAAGTGTTACAGTCTTGAAGAGGGGGGGCTGCTCAGCGGGGCAGTTACATGTTCATGGTGAACTGCACCAGTTTCCGTTTCCTGCAGTAAGCAGTTTTCAGTGATAACACGGTCATGCTGCTGAAGCAGGTCTGTGCAGTTCATGTTCCTAGTAAAATCGCGACCATGCACAGGAGCCCTCGACGCATGCCCTTGGAAAAGTCTGCCACCCACCTATAAAAGCCGGAGCGATGGCGGCAGATCACGTTAGCATTATCTCACCGGCTTGTGTTCCTTGCTGACCTAAGACTTTAATAAATTGAGATACATAATTTAAAGTGTTATCACTTACTCATTCATAAGGCTTTATTTATACATCAGTATTCTGCTGTTCAACAGTTTAGGAACAGTGCAGCAGTCCATTTTGCCTACCTGATAACCCAGCACAACCCCAAGTGTAATTATAGCTGAGGTACATCCACCTCAAAGTGTTTCTACAGCAAAGCAGGAAGACATTCACACCATACATGCATACAGCTCTCTGCAAATGTTTGAAGCCATTTGTCTGGGCAGAAAATGTATATTTATTCAGAAGAAACACTGTTTAACATTAAAATACACCGTAATACAATAAAAAGAAACACGAATTCTGTTCTCCAAAAGTTCTCCATGGCTATCTAGCAGGATAGCTAGATGCACACCACTTTGGTCCCCAAACCTCTCCTCAGGGGCTGTTCCATGCATTTGAATTTCACCACCCGCTCATGTAATTAAATTAGTTAAATTACTTGTTGAAGAATTGATTAGCCAAGCATGGTGTGCTAATCAACAAAAACATGGGCATTCTGTATGGTTACAGTAAACCGTGTGGGTGATTTTAGGAGAGATTTTGAAATGGCTAAACTGACACATAACAACATCATTTTACACCAGCATAAGGATAACTTCAGCATAGATCTCTGTGGCAGCCTAAGACGCTCACACAGTGCTGTGTCTGTGTTACGATGTTGGAAACAGTAGATTCTGCATTAGTTATGTTTACACAACATTGTGACCGAAGAGCTATGCTCTGTCTGACACTTTTATTACTTAATTACTTATAAAAGAAGAATTAAGTATTGCTTCTTCTATATTAATTACACTGTTGCTTTTTGACTGGAGTGCTTTAAAACATCTGAGTATCCTAAACTTTTTGTATTAGTAGAAACATTGACTAACATGGATTTAACTATATAATTCAGTGTGATGATTAAGTAACTGAATAGCAACAAACAAGCTACTAATGAAAATAACGTCATATAAAATACATGAACAGGTACTAAATACAGATCTGCTAATTCCTTCTGGAAATGTCATTCTTACACATGGATTCAGGTTGCTGCTTCTCTGCCTTAGCGGGCTCTTACCCATGAGCCCCAAAGCGCGGATGGGTGCTACCTGTGTAAGCCACAGCCTGTGCTGGGAGATGTCTGATAACAGCGGGGTAGCTCCTAGCTGTCACCCAGTCGAGGCCCCTCTGACTTTATCTGCTCCAGATCTGCAGCCTCCGTGTGGAACTCGGAGACCGTTAACCGCAGAACTCCTCCGTTCGGGGGATTCGTATCATTAATGAAGCCAGTTTTGCTTCACTTTGAAGCATTCGTGGGAAGGAGCGGCCCTCGGACTGTGGCAGGAGCGCAGAAGCGTAAGGCGCTGGCCCTCATGGCCGCCACCGTCTCTGTGCGCCCCTGGCAGGCCTCAAATCTCACAGGCCGCACTATCAAGCTCTTCCGCGCTTCGTCCTCGACGGCTCTTTCAGGTAGCAGAGTTTGTCATGCGCTCCTGTGGATTATTTTCCCAGTGCGACGGCTTAAAAGAGGAACTGCAAGCTCAGCACCTGTCTTCCCGAAGCGCGGAGAAATGAGCGGCACTCTGTGCTACCCGTGCGGCAGGGTCCTGAAGCAGAGGCCTTCCTCGGCCTGCCGCTGTGGTGCCCAGAATAGAGGCGCACCGGTGGGGTCACCTAAACTTCTCTCCCAAAGGCTCCTCACACATACCCCCCTTCAGCTGTCATACATGCTCGGCCTTATTCTGCAAGTTATGACAGATTAACCTCAATACAGGCAAAGTACATAAATCTATCCAAATCTACTAGTATTACATGTGTGTAAAACACAGATTATAGCAGCTGTGTGGACAGAACGATACATTCAGTGATCAGTTTCATTCACTTGTCCTACTGCAGGTAATTCATTACATGTTTTCAAAGGGACACAATTGCAACAGTAATATTCAATAATATCTGTATTATTAGTAGTAGTATTAGTTTTGTCTAAAAATGCATAATATCAGACAACTGTTAGAGGCATACAGAAGACATTGAACACCGTATTTGTTTTGAATAATTTTGTGTTTTTTTTTAATTACCAGTCAAAATCTTTTTCTTTTGATTTTGATGTAAAGCTGTTTGATAAACCACAGCAGATTAAAATGATTTGCAGTCACCCATTTTTCTCCTCATAAAAGTGATCAAGTTTCGACTCTCGCTACTTTCTTCTGTTTCTCACATTAAAGGCGATTAAAATTTAAATATTTTCCCATTATCAAGAGAGAATTAGAATATCAGGCATCCAAGTGAAAGCTAAGGTCATACGAAGGAATTAAATTTATCTGTGAAACTACCAGCTGAAAGGCTATAAAACAGATGATGCGAATTAATGTCTCTCTAATATGAGCTCATTAGTCTTTAAGTGCAGTTCTGTGGTGCTGCTCCGTGCTGTATAGAGCAGTAATCGTATTTAAAAAGGACCTGCTATGAGTCCACCCTTCTGCTAGGGGGCAGTGCGTCTCAGTTTTGGTTATCTTCATAAGAGGCATGTTCTGGGCTTTGGTGATACTAATCCTGTTTCCAGTCCTGAAATGCATTTGCAGTTTATGCTTTCAGATTACATTTTGCTTTAATTAATTATAATACTGTTAAATTTGGCCAGTTTCTTAAATGATCTGTTTGTGTATTTCACAACTTTATAGTCAAATAAGTCAGGTGTCTAATAAACAATGTGGCCTGAGAACATTCTAATGGGAGAGAGCGTCTATTTTCTGATCAAGATAAAGGAGGAACCTAGAGTTTCGAAATGCTAGTGAGGCTAAATGCATATGTTTGGACTGTAGGAGGAAACACAGCCGCCATGCCGACATCCCACACACAGAGAAGAGGTGGAGCTCATTCCACAAACCCTGGAGGTATAAGGTTCCAGAACTACCCCCTGGGTCTGCAGGCTTCCCCAGCAGCAGCAGATGCTGAGGTATAATAATAACTACAGTAGGATTCATACCAACATTATTATCATACATAAAAACATGTGAGTATGTCATATAATAGCTAATACTTTTAGATTTCCCAGATGGAAATCAAACAAATAATTCTTGCACTTCATCTTTGCCAAATAATGCACTGCGTAACCAGATTTGGGCCGACGTGTCCATCGGAATCAACTCCGCGAAAACCGCGCCAAGACTGAGTGAGCTCTCCGCCGCTGCGTTAACAGTGAATTAATCACAAGTGAAGTGCTGACACATTTTTGCAGACCAGGCGAAATGGGGATGAGGATGGGTTTGCGCCTGCTTATGTTCTCTGGGCTAATTTCATGCATAATTTCATGCACAATTTCTCTTATGCCGGACCAAATTGCTAAGGGTGTTGGGATTGCCAATGCGGCCTGCTTTCATGGTCGGAAATATGCACACTTTGAGGTCAGTTGAAAGTGAACTTTTGGCACCTAGCCTCTCCACTAGTACCTGTAGGAACATTTGTGTTCCCCAAATCCATTCATTCATTACCAATTACGATTCAGTAAGCAATGCAAGTGCTTTACTCGCTCTAGGGAAAAGCGCCACAAAGGCAGGAAGAAAAAGATGAAACTGAATGAATGGGCATAATTCCTTTGATTTAAATGTGCTGACATTTGCTGGGATTCTATTACGCGCCTGCTTAACAGCCTGTTAGCAGGAAAATCCATAGCACCATCTAGCAGGACAGAACATAAATATCACACTTGTGACACATTTGGTTCTTTCAAATATTCCCAAGTATGGTATCGTATCCCAATCTTTTGTTAAAAAAAGCTTTTCGGCCAGTAAAAGTTAGCCTACTAAACTGGCAAACTGAAAAATGGGTAGGCTTTCACAACTAACCTGCTGACAGTAATCCAGCTATTTCACATATTAAAGTTTCCAGTGAATCCAGCATATGGATTTACCCATGAACTTACAAGGAGAAGTAGCTTATACATCAATTCAATCTTGTTTCACAAGGTTTTAGAGGTGTAAAACCAGACTAATGTCTAGTTCCATCAAAGCATTTTTAATAATAACTTGGCTAGGATTCCTGGTTAATAGTTGTCGATGCCATTTAGATGATAAAGTTTGTTACAACCTGTCTATTAATTGATCTGTTGATAAGCCAACAGGAGCTCTACAGCTTAATGTTTAATTATTATAGCTTTAAATTGAGTACAAACATAATCCACCCATTCATTTTCTGTAGCACTTCTCCAGTGTGCTGTCACAGTGCGCTTGGCACCAGTCCCAGGGAGTATAGGGCACAGGGCTGGGGTCACCAATTCGTCACAGAGAGTACACAGAGGGCAATTTAGAGACCAGAGTCCAGCTACTAGCACATTTTTGAAGTGTGGGAGAACCCAGAGCACCCAGAGGAAACCCTAACCCAAGCACAGAGCCAGGGACAGCCGTGCTGACCACTATGCCAGTCAACCAACATTCATGGCTTTCAATTTTAGGCAATATTTTAGGCAAAATATATAATATATCTATTATATAAACTGTACTTAGACTGTACTGACTGGTATTGTTATCAAGACTGAGTAGGAAAGGATTTACAGCCCACCATGAAGCAGTCAAAGGGAATACCAGCTTATCTAAGCATTGACAAGGCAGCGTGTCAGATCAGTGTCAGGCATAGTGTAGCTAGTACTCAGCATCCATGCCCTGATACTAGGGAAACCAGCACCATCACACTATTGATGCCTGGCTGGTACAATGTATGTATTTTCTCTACGTCCCATTTTCTACATTCAAATCCGTATATCTGGAGAAGATTATGTATAGCGAGCATTTCAGTAGCACAATGAACATTTACTGTTTCATCCTGTAGACTGCTTTTGTTCCTACACAATATACTCATTAAAAAAATGAAAAGCACTATATTGCGATATTAAACTATAATAATTAATAAGCAGCCCTATTCTACTGCATTTATTGCAAGCAATAAGTCTACAGTGAAAACTGGGTTGTTAAATCTAAACCGCAGTCACAGCTAACTCAGCTCTTATGAATTAAGTAATTGCCAATAATAAACTTGCTATTCTGGGCCTTGGCCTGTTAAGATCCCAGGACTGATGATCTTTAATTGAGTCATTTCCCACTTGCGGCTCCTTTAGCCCAGACCCTTGTCTCATTGGTCATCTTGTTGAGTGATTTATTGACTGGTGGCGTGTTTCTGGACAGGCCTAAATGGAACTGAGCACAGGAAGGAGGTCAGCTGTTTAATGAGTCCCTGTTAGCGCTGGAGCATCTTGCCGGCTCTCGGCTGCTTGTGTCGCTGTTGTCCACGGAAACGAGAAGAGACAGCCCCCCCCCCCACTCCTGGACCAGCAATGGACGGTGAACAGGGCCAAGATGAACCCTGCGTAACAGCTGTAGCCACACTGCGGGGATCCCAGAGGCAATCTGTTACAAACACAATCCCCAAATCCCAGCACACCAACTCATAAAGCCCTCTCTTATTTATTATGCCCCGTTTCCTATGTGAAATCTGCCCACTTCCTATGTGCTCTCCTTTCTGTTCCAACTGAGCTCCATTAATTACGTTCGATGGTGTTTTATTGATTTTTGTCCACATTGTTTTATGGGTTATTGTTTGGATCTGCGGTTATGTTACAAAAAAGCAAAATAAATAAAGATATATCTGTCCACACGCCTGCCTACTTTGCCCACCGATCCGAATCCTATTCCATAGCGGGCAGCACTCCTCTATCGTTTGGCTTAAGTTCCGAATACGGCAATGACTGTGAGCGCATCCTCTGGTCTGAGCATCCCTGCTAGCTCCCCTGTGCTTTACATCTCAAAGCAGCCTGGCTCTGGATTCTGGCTCCATCCTTAAAAAATGTCGCCTGAGCCTTTGTTTGGCCGATATGTGCATTATTCACACAGGGGTGCCGACCGGAGACTTTGCTTAGCCAGTAAATGCAGGCCTTAATAAGGGGTTTACATCATTCGTAATGGCACCTCAGTGGTCATTGTTAAAACAGCATCACATGACTATTATCAAAGTACTTCTGTCAATAACCCCTCCCAGCCAAATAATTGTTCTTACTTATTGCCACTTTACCTGGTGGTAACACCCTTCTTGCACCTGAACCCTCCAGTCAATAGGATACATAGTGAGTCCTGTAGTTTTCCTTGCATCGTTATTCATTTTGATAATGCCCATCTGTTACTGAGAATTTGCTCCTCATACATTGTGTGCTGTCCATGTGTCTGGTTACTCACTATATTGGATTTGCAGGAAAAAGAGCAAAGCAGTATTAAAATGCCCACCCATAATGATGGCCATAGGATATGCCTACTGCTTTTTCCTTAGTCATGGTCCTTAGAAAGTATTACAAGGCATCCAGCTAGGAAATGGGCATTTTTCCACTGACTGGCTTCCGTTTTGTGTTTAATTTTACTCGGTTCTTAGATGCAAGTAAATTAATCCAACCAGAGCTTAGGATTTCGCCCCTACTGTATATGCAATATATCATTCTTAATTTGTAATAAATTTGTTGTGCAAAACTAGAATTAAGTTGAGAGAGCATGTAAATGGGTGGCATGCTGTGAGGGCGTAAACCCAGAACCTCCGAGCATAGGAGCAGCACTGAAACCCAGAGGCTCCTCTGAACCTTGGCTGACTAGAAGAATCTGGGCCAGATCTGCGTTTAGAGAGCAGAAGTACAGCCTGGCTTAATAAGGAAGAAAACATGCAGCTTTTCTGCCTTGCTAATGGAATATTATGTCACACATAATACTGCATTATCACATAGGGACATTTGCACTAAATAGATGTACCTGAACTATTAATGGATTTTAATAGGTTGTTCTGCAGCTGGGGCCCAGGATGGGATGTGGAAAGTGATGCACATATACATGCTCACTCTTCTTTGTTTGTTTGTCTTTCTTTCTTTCTTTTTTTCTTTCTGGCTGTTAATTTTTGCCTTGAGGTGCACTTCCTCATTAAAAGTTTAATGATACTATTTACCGTCAATCACCATCTATGCAAGTTCCTCCTCATCCTTTTTCCTGCCACAGGATGAGAACTCGCTTTACCCTCCTGAACCTCTATCCTGCAGCTCTTAATACAAATACTTCTCTGCATCATGTCTTTATTTGCAGAGACACTAATATAGCACAAAGAATAATAGTTACTAGAGATGCACTTTTGCACTGTGCCCTCCTGTCTGCATGCAGCAATCGCTATACATAGCACTAACCAAATTAGTCCATCCATTTTTTTCCATGACCACTTTTCCAGAACATACTAGAGGCATAAATTACTAAAATGAAAAGATTAATATAAACTTTATTTAAATAACACGGTTGTTTACATTGTACTTATATTAATGTTTATCAGAGTAGTTGAATCCGGTAAACGTGCTAGTCCTATCGGTAAAGTCCAAACTGATCCGCAGTAAAGGGGAAAACACTCCCCAATCCATGAAGCTGTACACACAGTTACAGCAGATAGGGGCTGGTGCCAAAAAAAATCCCCTTGAAACTTCCCTTTAATCCATCAACTAGGTCAGAGCCAGTGTGGGGACAGATAATGAATCGTGGTCTTGTAGCCATCCAGAAAAGCAGCCGCGACCTTGCTGAGGCCTGGCCAGCCCCCCAAAGAGACCCTCACTTGTGAAGTCTGGAGGACAAATGGCCAAAAACTGCTGATTCCAGGTGTTTGTAAAGTCAGGAAGTAAATGTTCCAGTAATGCACTGGGGCAAGTCAAGAGTACAGACTTAATGGTCGCTAAATTGCTTCATTTTTTGGTGCTTAGTAAACAGTAAATGCCTTCTTTTCTACCTATAATCAGCAGAATTGGGTGTTATTTTGGTCCCTAAATCAAAGACTATTAGAAATTATTTTAAATTACATTTTCTTTAAAAAAACAAAGCAATTCGATGTCATGTACAAAAGAAAGTATCTTCAAGCAACACAAAACATGCATCAAACCATCCATATTCATTACCAAGTCATTCATTTATGTTATGCGTCTTTGTGACGCTTAGAGCTTAGGCCAGGGGTGCAGCTTGCTTGGCTCCGGGGGCAGTGTGGGCAGACTTTCCTGAAATGTCCTTTCTTAAAACAGCTATAAAGAGGATATATCTGTGTTAGTAATTCATTTTTAAAGATTGTACATAAAGCTGAAACTTATATCCTAGACAGAAAATACATCAATAAGTAACTTACCATTCAGTGTTTAATTCACATCTTTGCTCACTGAGGAATCAGCAGCCCTCACTGACAATTTGAAGCTATTGCATACTGTATATAGATAAAGATAGGAAACGTTCAGTAATACGGAGGCTTATAGAGAACACAGGCGTCCACTGATGAGGCAAAATCTGCCATTTCTTTATGTATTATGTATATGTACTTGCTGCATTATGACCCTGAATGTACTTTGATCTTCAATAACAGTTAAAGAGACACCAAGTAAGCAAACTGTCTTTTGTGTAACACATTTTTCTAAGATGAACTGTGTTTGTTGGGACAACTAAGTGAATCCTTAATGTAAGTGGCTCTGTTACTGAGATAGTCACATAGTCAAAGCAATAGTTTGCGTCACAGAGTCAAAGCAATGAGGTGACATTCAGGGATGACTTGACTTGTCAACGCAGGAAACTGATTTTCTGATTCTCAAATTCTGAAGACCTCAAAGACTTGTCAGCGCTCACGAAGCTGGAAAAGGTTACATGAAATTTTTTAAAGGTTGATGCCTGTATCAGTTCGTAATCAAACAGATACTATTCAGCTGGAGAACACTGAGCACCACCCTTTTCAAAAAGTGGTGAGAATTCAGTCAAAGACTCATCCAGGAGAACCGCAGGGTAATAGCTATGGATCTGTGGGACTCTAGTGCGACACCAACTATAAATACATTGCTTTACCTTACCTTACAGTAATATGCCATATGCCTGAATCACAAGGGACCAGTAATGTGCAGTGAAGAGCATATTCAGATGTGACTAACATGATGCTTTGTAGACAGACTGCATTGTACCAGCGAATTACACAGGATAATGTCAGGGCGTTCATCCGTGAGCTGAAGTTTAGCAGAAAGTGTGTCATGCAGCACATCTTCAACACACACTGCAAAACGGCTGAAACTGAAGCAATCTTGCATTTTGGAACAGCCCAAGTATGATATTACATAATTAATTCAGCCAAGGCAGCTGAAAAACATCAAAGGATTCGAGAGGAAATAGGGCAAAATACCTTCAAGCTGATAAATAGGACCCATCACCAAGCTGTAAAAGTGCAGTTACGTGTGGCTTTGAGGATTGTGATGGCTTAGCAGGCAGCACTCCTGGGGGGGTCAATCCTGCCCCACAGCCCAGAGACATGGTTAGTTTAGGTCCATTTGTATCTCTAGGATGACTGTGTGTGAGGACGCCTTGTTATAGAAGGCCATCCCATCCCGGGAGTCCTCATTCTTCATGCGTAATGAGGTAGGCGGTCAGCCACTATATGTGTGTATATATATATATATATATATATATATATATATATATCCTGAGACACATCTGTGATAAATATAGATAAATACTCACACACACATACACACACATATATGCACACACACACACACACACAAATGGTGGGGATTTGAACCCACAACCCTGGAGGGAATCCATGTTCTAAACTGTAGTGCCTACCTCATTCAAGTATTTGATTAAGTAAGTAAACATCATATAGACAGATTTAACATAGAAATAGACATAGATTTAAAGCTATTAAACTAATAGACAGTAAATAAACAATACTACAGAAATACTACAGTTTATGTGCTGTAGAAGCCACTGAAGGTAACAAATAGACCAGAAACTAAAAGTAACCATGTAATTATAGAGGCTAATTCACTTGTTTGGGCCTGCTAACCTCATCCAAAGCAAAAAGATGAAATGGATGAACTTTGGGTGAGCCCTCTGCTAGGTCAGCCTTTGACCTACAGCAGGTCAGCAACAATGGCTCTGTATGGGGTCAGTGTTAGCTCTGCGACTCTTTTCACTACTAGAGACTGCAAATGTTATGCAGTTCAGCTCAATGAGCACTGGCCAGGCATTAACCCTAAAAAATGAGGGATGGTAACACATTCCAGAATACCTTGAAAAGAGTGAGACTTACTGCATATAGGAGAAAGAATTAAAGGATGTAGAAATGTATGATTTAATTTAACAGCATTCACCCAAAATGTAACAAATGTTATCCTTCAATTTCAAAATATGAGGCATTTTCTTATGTGTTATACATTTCCACATAAAATCACGAATGTGTTTTATCATGATTATGTTTTTGTGGTTCCAGTAGCACTGAGTTTGAACACTGAGAATATCTGCATCTTTGATCTTCATCTTGTGACAATATTGCCCCCTAAAGGATGGCATAAGAATAGCAGTTCTTTAGTAGCGAGTGCAACTAGCCATTTTACAGAAGTCAATTCAAAAAATGATTTAGCATCATTTTGTAACTTTTGTGTTAAAATCTTATTTATCTCTTACAGTACAGAATATAAACAATCAATTTAGTTTCATTTGTTTTAATTTAGTTTCAAGACATGCATCACGACTTTTCCCGGAAGTGACAGAGCAACGTGAACTCGCCTGAACCGTAGATCTTTGCGAGGGAAAGAGAAGAGCTCATATGAGGAGAGAGCATAGAAAGTGCACCCACACAGAGCATGCGCAGAAACCGAACGCACAGCCCTGCAGGTGTGAAGCCGCAGAGCGGCCTGCTGAAGGCCGCCACATCATAGCAGTACTCCTGTTTCCTATTATCATGCATTATTAATTGTAATGTGGGGGAGATGTATGAAAATAAAGATGCCGGGATGTGTGCTGTCAGTTATTGATATATTCACTCTGTGGACTAGCTCCACAGCTCAGCACTCATTCAGTAATTCCTCACAGTATGTGTCAGTAGCATCTGTCACATAGCAAAACTGGAAGCCATCTTACTATATTAATATCTTTCAAGGGAGGCCAGCTTCTTATTTTTAAGTCCATCTTTTAGAGTGTAACTGCACATCATTAGAAAACTGAACTGAAAATAATATTATTAATTATTCATCTTCCTCTAAAGTTGTGGGATATGCCTGTCTAAATTCATAAAGCTGAGTGAAAGCGAGTGTAATGACTTGTGTGAATTTGGTCCTGGTGTTACTGCATTTAGCTTATTTGTGCACAGTTGCTATAGTTGCCTCAGTATGTCTGACCAATCAAGGCACAACATAATTTAATTTTAGCATAATTATTTTCAATAAACCTAATGCAGTGAACCAATTTCCTAACAGAGTACACCTAGAGATGCTGTTTTCCTAATTATCGTAAAATAATTGAATAGCTATTCATACCTCATAAAAATCATTAATATGCCAACTGATTCTAAATGTGTATTTCAGAATATGTTGCGCAAAAGGTTTAAATACCTGCAGGACATATACTGTAGGCACCATAAAGATGAGCCAATATAGACTAAAATAAAAATTACATCTTTATTTGCTTGTTCTGAAACAGTGCATCCAGGTATTTTCTGTAAATAAATAAAAATTAAATAATGAAAATAGGATGGATAAGCACACATACCCCAAAGTTAATGATTTGGAAAAGCACTTTTTTGCTTATATTACTGCCAAAAGTCTTCTTGGGTAAGTACCCACTAGCATAGGATACACAATTCAGGAGTATTAACTATTCTCCCTACAAAACCACTGAAGTGCAGTGAAATTTCGGTTGGACTGTTGATGGATGGCCCTCTCGGGGTTTTCATCAGATTAATGTGAGGATTCAGACAGGGCCACCCTTGGCTGTTTATATTTTATTAGTTTACTGCTGTGCTGTTGCTTTGGCAGTGTAACTTGGGTCATTGCCCTGTTGGGATGTAAATGACTCGCCCAGTTTCAGTTTCCTGGCTGAGGGTCACACACGGTTTTCTTCAGGAATCAGTCTATGTTAGGAATCCCCCTACCTCCCCATTCTCCTCACGAGCTCTTCTTTGCATGAATGCAGAAACATCTCTCTAAAGAAGTGTTTCCCAACCAGGTCCTCAAGGGGCTCACAGACAGTCCATGTTTTTCTCCCTCGCAGCTCTTTGCCAGACAATCCACATTTTTGCTCCCTCCCAGCTCCCTGTGGGAACAAAAACATGGACTGTCTGGGGTCCCTGAGGACTGGGCTGGGAAACGATACCCCCATCAATCTTTAGTGTAGGAATGGTGATCTTTACATGTTTGAAATTTGGATTTTTCCATTGTGGTGTCATCAAAGCTCAAGATGTCATCAAAGTTTTTCCACATGTCACATTGACTTCTGTTCTGTATACTTTAAATTAGCCTCAGTCTGGCTTTATTCAGGTAGAGTTTCCCTTTTGGTGCTCTTATAAAGAGATTTGTGCAAACCATGTCACACTGGTGTAGCATAGAAGAATTTGTTGACCAGATAGCCTATAGGTCCTTCAGAGTGGCCTCTGGATTTTTGGTAGCTTCTTAAGTTAAAATCCTGGATTTCTAGACCAGTTTGTTGGGAAGATCTGATGCTCTGATGCTGAAGTTGTAATAGCATCATCCATTTCATATGATGGTCTTCAATGGGTTCACAGGGATATTTATAGCCATGTTCTTAGTGAACAATGTATACAGCTTGTGGATCTGACAGGGATCAATGCTGAAGTGGGCTGTTCCACCCAACTACCAGGGCTTCCGAACGTTCCCACAGATGGCATAGGAATGGGCAACTGTCAGGACTCTGGACTGCTGATGGGTCAAACAGCTCCAGGACAAAATGTACAAAGGAAGACAAATGTGCAGAGGATTAGTGAACTCAATGGAGGAGAGAGACAGGAACCAGGAGTCCAATGAGGGAAAGGGAACAGGAACAGGAACAGAAGATGGGAACCAGAAAGGTAACAGGAACAAAATATGGGAACCAAAAATCCAAACAGGAAATGAGCATCAGGAAACAGGAACCAGGACACAGCAGCTGACCAGGGGACTACAGTCTGGGGACCAAGGAACCAGGAGATTGACTGCAACAGATTATGATCAAGGAGGTACGAGACCCGCCTGGAGATGGACCCCAGAACAGGGACTAGGCAGCACATATTTGATTAAATTAAATGTGTTTATTCATCAATAAACTTTCTTAGATGTAATATGACAAAAAACAGCGTACTTCCCGGGGTAAACACTAATGAACGAGTTATTAAATTCCAGAGAATGACTTCTCTGGAATGTTTATCAAGAGGTAATGAGTAATATTCATTAAATTCACCTTCTGAAGGCTGACGTCAAAATTAAGATAAAAAGAAACTTTAAACTGGTGAAGCCAAAGAATAAATTTCAATTTTCTCACAATCCATGAGTGCAAGTTTCACCAGCAAACATGAGAAGTTTATGTTGCTAACCATGAACACGTGACATAGTGAGAAAATCGGGAGAGTATTACGCACAGCCAGTACTACCCTACTATTGCACGCATGGGAACCGTAGAGGATATGGCATGCTGAACTAGGGAACATACCCAAATAAGCAGAAAACCAGGAAATGGAACCCAGATTCTAACTGATGGAGTAAATGAAGCTTTTCATGTCTCCATCTTGTCCAAAATGCCCCTTATATTGCCTTAGGAATAGCTATTTTCTGGCTGAAGCATCATCATGGAGACCATCCCCATCACCTCCAGAGGTGGCAAGTTGTTACAGATACATTTGCCAGCCTTTATTCAAGCATTGACCAGCTCCATTCTGCTTAAGGTGCAGTGGGTGCCTCTGTGTGTTGGGCCTCTAATGCCGGTGTGTGGAAGGTCACCATTTCCAATCCCACACTTTGCAGAATAATTGCATTACTGCTGGGCCCTTGAGCATTACCCTTAACCCTAACAGCTGCTCCAGGAGCATCACATGAATGACTGACCTTGTGCTTTGGCTCTGAGCTTCTCTCTCACATGTGTAAGGCTCAAAGGAGAGCATGATGGGATATGTCAATTTCTTTTGTTTGTTGTACAAATGACGAATAAGTTATAATTTCTGCTGCCCTTTGCTGACTACTACCAAAATACACCACCTTGTAAAGAGAAGATAAACAAGAAGTAGGCACCTTTATCACTAGTGACACAATCACTACAGCAGTAGATTAGTGATTAGTCACCGGGGAGGAACTGGACATGTCTGAGCTCATTAGCAATGACTGTTACAGAGAGCTTTCAAAAATAGTTTGCTTAAAAATTACACAAAAATAATGTAATGTAATATATCTCAGTATGAGACTCCAAAATGTAATGAAAATTGACGACCTTTAAAGGGAATTAGGATTCCTATATCCAATTGATACCCATGGCAAAGAAAGATATTCTTATACATATTGCTTAATGTTTTTTCTTGAAATTAATTGTTACATTTTACACCCATTGCAATTCCCTAGTCAAGTTTTTTTTTTAATAATTTCCCCAACCAGAGATCACAAAATATGTCTTTTTCCTAATGCCACCTCAGATCTGGTGTTGGCTCCTTCTGGCCTGGTGACGGTAGATGTGTGTGTACTGAGTAAGCCACTGGAGTCACCTCGCCCCAGCCCACCCTGTCCTTGTTGCTAGGAGAGTTGGGAAAGGGCAGCTGACTCCACTCTGAGTCACGCCTTAAACCCCCACACTGCTGATCTGTGACTGAACGAAGGTAGCAAGATGTGTGATTAATGCAGGAAATTATTTTTAAAAGCCCATCTACTCCTTAGTGATTTTCAATCAGACGTGTTCCACATTTAACAAGTCGTTGTCTTGGTATAACCTGCCATTGAACTGTACTGATATTATTTTAGGTGGGTTATTTTATTGGTATTCTTTAATGTGCAACCTATTGATAGATATGGTAATGGAACAGAGCTTGGTTTGCTGGCCATGGTGATTGCTTACCAGTCAACAAATGACTCAGATAATGAAACCCAGCCATACTGGATTGATCACTTGGTTTAATTATGGTCAGCTGGGTGGAGTTGCTTACTATACTGCCAGTAAGGATGCGGTGGCTTATCCCTAACCCTAATATACACCTGCCCGGCTGGGGACCTGAGTATCACCCCTGACAAAGTTCATTCCTAAAACCTGGCAGGTGAATGGATGCCTTCAAAAAATTGCCCAAAGAGTGTGTGCCCTGTACTGGGATGGTATCCCATCCAAGGCACCCCCTGTCCACTGCACCCTGGTACAGGTTCAAGGATCTCCATGACCCTATACTGGAGAGGTGCTTTGAATGATGGATGTTTCTTGGACTATTTTAAACTATTTTTTAGGCCAAGTAATCTTGAAAAATCATTACAGTAAGTGTTCATATAAATTACTGCTGGCAAATTATGTACTGATGACATGCAACTGCATTGTTCTCGAGGCATATAGATGGTGTATGATAACACTTTTAACATTATATGTAATATGTAGGTGCACAAACGACAGGAGCAATTAAACCATCATGCCATAGTGCCATAGCAACGCATCCCTAGACCAGAGATGAGTCACCAAGAAATGACCCGTTGGGAGATGAACAGCTACCCTGATTCAGTCAGTGGGGCACTAATGCTTATTCTACAGTATAATTTTGGGGTCTTGCTAAGTGGGGACACGAAAATGGTTTCTTATGATTATTTCATTAACTCTGTTAATAAGAGAACACCTCCTAAGGTGTCCTAATAAATTCAATGTGCTCTTTCAGCAAAAGAATTCATTCCATCGGAAGGGCACACTTACCTAGGAAAAAAAATCTCTCTTAATTATGAGTGAAATTAAATCTGAATTATTCAGAGAGAATAAAGAGAGAGTATTAAAATTTCACGAAAAGTTGTGGCATACAGTTCTCTCCAGCAAACACGTTACATTTATGCAATTAAATATATGCAACTGGTAAACACAGAGTTGCACATTTAATACTAATATGTTACTATAGCTAGCTTTCTTAGTTATTGTCTTTAAGTGCAAATTTATTTTTACAAATAAAAATTATAGAAATTATATATAAATATATTATATATTATATATAAACATATAATTGAAATGAGTCCATGGCATTAACTTTTTATTATCCCTAGATCTACTGCTAATGAGCGTTTACGTCTTTCAAGCATTCCCTGTGTACAAGGCAGTATTAATTTGTTTGCCAGTGCTCCGATAATTCTGTACCCCGACAGTGGGCAGATTTCCGTCCTGTAACCTCGCTGAGCAACTGAACGAAAGGTTTGCAGCGCTCTTCCCAATCCCCCGCCTCGTTTCCTGCGCGTCTGTCCCATTTCAGTACTCAGAAGCAGCCGCTGCCGACTTCGGATGCGCGCATCCGACAGCCCCGGCGTGACAAAGGCTGGATCTCTGCTTTTTTCTCCTCAGCATCGCCTGATCTGATTGGCGAGAGGCGTGTGTGTGCGCAGATACACAGACTGCCTGCGACGCGAGGCAAAACAGCATCTCAATCCACAGGTAAGCGTATCACCCGTACGTACATCTATTCGTCCTCTTCACCCTTCACAATTAAGTCTCAGTAAAACCGCTCTCTCTCGGTTACCCCTCTGTCTAAATGCACATCTGTATGAGCCCATCAGCCAGGAATCCGATAATGATAATACATGCGTTGTAGTTGCTTATAGAGGAATATGACCCAGCACTTTCCACCCGTCAATAATAAGATTTTGAATAAATAAATTTCGCAACGCTTTACGGTTGCGGATGATCATCCCGGCAACAGTAATAAACTTTGGCTGCAAATCATTTTTGAGCAGTTTTGTCTAGTTTCGTGATGGGTACCTTATGTGAAATGAACGCCACAGGTACCGGGCGGGAACAGATTTAGGAGCTGCACATTTTGACAGGATGTGCAGTTATGTGTGTACCTGCGGGAGTGGCAGCAGTATCCCAGCCGTCCATTTGCTTGGGGTTACGGATATGGTGATGGGGGTCACACTAACGCAATGGTTTGAGTGAGAACTTCCTGCTGGCTCACTTCCATTTTTATGGGGTGGGGGTGGCACATATATAAAGATGGCATGTTTATTCCCACTGAAAAGCATGAGAGCAAAGGTCACTAAGCAGTATTGCTAACTTACATAGATACATGAATCCGCAAACCTTTTAAAATGATCACAACTGCTTGTGAACAGGAAATGGATGGATGGATTATTGTTTGCTTTAATGTGCAGTTATTTAAATTAGCTATTACCCAATATTACCCTGGTTTGTAAGGGTAGTGGGTGCTTAAAACTGCATAGTCAGCATGAATGTCTATATTGCTTTTTGGAACTTATTTTATGGCATTCCTTTACGCAATGGATCCTTCTGTGCCGTCATGATTGACATCCCATAGTACTGCTACTTTCCCCGTTTTGCCTTTGAAAAGCCTGATGTGTGTGTGTCTTTCTGCCTTTCTTTTCTTTCCTTGTAATAAACCCAAGTGCCTGCAGACTAGACACAAAGAGCGGCTGGATCGCGGCCTGCCACTTCCGTGAAGCCATTACTAAATATCTGACTAATCTTTACTTAGGTCGTGTCAAACCGACAGAACACAACACTCAAGAATATTTGCCAGGGCTTACATCAGAATGAAAAAAACTGCCCTTAAGACATCTATAAACAAGGATATAAAATATATGCAGTGTTGTGCATAATCTTAGGCGACAGGAAAATTAAGTTTAAAGATGTTTATCTGGGCAGTAAGTGTACATTTACTTAAAAAGGAACACACATTAACATTGGAATATATCCTAATAAACAGTATTACAATACCCTGCCCCCCCCCAGCCATTCCATGTATTCACTGAATTTCTCCACCTGCTCACATAATCAATGGACATGATCAGTAAAATGGCTTGATGAGTTACTGATTAGCCAAACATGGTGTGCTAAAAATTGAGTCAAAAATATTGTATACTGGTTAGTTATTGCAAACACTTGAGTGACTTTAGGAGAGGTTCTGAAATTGCTAATTAACACACTTTGATAGATTTAAAACCATAGATTTACACCAACATAACACAACCGTCTGTGATACTTGCACAGTACTGTATATACAGTGGTGGCCAAAATTATTAGAACACTTGGCATATTTAAAAGATTTCAGTTGTTTTTCTTGAATTGGCCTTTAAAATACCCATAAAACAAATGAAATATCTACAAAGTGATCATTATGCTCTATAAACGATAGAATAGAGCCTTCA